>JBBDHG010000322.1:47500-452500 GCA_037951165.1 Lophius americanus
TCGTTGAGTCGTTGAGTACTCGTAGGGTTGGTAAACATGAAAGCGGTGCTGATACGAGAGCCTATGGAGTCACGACCCTGCTGCAACTGTGCGCATGCTTGCAGCAAAACGCCGTTACTACAGAATAAACGTAGAAGCCGCTACAGTTGGTTTGAACACTTTTTTGACGGATGTCGATGGAAGACGACCTGAAAAGACGCATGAATTCTAATCTGAGGTCCAAAAGTCCAAAATTTAGGTCAACGTATGGAAGCGGCCCACATCAGAACTGTCAGAAAATCTCAGAGTCCATTTGGTTTGTTCTGTTCACACTGCTGTGAAAAAGTCACATACGAGCGAAAAAATCCGACCTGGGTAAGATTTTTCCTGCAGCCTTAGATAAATCCATCAGCTCATCGCCGGGCCGACGCATCCAGACGAAGAACCGTTCTCTCTCCCGGTCCAAAAAACATGCGGCGCTGGTGAACAGGTGAGTGTAAACCGCCCACAGGTGTGACTGAGAGCGTGAGCTCGGAATACTCTGATGTTCAATCAGGTTAAGCTGCAGAACTCTGCATGAACCTCTGGTACCGTGAGATTGACTTCCTCTTCAGAAGAGAAAAGGTTTCTTTGAGAAAATCTGTCTGCTTCAGGCTCTCACAAAAAAATATGAGAGGTTTTCTTCTCCCAGCTCGCTCCGTGACGGAGGATTACCCCCATGGCCTGCTGGGAGAATAACTGATTATTCCACCAGGAGCAGGTAGAATCCACTCAGCATGGTCTTTTATCCACATCCACATCTACCTGTGACCCCTAATGAAATCATGAGCTCAGCGAGGTCGTTGAGAGTTAGGACCTGAACAGGCTTTGATCAAAAACAGGCGGCTTCTGCGCATGTAAACAAACAAACAACTATTAGCACTAAGACTCTTCCCCTTTATAGCAGGAATCTGCTTTGAAACTAGTTTTTATTGTTTAAGGCGGACCAAAGGAGCAAACATGTGCACGCCGCAAAAGCCCCAACACTTTAAGAAAAACGATCTGCAGAAGCCACAAGGCGACAGAAGTGTTTTTAAGGAGGACGCTTAAAGGTGATTCACGAGACGCGTTTTTCAACGCTTCATTCAAAACAGATTTAATACACAAATGTTTCACGATATTTTGATTAGTCGTTGTAGCTTCACTTGCATTCCTGGTCATGAAGTCATGTGACTAAGAAATAAAACGAGTAGATGTTTTTCTTAATGTTTTGTCTTTTGGCTTTTGCAGATCATTTTTCTTAATTTGATGTGGCTTTTACAGATCGTTTTTCTTAATGAGTTGTGTTGTGGCTTCTGTAGATTGTTTTTCTTAATGTGTTCTGTTTTGGCTTTTGCAGATTTTATTTCATAATGTGATGTGTTGTGGCTTCTGCAGATCGTTTTTCTTATGTGTTCAGTTGTGGCTTTTGCAGATTGTTTTTCTTAATCGGTTGCATTGTGGCTTTTGCAGATTGTTTTTCATAATGTGATGTGTTGTGGCTTTTGCAGATTGTTTCTCTTAATGTGATGTGGCTTTTGCAGATCGTTTTCCTTAATTTGTTGTATTGTGGCTTTTGCGGATTGTTTTTCTTAATGTGTTGTGTTGTGGCTTTTGCAGATCATTTTTCTTAATGTGTTCTGTTGTGGCTATTGCAGATTTTTTTTCTTAATGTCATGTGTTGTGGCTTTTTCAGATCGTTTTTCTTATGTGTTCAGTTCTGGCTTTTGCAGATTGTTTTTCTTAATGTGTTGCGTTGTGGCTTTTGCAGATTGTTTTTCTTAATGTGTTGCGTTGTGGCTTTTGCAGATTGTTTTTCTTAATATGTTGCATTGTGGCTTTTGCAGATTGTTTTTCTCCACAGAATCAGAAGGACGCTGCTGGAGTAACCAGGTTAAAGCGGGAAAACTCGTTGCATGTTTACGCGGCGGCTTTCTCCCGCGCCGTCGGAGCGTGATGGATGAGCTGTGAGGGAGATGAAACACTCTTCGGCGATCGGTGACGGCTGAGTCCGGCGGCTCTCTGCTCCACGCCGCATTTTCTGTCCCGCTCCACAACGGCCATTTGTCAAGAGGAAGACTACCTCCGGTCTCTAATGCGCTCTACAATCAATACGTAGTTACGGCGCAGGAAAAGCCCCGCCGGCACCGTCGCAGGAGTTCAATTAAAATTATAGCCGCGGCGGGTGTAGCGTGGTAGAAGACGAAGAGGGAGGAAGAGCAGAAGATAAAACAAGAGGCAGAGGAGGATGACGAGTGAAAAACAGGCGTTTCGTCGGCAGAATAGCCGTTAAACCTGGTGGTCATGACTCGGATTCAGTCCACAGACTTTTGGAGAATTTTGAGCTTAAAACGTGATATTCATGATAAAATATGTGTTTTTACAACAAATGATTTTACACTTCCTGTCACCAAACACTGATACAGTTTATGTTAAGTTCTCTTATTTTGAAGGAGTAGAGCGGAAGTGGATTTGAGTCAGTGCGTTGTGAGTTTTCTCCTTTGACGAGAAAATAAAGTACGAGCTGTCTTCCTGGTGTTACACCACATCACCTGGATGGGTTATTATTTTATAGTTTCAAAATAAAAGCATGTGTCATAAAAGCCTCGACTACACGCGCAAAACCCCAAAAGTAAAAAAATTGGTCAAATCCATCGTCGCTGCTCCGCTTTTCACGACGTCTAGCTTACTGCTTAGCTAACAAGCTAACAGCTAAAGCCGAACCAATGAAAGTCCCAGGTAAAATATAAAAATTTTTAGTTCTCTTTGAAAGTAGTTGCAAATGAATCAATCTCTTCTTCACATCCAGTAAGTCACACTCTAGCGCCTCACAGTGGTGGAGGCTTCACGTCTGGTTCCGACAAATATATACGGGCCTGTCAGCAGAACAGCTGGAACATCAGCAAATCCAAAAAAAATCCTTTTAAAATCATTTTGAACATCATTAGAGTTTTGAAATCAGGTTCATAGAGAGTGAGAAATGTGTAAAACATGCAGGGTAGTGGTTTTTTTTGGGAACAGTGGCGTTTTTCAAAATAAAAGTTTGCACTTCCTGGACCTGAAAAGTTTCTGTCGTACGAACGAGAGGCCGGACCACTATAGAAATGTGTTGTTTCCTGTTGCCATGGAAACTACCCTCATGTATGTGTGTCTGCTGTGTGTGGGTGTGGCCCCACCCACCTCACTGCTGGCTCAGCTCC
The DNA here is from genome assembly GCA_037951165.1 of Lophius americanus. Lineage (NCBI taxonomy): Eukaryota > Metazoa > Chordata > Actinopteri > Lophiiformes > Lophiidae > Lophius > Lophius americanus. The sequence continues at coordinate 50,698 of JBBDHG010000322.1, forward strand.
ACACCTGACACTCATCCTCATCCTCATCCTCATCATCTTCATCTCACACTATTAGCAGTCCTGTCAGCGGTAGATAAAAGATTTCTACGTTCTGTTTTAAATCAATTTTTCCTTGTAATCAGGAGATCATCTGCTGCCCCTCGTCTGTGGAATGCCCTCCCTGACCATCTGAGGGCTCCACAGACAACTGACACATTTAAAAAAGGACTTAAAACTTTCCTTTTTAGCAGAACCTAAAACTTTAATTAACATTTGCGCTTTTTAGTCATGTTTTTATATAGTTATTATTATATTTTTTATTGATGCTTCTATCTGTCTTTACCTTGTGGCACTTTGAGATCTGATCCAAATGTAAAGTGCGTTATAAATTAAATGTATCATTATTATTATTATTATTATTATTATTATTATTATTATTATTATTCATTTGGACTTGATCCGACCAACAGTATAGAAATGATGGCCCTGAAACCTTTAGACATAAATCTCCCTCTAGTGGCTGAAATATACAACCGACCTTACCCAAAATCAATCCAGTTCTTCCCCGTACATAGGCGTATAAGGGTATAAAGTTTGAGAATGATCATAGAAATAGTTCTTGAGTTGTTGGATTCACAGGAAGGATCTGCGGCGAACAAGATTCCATAATATCCCGACTTCTCCGGGTATTTAATATTCTCAGCATCTCTCTTTTATGTATATTAAAACATCACACAGAGGCTAAACACGTCACATATCATCTCACACTCTCATGTGTGCATTTTTAGATTTGACACATTTCCTGTTTTGTCTGGATCTCGCCAGAAAACAAGAAAAATCTTTCTTTTTTTTAAAAAAAAAAAATAAAACCAGATCTGTGTTTGTTCCCTGGAGAAAACTCTGAACAACAAAAGAGGATATGCGGTTGTATTGTCTGCTCTACATATGGTGTAAATAACATCTAACCTTACATGCACACATAAATGTGGAACTCCTACATTCGCCCCATCAGAGGCAGAAAAAAAAAAAAAAAAGAAAAGCCCCACCTTTCATCCTACGTTTTCTCCAAACAGCGGAGCTTCGGCAGAACGCTGGTGAGTGTGATTATACAGAACATGCTGTGGACACGGTGTTATTATAAGCTTGTGTTCTTACGTACGTTTACAGTGCGGTCTCTGCCCGTATTTAAAGCAGAGCACAACAAAAGAACAAGAATCTGGTTATATTCTTTGGCCTGACAACAGAGACCGGGAGTGGATTACGCTCTTACCCACAGCCATTACTGTAGAACCGGTTGGGATGGGTGCGTGAGCGCGGAGGCAGGGAGGGTGACCCGTAACCAACGGTTACTTGGATTCCGGTTAGACGTGGTCTCTGATCGGGATCTCTTCAATGCTACGAGGTCACCAGCTGGTTGTTATACTGTACAGCACTTTAAAAAGAAGAAAAACGTCTTGATGTTAAATTAAGTTGAACGTAACGTTGTGGGTTTGTTTTTGTTTTTTGTATGGAATAATTCCATGTTTGATGGTTAAATCCGAGTGAGTGAGATTTGAACAATTACAGTAAAATATGATATAACTAAAAAATGATAGATCTCCTCCAGTCAACTCCATTCGTGACAAATTTGGAATCAATCCAACCAACCCACTAGAAATTATGGCCGGAAAAAACTTTTGGAGAAGAAGCTCTTCCTATTGGCGGAAATATACCACCCCCAAATCAATCCAGTACTTCCTCGTACCAAGGTGTAGTAATAGTTTTTGAGTTATTGCTTTCACAGGAAGGATCCGCGTCGGACACGATGGCGGCGATGACGATTCTGTAACATCCTCAACTTTTCGGGGACTCGAAGGCTCTCTGCGAGTCTGGATACTGGTGGTGGTGGCTGATGAATCTCCTGAGGATGATGAATGATGACAACAAAGTCGGGGATGAGCGTTTGCAGGTCACTCGTGTTGAGCGATGGATCCCTTTCAAATATTGTACACCCATCGACCTTAGTGTGAGGAAGAACTGGATCGATTTTCCGACACTAGAGCAAACTTTATCTCCAAAGGGCCATAATTCCACAAACATTGATCGATCCGATTTAGTCTAAAATGTGGTTTATATGAATCTACCTGAGGACATCCTTCATGTTAATATGATATTTTACTCTAATGGTTCATATTTTACACACAGGGGGAACGTTATTTACAAATAAAAACGTTATTTTTTCTTCTTAACCGTCGAGATGGAGTCCAGGTTTGGTTTAAATCAGTGGAGTCGGGGAGATCTATCTACTTAATGTCATATTTTACTGCAGTAGTTTATATTTGGCTCCCTTTGAGGAGCTTTGATTGCTCGTATACTTTCCATATGATCGCACACAAGTAATCACAGGCATCGCTTGTATGACGCAGGGGATTGGGGACAACATAGGCCTAGTTAGAGACAGCAGCTGATGGTCAAGGGTGCAAGAGGATAGTCTGTCAAACAGAAACTTTAGATAGATCTCCATTAAAGTCGGAACTTTTCCAAGTGGATCAACACGGGAAAATTATATTGTCACAACTTCCACAAAATTGAGCATAAATATAAAAATATCACCATAACTTTGACTTTAATTGCTTTAAAGTTTTTTCTCAGTGTGGGATCTGAAGGATCCGAATACTTTTTTTTTTTTGGTTTAGTTTTTCTATATGTGTCTAGAACAGAGTTCAAGAACCTTGTTCTATTTTTTTGGCCTGACAACAGAGACTAGGAGTGGATTACTGCCTCACCCACATCACTACAGTAACACTAGTTGGTCGGGGGGGAGGGGGGGAGCGAGGAGGCAGAGAGGATGATCCGTCCCCAACAGGAAGTGTGTTCCAGGCTTAACATAAGTGGAAATCCATCAACGTCTATATTATAAACAGTGACTTTTATCCTCGTTGGAATGGTTGGCGTTAAATGAATCCATAAACGCGCAAGTTTTAACGGACTTGTTCACATTTGCAGTCAAGTTCTCCCGCCCACAGCCGGAGAACGTCTCCCATTGTGCCCCCCTTTTCTTTTCTTTTTTTATTTCGTCACTTGCAGCCTCCCTTGTTGAAGGGAAACCGCCATCCGTGGTTGAAAGTGTAATTACACACTGCAGAACGCACATTGGATAATTATAGGATCACATGGACCCGTACAGTTGCAGTGTTTTCCTACATCGCGCCAAAGAAGAGCCAAATCAAATCCCCTAAATCTCTCTCTCTGCCTTCTTCAGATGGTGGGCCGCCCGCGGCTGTGGCCCGGAGAATAGTTCCTCCATGGTGTAACTGCAGGGAAAAAAACAGACCGGGTCTTTAAAGGAGGGCAAAATAGAATCGCCCAAAAATGTCATTTCTGACTCTTTTTAACTGGCTCAGAAACAGATGCTGGGATGGATTGCCTAATTATAGAGTGGATCTATCTGATTTATTTATTTAGGATGGTTGAGGGCTGAGGCCCTGAATGAGCTTTTAATGTTCTGCCTTTGCAGGACCGGAGAGTCAGGAATAATAAGTGGCCGAGTAAACCTTGATTTAGAGAGCGCTTTCTTCTCGTGTGCAGTTCAAAGTCAGGGCAGAGAAGAAACGCGGGCAGGCGGGACTGGAGTTTAGAGATTTAATAAAGGTGAGCTGAATCAATTACAAAGGCCAGTGAGACCAACTCATGAAGCAAAAACCCAAAAATGTGAAAAAACACATCCATCCAAAAAGTAGAAATAAAGCACTTCAGAGAGCGCGAGCCTCCGCCAAGGCCCAAAACCTGCTTCTGAACCTTCTGTGTTTCTTCCTCACTTAAACAGGCATTTCCTGTTCCTCTCCTGTATAAAGCATCAAAGGAACAAAGCACAACAGAACCAGTCCGGTAGGTTTGTGGAGAAACTCCTGGAGATTCCTCCGTTAATGTTGAAATGAGTTATCGGCAGCATCTAAATCTACTGACAACTCCGACAAACTCTCTGAGTATCTCTAAAATCCTCTGTAAGACCTCTACTCCTGCCCCTTCCACTTCAGCATCTCTGTTCAGCCCCACTGTCATGAAAGTCCGTCCTGTGGTTTTTCCATAATCTTTTTCACAGACGGACCGACGTGAAATCCTGGTGATAACTCCAACATCCAAACCTGAGAAGACGAAGGCGGGTCGGAGAGAGGGAGGGGCGAAACATCCAGGCATCAACATGAAGGTCCATCCGACGACTTAAATACAAAGAGCAGCAAAGATGACGGGAACAGGGGAGGAGATAATGATTCAAGGAGGAGGCACACAAGGAGTCTGGACTACTTCCTGGTCCGGCGTCGGCCCCGCATCGCAACTCACGTGCACGATGTCGCCATTTCATGAATGAGACCCAATTAGTTGTGTACAAATATACAATTTTTAGGAGATACAGTCTTTTTAAAAAACACACAATTGTCCCTTTTTGTTCACATTCAGTCCATTTGTACGACTTTTACTTCCAGTCACCATCAAACGGTCCGTCCCAGCGAGACGATCGCTGTGTTCCGACCACTGAGCCCCGCCCAACTCAGCACACATACGGAAACCTCCTCCACCAGCAGCACCACCACCGGCTGGGTTCGGCTGAATGCGGGCAGACCCACAGCTTTGGACCGGGCTGAGTCAAAGGAGCACAGCGGGAGGACGGCCACCTCTGGCTGCCGCTGTCCTTCTCCAGGACAACTGCTGACGGGCCCAGAAACCCAACTGGGTCTGGGCCTGGGTCTGGGTCTGGTCGCGCTGAATGGTTCCCATTGATAAGGCACTTCCTGGTGGCAGCAGTTCACCGACTCTAACGAGAAAAAAAAAGAGAATTTCTGAAAAGGCGGAGGAAAGTTGGACCGAGTCATGTCATAGAACAGAAACGGGGGGGGGAAGAAGGAGAAGACGAGCTCATCGCTTAAGGCCAAAAACACGATGAGGACAAGAAGAAGAAGAATGGAGATGAGGATCGAAGAGACGAGGAGAAGAATTCAGACGACGGAAGCGAGAGGACGAGCCAAAGACGGCGAGCTGCTGGGATTTAAAAGGAGACGTGAAGAGACAAAAGAAGGAGCGAGACAAGGAGTGATAAGATCAGAGAGGAGAGTTAATGAGGAGGGGAGAGAGGAGATCATCAGGACTGACAGAATCCGGGAACCCGTCCACAGCCAGGCTCGGAGCTCTGAGGGATCTGCCACATCAGTGTTTTGAGCTAAAAGCTAACAAATGCAAATTAACGCCGACGTTCAGTCGCTTAGATAAGATCATCTGAGGCAGACGATCTCCAAAAACATCCAGATTCCTCCCCAGGTGGACGTGAACGTCAAACGAATTTCACTGAATATCGTAAACTCTCTGTAACCGCTTCGATATACTACAAATCCCAGAATGCACCGCGACAGCCGGCGTGTCATTCAGGAGCTCCAGCGCTTGTCAGATACCAGGCCAACTACAAAAGATGCTAAGGCTAGGCTAACGGTGAAGAGGAAAAATTCGAAAGTTAAATAATAAACATATTAACAAAAAGAACGCACTTTTTATTTACCTGGCGAGGTGCGTTCAGATCCTCCAGCCGTTTGGACGTGTTGTGATGTTACGTTAAAAACAGGAAAACGCATGAAGCCGCTTACGTTCTTTTACTGTTTTATTCTGAAAGAATAAGCTAATTTAGCCATTTAGTTGTTGTTTTTTTGATGAACCCTTTAATGTCCTGCTCAGCTGTTCTGTTGAGTCATGAGTTCTTATTTACCTAACCGGTTTTTAATATGACGTAGTAGCAGCATGAACGCGCTAAAGGGAAAGGGGCCGAGGACGGAGCCCGGGGGGACGCCACGGCTTAAAGGGGCCACTGAGGAGGAGGTATTTCCTGTGTTCATGGAGAAAGTCCAGTTCCATGTGGAACCAGTTTTGGATGGATTACAGCATGTGAGGAATTAATAAACAGAATTCTGTTACTCCATAAAAACCAAAATATCTAATAACAGTTCAACAGTTTTCTAAAATCATTCTTTAGCAAAAGGTTGAACTTATCTAATCAAAATAGTTATCCATCGAAAAACTAAAATGTTCATCAGGATATCATTTTTATTTTTTTACGGTTTAAAAACAGGCTTGACAAAACAATTTTATGTTAAATTAAGAGTTTCTAAAAACACTCAGACGACAGTCATCCGCTTCTGGGCTCGCGACGCAGCCGGTCCGATTTGACCCGTTAGTGGATTGGGACACCAGAACCGACTGGATCCCCGCTGCTGTAAACAGCTGACCTAGAATCGTCAATCAGAATGAAGACATGATCCCCGGCCGTGATGAGGGCGGCCGTGAGATGAGGAAGAGCAGCTGATAGAGGAGCTGCGATGACAGCTGAGGAGGAGTGAGCGAGCGAGGAGAGAGGACAGAGGAGAGAGGAGAGAGGAGAGGTGGTGAGGTGGAGAGGTGGTGAGGTGGAGAGGTGGAGAGGTGGAGAGGTGAGACCTCCTGACCCAACTATGGAAACAACTTCATCGCAATCCATCAACTCCCAGCCGGTCTGTAAAAAACTCTATCAGGACCCGACCAGCGTTTGTTGAGACGCTTCAGTCCGGACCAAAACTGTGGACCCGCTTACCGAAGTCGCCCCTACAGCAAGGGTAAATCCCCCAATCCCCTGCGTTGTACAAGAAATCCTGATTGAACTCCTGTAGTTATATCGGAAAAACAGTATTTTTCTTGTAAAAGAGCTCCCCCTGGTGAGTAAAACATGAACCAACAGATTAAAATATTATAAACGCCAGAAGGATCTCCTCGAGTCGAGTCACATGCTCAGAAAATTTGGACAGAATCAGAACCAGCGGCCCAGCGGAGAATAAATTAAGGTTCCCCCTAGTGGCAGAAATATGAAACCAGACCCACAATGCACTGTTCATGTTTTTCTAGCTGCTCAGGTGTTCATCAGGAAGAGGAGCGTGAAAGAGATTAAACCTCCGCTCCTGTGAGGTGGTGAGCTCCGTTACAGATTAGCGTAGAAAAGGAAGGCGTGACACAAATAGAAAAAATAAGAGAAAACTTATGGAGATGTACCGCCCCCTTGTGTCGGAAATATTCAGACGACCTTTCCCAATATCAATCCAGTTCTTCCACGCACCAAGACCCAAGTGGGGATGAAGTTTGAGAATGATCCATCAAATAGTTTTTGAGTTATGTCTGGAAAACAGCGTTTTTGGTAAAAAAAATGTATAAAAGGAGGGTGAAATATGAAAACTACTAGAGTAATAGAGTAAAATAAGATATTTCTTAAGATAAATCTCCTCAAGCTGATTCATATCCATCATTTGGACTAAATGGGACCAACAGCTGTAAAGTTGTGGCCTTTTGGAGAAAAAATTCCCCCTAGTGGCGGAAATATGCAACCGACTTTCCCCAAAATCAATCCTCTTCTTCCTCACACTAAAGTCTATGGAGGTCTTACATTTTGAAGCGTTAATGAGCTTTTTTTTTCACGTTAACATGAATGATCTGTGGCGGCGACGATTCCATAAAATCCCGACTTTTCTGCGATCTAAAGAAGGAAAAACCGTTGGAAGCACGTAAACACCATCGCCTGACGTCCTTCAACCTTCCATTTTCTCCGTCATTATCTTCCCTTTCTTCTCCTTATCGTTCTTTTCCTTCCCCCATTCTCTCTGTCGACTGCGAACAATTATCCCATCCGGAACGTTCCCGCCCGCTGTCCTCGCTGCCGTACCAACAAACATGCACCACCTGCTCCACCTTTTCATCTGACCAGACGCGACCGGGTCACCATTACCGCGGGCATCTGGAAGCCGTTGTCCTCGACCGATGAAGAAAGCTTCCAGTGATCTTCCAGCAAAACATACAAAGAAGTAAGAGTTTTCTGGGCCGGTTCTGTTTATCAGCGGCTGTTAGAAGTCCGGAGAGCAAAGCCGGAGCCGCTCTTCTGTGTTGCGTCAGATTTGTTTCTGCTAAAGATGTTGTTTTCTTTTTATTTATTCATGTCTGGGAAAGAAAGAGCGCCGCACATTTCATATTCTGGGTTATTTGTTTCTCTGGTACACAAACGCTCCATGCGGTACCGAAGTCATCGGGCTACAAAATTCAAGTCAGACGCAAACATTTCTAGGGGGGACACAAGTCTCGTCAGAGAACCGAACCGGGGGGGGGGGGGGGGGGGTTCATTTCCACAACAGTCGCAGCAGTTTGAGTCGATCTGCAGTTTCCTCTGCAAAATTTAAACATTAGTGATAGAAGACGCTGAAAACGGGCGGGATAGAAGTTCTCCACGGCGGAGGCCCGTTTCCTCCAGTGTTGAGATGAATAAGGAAAAAGTCCAACGTGAGGTGGGTCAGAGAACGGTTCTTGAGCGAGACCGGAGTGTCAGGAGGAGCCAGTTGAGGCGCTTTAACGTCTGATTTTATTTTCAGGCCCCTTCAGCCAGGAGGAGAACCGGGGTGGACCCAGAACTCGCTGGGGGGGATTATATATTTCATCTATCCTGGATAAGCTGGAGAGCATCGCCGGGGAGATGGACGTCTGGAATTCCCTTCTTTGACCTGCTGTCACCACGCTTTACTCGAGAAAAACATTTCCCCACAGCCCTCTACCCTCCACCGCCCTTATTCACGGAACACAGTGAAACTATAAAAACAGGATGGTACGATAAAAACAATTTAAAAAACAAACACACACACACACACACACACACACATGACCATCCACCCACAAGTCAGAAATGTACCAAAGATCAAAGCATCCACTACATATAAAAACAGGATACACAATAAAAATAATTCTTTTTTAAAAATACCCTTCTCCCCACACACACACACACACACACACACACACACACACACACACACACACACACACACACTACCACCCACTACCACCCATTAACATCCACAAATCAAAGCATAAACTCTGACTTTTGGGTAATATAAATAATAACGGTTATAAATTAAATGTATTATTATTATTATTATTATGGGATCACAGTACAAATAAAAAGAAATGGCCGCACATTTTGTCTAATCTTATGTCTCCGTTGTTTACTTGGATAAAACCCTTTCTTCCAGTGGGCCATTTTTAAATATTTGTGTTAGTCGTCCACTGAATTAAAAACAACGGCGTCGCAGGAAGTTTGGTTCAGAAAGTGTGGGAAAAAACGGCGCTCTGCTTTCCGTTCACGGGCAGAAATAGGATCCGGGCTGGTTAATGAGATGAAATATGGAGTGGAGCGTCACAGCCCCAGTGTTCCAGCTTGTTGTTCCGACATTTAATCACTCCCGTGGTGAACTGAGGAGAGGGCTGTGGGTGTTTTTCAGTGGGTGCCTCCTTCAGTGAAAGGCCCACTCCATATCTCCCCCACTGTTTGCGCTGAATTGCTTTTTGAATAATTCCATTCCTGATTTCTTATGGCTGTTAGCGCCTCGCCGTTCATCTCTATCAGAGGGGCGAGAGAGGAGAGAAAGTCTCCGTTTGTCCAAACGAGCCCGATGCTGAACGTGTCCGCTCCTCGCCGGCTACCGCGGCGTCCTGTCTGCCGTCTCCTGTAATAAAAAAGAAAACTCTCCGCTGCTACAACAACAGCGGCTTCCTTTCTCACGTTTTGTGCGGGAGACGAAAGATGTGTTTCTTTCATAGATTAAGCGAATATGAGGAGAGAGGTGAGGGGGACTGTTGCCTAGCGACCGGCGGAGCTGACAGATGCGTTGCAGGGATGGGATGTTGCGCTCGTCTCATCCCATTTTTTTCCCACTCCTTTAAATTTCCTTTGGGGCCACCGGCGGTAGAGATATGTGTTTTTCTCTAACAGCGATGTCTTTGTCTCCCAGTCAAGGACAAAAAATACCTAAAAAAATTGTTACCAGACTTTTTTTTCCTCTTTCTTTAACACTTTGATGTCCTCACAGTGAAAAAAAATGTTGAGAAAATGTATTCCTTGCATATTTTACTCCTTTCCTGCAGTGTCCCCCAGGGCACCGTCCTTGGCCCCTTGCTCTTTAGCATACACATGCTACCGCTGGGTCCTGTTAGAAAAAGGATATAAAGAAGATAGATCCCCTCCAGTGGGTTCATATTCACCAGATCATCAGCACCGATCTTTCTCAAATTCAATCCAGTTCTTCCTCGCACTAACGTCTATGGTGGTAGAAAATTTGAAATTGATCCATGAAATGGTTTTTGAGTTATGTCCAGAAAAACAGTGTTTTTACCATGAAAAAAAAAAAAAACATGGTTATATACTGACCTCATAGAATGAGTTAAATAGACTCAAACATGAAATCGACTCGGTAGATCTCCTCGAGTCGATTCATAGTCACTAAATTCGGACCAAATCGGACGACAGTTGAGAGCCTATGAGATAAAGCGCCCCCTACTGTTGGAAATAAACCAGTGACGGCTGAGGCGGCGGCGGCGGCGGCGATGATTCCATTACATCTTTGGAGATATTTTGGCGATATAAAGATATGAACATGACGAGAGTTGGAAAAGTCAGAAGGTCCTTTTCACACTTATAATTCTTTTTAATGGAAATGTTCTTTAAATGTTTCGGTTAGTTAAGGAAGAGCCGACTGAACCGTAGAATGATTTTAGATATGTGACTCAAAACCTTCATCGTGGATCCTTTTCAAATTTTAGGCCCACATAGATCTCAGTGTGAGGAAGAACTGGATTGATTTCAGGAAAGGTCACATGTATATTTCTGCCATTAGGGGGGGCTTAACTGCAATATTGTCAGTCCAAAACTCCACATTTAGTCCAAACCTGGTGCCTATGATTCAAATCATCGTCTCTCCTCCTCATGTTCTCATCCTCTCCTCCTCATGTTCTCATCCTCTTCATCATCTTCATCCTCTCCTCCTCATGTCCTCATCCTCTTCTCCTCATGTCCTCATCCTCTTCTCCTCATGTTCTCATCCACTTCATCGTCTTCATCCTCTCCTCCTCATGTTCTCATCCTCTCCTCCTCATGTTCTCATCCACTTCATCGTCTTCATCCTCTCCTCCTCATGTTCTCATCCTCTTCATCTTCTTCATCATCTTCATCATCTTCATCCTCTCCTCCTCATGTTCTCATCCTCTTCATCCTCTCCTCCTCATGTCCTCATCCTCTTCTCCTCATGTCCTCATCCTCTTCATCCTGTTCTCCTCATGTCCTCATCCTCTTCATCCTGTTCTCCTCGTGTCCTCATCCTCTTCTCCTCATGTTCTCATCCTCTTCATCCTCTTCTCCTCATGTCCTCATCCTCTCCTCCTCATGTTCTCATCCTCTTCATCCTCTCCTCCTCATGTCCTCATCCTCTTCTCCTCATGTCCTCATTGTCTTCTCCTCATGTCCTCATCCTATTCTCCTCATGTTCTCATCCTCTTCATCCTCTTCTCCTCATGTCCTCATTGTCTTCTTCTCATGTCCTCCTCCTCTCCTCCTCATGTCCTCATCCTATTCTCCTCATGTTCTCATCCTCTTCATCCTCTCCTCCTCATGTTCTCATCCTCTTCATCCTCTTCTCCTCATGTCCTCATCGTCTTCTCCTCATGTCCTCCTCCTCTCCTCCTCATGTCCTCATCCTTTTCATCGTCTTCTCCTCATGTCCTCCTCCTCTCCTCCTCATGTCCTCATCCTTTTCATCGTTTTCTCCTCATGTCCTCCTCCTCTCCTCCTCATGTCCTCATCCTTTTCATCGTCTTCTCCTCATGTCCTCCTCCTCTCCTCCTCATGTTCTCATCCTCTTCTCCTCATGTCCTCATCCTCTTCATCCTCTTCTCCTCATGTCCTCATCCTCTTCTCCTCATGTCCTCATCCTCTTCATCCTCATGTTCTCCTCCTCTCCTCCTCCCACAAGGATAAGTGCTGGGATGAGAACAGACACTTCATCTTTCCGTCTGTGACTCACAGAAAAGGTCGTTCAGGAATAAGAATCTTCACATTAACTTCTGTGGAGAGATCCTGAGCTTCTCCCTCGGGTGCAAAGCAGGTGATAATGGGATGTTAAAAGTCTTAATCACCCTTGTTTGAACTCCAGAGTCCCACCCGCAGATGTAGAGGAGAGGTTTTGGAGGAGCAGAGGGGCATCAGGAGGTGGGGGAGGAGGAGGAGGTGGAGGAGGACGAGGAGGACGAGGAGGGCGACGAGGAAGAGGAGGAGGAGGAGGAGGAGGAGGTGGAGGGCTTCAGAGGTGATTGGGTGGGAGGGTAGGCGTTAAAAAATGCAGGAGAGGAGAAAAGACTGCGGGTCAGCTCGATTGCCAGGACACCGCCTTTCATGATCGTTCTCTCGCTTTCATCTGCTGCTTCAGCCGGAGGACAGAGGATGAGGAGGGTGAGGAGGGTGAGGAGGGAGAGGAGGGTGAGGAGGAGGATTGACGCAATGAATTCACATAGAGGAAGGTGCAGCGGAATTAAATCAATGTTAAAGCTTCTTCTTTTTTCATGCTTAGGACGTATTTGACATTGTGTCCCAAACACTGTAAAAACATTTATTATTAATATACAGTAAAATAGCAGCAGCTGTCGTTGACGGTAAAAACGTCTTAAAAACAAGATGACGGTAAACTAACATGTAATAACAGATATAATGTAAACCGCTTTTAACGAGGACATTAAATAAACTCACGGTCAATTTTAATGAGGTAAAAAGTAAAAAGGGGATTTTCTCGCTAAAAGGCTAAAGGCTTTTTTTACGGTAAAAATTAATGTTCATACAAGAAAAGACTAGTTTAGACTATATTTAATTTAATTATATTATATTTAAAGGTAATTACATTCTTAATTTATTAAAAGTTAATATATTTTCTGTTTTCAAGATATTCTGGCCCTAAAACACAAAATCACGATTTGTTTCTTGTATTAACGGTAATTCACTGAATCTACTACCGTTTAGAAAATTTTAACTTTATCGTTTGACAGTTTTCGTGTAATTTTTACACAAAATGTTTCAATTACGCCCGAGTTTATCATCTGTTTATTATATTATATATTATCATTTATGTAAATAAAAAAGAACAACAACAGAAAAATACCGTAAAGTCCCAACCTGGTAATTACTGTTATTCTATCTAATTTACAGATTGTGTTGGTATAATGCCAGAATTTTACCGTAACTTAGATGTTTATAATAATGACTTTATTTTGCATTAATTATATTGTTGTTGTTATTATTTACGTTACAGTCTGAGTTTACAGTAATTTACTTTCAGTTTATGTAATGTCCATGTAAACAGGTTTACAGTAAACCTTTATTTTTCCGTTGCATTGTTTTACGGTAATGTATTCTACATGAACATCGCATCTTTTACCGTAAATTTCTGGTAAGCACAGCTGCCGCTATTTTACAGTAAAATATACAAAAAAATTTGTATAGTGTAACTTTTTTTTTTTTTTTTTTTTTTCCGTCCCAGCAGCAGTTAGAACGTTTCAAAGATGATGGGACTGACCCCCAAATCACCCTGAGACCCCCGAAACAGGCTCCTTTTATTACAGCTTTACGGTAGCTGCTGGCATCCGGCGCTGTCGGAGCTGTAAGGTGGTTGGGGGGGGGGGGTCTGACAGGGGGCACAGCTGGGCAGCTGTTAGGGAGACCCTCAGGTCCCTCAGGTCCTTCTTAAATACAGCTCCTCATGCAACACCCTCTCAAAGTCCTCCAAGAGCTGAAGAGGAGGACGAGTGCCCCGTAAACAAAACCTCCCGGTCCAGCCTGATCCGGCTTGTTTACGGTACGCAGAAGTAAACTTTACCTCCGTTTGTCTCCTCTGTTACTTCCTGCTGTCAGCGCCGTCGGTCAGGTTGTTTTCTGTCCGACACAAAACCCCAAATTCCCAAAGGTTTGGCAATCGTATAAAACAATGTAAATTCTATTGTCGGGGTTTGGGTTGCAAACAAACAACTGTAAGGTTCTGGAGTCCATGAGGAAAGACCCGTCATAGAGTTAGACAAGGAGGTGTTTGAAGTGGTCCACGCTCCCCCAGTCTTCTGAATGACTGAGCCGCTGAAGGAACCCAATCCAAGCAATGAGGTAATCTGATTACTTTAGGCTCATCATGGCGTCGTTTTGCTCATATCTCAAAAGTCTGCTTTTCTTAAAATCGCCTTATTTTCCGCTTTTTGAGAAAAACCCAATACCCAAGTGTTAGGAAATAATTCCTGATTATTATTCCTAAGTAACTCTCTCTCTCCCTCAAACCTCCCATGCTCTCTCTCTCCTTCTCTCTCTTTAGCTCTCTCTCTCCTTCTCTCTCTTTAGCTCTCTCTCTCCTTCTCTCTCTTTAGCTCTCTCTCTCCTTCTCTCTCTTTAGCTCTCTCTCTCTCTCTTCCAACCCACCCGGTCATGGCCGTCGGCCGTCCACCCTGAGTCGGGCCCTCCTCAAAGGTTTCCACCTGTTAAACGGCAGTTTTCCTTTTCTCGACACTTCCGGCGAATAAAACTTGACGGAAGCGTCAAGAAAAGGAAAACTGCCCTTTAACAGGCAGAAACCTTTGAGCAGGGTTTGTCGGGTCTCTGTAGGATAATGAAGAAAGAATTCCGTTTATCGGGAAGTACCTTGAGACAACATGTGTACATGAATAAAATTTGATTATATTTGATTTGCTCATCCGACATAATATTCATAACTATGTTTTTATAGTGTATAACTAGCTGAAAATGAAAATGTTTGTATTAACGCGGCCATTCTTGGTACACTTCCTGTTATTCATCTGCCAGGCCGTCTGTAAAACATGGCGTGTACGCTGAGCATGAAAAAGTACTCATCTATGTATCCTGCTCAAATACTCGGTGCTGGATATTCATCCGGTCGCTCCTTGAATCAGCTGTCACATCTGTTCAGCCATCATTTAAGTCTGCTGTCCTCACTGATGTCAGCTGTCATGGTTGGACATCAGGGGAGGACGCTCCTCCTCTGCTTTTCAGAGGCAAGAAGGAGATACAAATATTTAAAAAAAAACAAAGAGTGGTTGGTTTAAATAAACCATCATGATCAAAATATGGAATATTTTGTCACGTCTCCTTTTGGAAAAAAAAATCCACGATTGAAATTCGGGACGATGCTTCAACAGCGACGCCTACAGGGGCGGCAGGGTGAAAGGCAGCCTGTGTGAAGTGGAGAGCAGAGGAAGGCAGACTTCACTCTCCAAGGGAAGGATGTTCTCCCTAACCAATCAACAGCCAGAAGACAATAATGACATGGCATCGGTTTAATGACAATTTCTGAGTTTTCTCTGCAGTTCTCCGCCACTGTGAGGCGCTAGAGTGTGACGCACTGGAAGTAAAGGAGAGAATGCTTCTCCAACAACTACTCTCAAATATTAACAGAAAAACAACATATATTCCACCTAATTAATTCCATTTGGACAACGCGTCCAAATGAAATTAATTTGTTCAGTTTTAGCATTTAGCTTGTTAGCCTAGCAGTTACTTTGAAGCCATGGAAAACTTACCAGCGAGGATGGATTATTATGTTTGCGTAGCCGAACGTTTATGACCCATGCCTTTACTTTGAAACCGCGACATAATAGAACATGCAGGTTATGTAGCGTAGCATGAGGAGGAAATCTCGTACTTTATTTTCCCGTCAAAGCACAGCAATCACCAAACACCGGCCAGTTGAGCTTTCGCTGTATTCCTTCAAAATAAGAGCGCTTAACTTAAACTTGATCTTAACAGGAAACATAAAATTAGAGAATGTGAATTTAAACAGTAGTTTGGTTACAGGTGAGAAGGATGTTTAACGTTTGTTTTAAAAACACGTATCTGATCGATGAATATCAGGAATAAAAACCTCCTTGTAGTTAAAGAAAGCCCAGAACCAAATATCTCCATCCTCCCCGATTTTTAAACTCACCAGCCGCCATTGTTGTAGAACCAGTCAACCAATCAGAGCTCAGTATCCAGGATTAAGAATTGAGATGTACTCTTCCTCGACAGCCAACTAGAGACCCCGCCATCCCCGTCAGAGGGAGGCAGCTGGGGGGGGGAGGTTGCTGAAAGTCCAACTATAACCGGTGCCATTTCTTTAATCGGTGTGAAAACTGCTCGCGGCACAACTGCCGCTCACGATCGCAGAGTAAGAACGCGAGGCTGCAGCAACATTACGTAGTTGCATTTGAATGAAAATGGCTGGAAGCCCATACAGATTCCTGGGGGGCACAGTTGGACTATGTGTGGTCCGCTGGGCAGGAGGCTCCCTGATTCCTGCGCCGCTTCAGGGGAAGTGGGAAAAGTCTAAGACTGTCAAACCAGAACCGAGTCACTTTGTGAAGTTTTCCTGTCAGCTGCTTTGTTGTTGTTGTTGGCAGCTGGAACAAACGGGCAACGAGGCTGAGTGGATCACATGTCCGTCGGTGACATCACTCGCCACCGCCCCTCCAAAGTAAAACTCGCTCACGGAAGATGTGCATTTACTCCACTAGAACCAAACCCAGCAGTCGTTTCTTTACGACGAATCGCTTAGGCTGTAAATGAAATTATTCTTGTTTGCCCAGAACTTGCGGAGGACACGATAGCAGAACTAGACCCCAACAGCAAGTCCATACCCCCCCCCCCCCGAAAAGTCCCCAAACCCCTGTGTTGTACAAACAATCCCCTATGATTGAATTCCTCCGACTAAATGTGAAGTTATGGCCAAAGTATATTTTATAAAAAGTATTTTTTTTTTATAAAAGCTCCCTGCAGGGAGAAGAATATTAACTAATAATAATAATAATAATACATTTAATTTATAATTACTATATATATATAAGATTATAAACACCAGATGGGAGAATTTGAGTTGATTCATATTCACCAAATTTGGACTAAATTCGTCCGACTGTTGAAAAGCAATGGCGAAAAAACTTTTGAAATCTCTCAGATCTCAAAATCAATCCAGTTCTACCTTACACTAAGGTCTATGCGGGTATGAAATTTGAAAATGAGGTTTTTGAGGCGGTTATTGTGGTGGTGAAAGGAACGGCGAAGACCCGACTCGTGAAACCTTAGAAAGTTAAACTAGTGAACCAACGATGCTACAATGTGGAACAAATAATAATATTGGTTATTTTACCAATAGTTTTACCACGTAGTTAAGTGAATATCATTTCAAACATTATCTGTCATCGCTGGAGAGACTATTCCACGCGATCCTCGACGATGACATCATTTTGATACACTGAGTACTTTTCACTTTGCTGCTTAAACTTTAATATTTTTTCATTTAAGTGAAGTTTTGAATGAGGGCAGGAAGAAAATGTAAATTTTATGCCATGCAATTCGTAAAGGCAGCGGCGGCGGCGGCGGGAGGAGGGATAAAAGACACAACGCCGCAAGAACGTAAGCGTGCGGATGAGCAGGAGATAAGGGGAAAGGAGAGAGGAGGAAGGAAGGAGGAAGCGGAGATTATGCTTATGAAGCGACCTCATTATGTAACCTTATCGGACCGCATTACAATCACGGCCATTCCAGGAATTTCTCATGGGGTTCGCATGGAGTAAAATGGCATCCGTTGTTTTCCTGGCAGGGCAGCTGTTGCCCCCCGCTCGGCCCTCGCGGCCGCCGAGGATTGTGGCCCCCGATGAGGCACAACATTGTTGAGGGAGCACAAGTGCAGCAAAATGCAATACCCCAAGAATGTAAACCTCCGACCCCCACCCCTCTGTGCTGTTCTTACAATTATCACACTCCCATCTTCATCACAGATATGAGTTCTGAGGGGGGGGGGTCGGGGGTCTCGCCGACATAACTCTAGAGTGAGATATAGATGGCCCTTCCAGGAACCGTTGGGCCGTTAACGTGGATTCTGGTTAATCAAGTTCTCAGGATACTCTAAGGAATAAAACACCACATTTACCTAACTGTGTTTTTTTATCCACCCGGAGCAACAAAAACCTCGATGATATATTTGATAATAAACTGATCATTATTTAATATTTTTAATAAAATGTCGCCCAAATACCCAAAGTACTTTACCGAACAAGTGCATGTTTTCAATCACGGAACATTATTATGGGTAATACTGCTAAAAAAACACATTTTGTTATTACGATAAGGGAATTAAAGTCCCTTCTTTTCATCGTGAAAGATGCGACTATTTAGTTCTTTCATTCTAAAGGTCCTCCACGCTGCATGAACTAAACACGGTTATGTTGAATATACTAATAACACTTGTGTTGTTACGTCTTTAAGGCGATGAAGCTTCATTTCTAACTGTCAATTTGAGCGAAATTCCGTGGTGACCAAAAAGCTTTTTTAAATGTGTCAGTCGTCTGTGGAGCCCTCAGATGGTCAGGGAGGGCATTCCACCGACGAGGGGAACAGAACGACGAGGGGTGAACAGAAGGCCCGATCACCCATGGTTCTAGAAACTGTGGAGGTGAACAGAGGTTCTGGGGAAAGGGAAGGTGGCCGATAACCCGTTCTTCAAATGAGAGATAAAGCCTTCCAGGTTCAGTCAAAACATTTTTAAAACAATGTGGAAAAATAATAAGCGCCGTTAGCTTAATGCTAACATATAGTGGGAATTGCCGTATAAATGCTAATGTATGAGAGCGCGACCATAATGAGTTTGTACAAATAAACTATTCCACTTAACATATATGTTTATGCGTTAAACCTGAGAAAAGTTTTCGTTAAATGAGACGCTGAGTTCTTACAGAACACAAATTAATCAGAAACCATGAATTATGAGCGGTTGTTTACAGAAAAACAGCTTTTTGTTGTTGTTTTTTTCCTGTCGGACGTTAAAAAAATTCAGAGTTTAATCAGGACCATGTAAATACAACGCCATGAAACACAAATGTAAACAGTTATGTTCTTATTTTAAAGGTTATCAGGACTCTTTTATGTTAACTGGTAAGAAAAACAACAACATCTGTATCCAAAGGTGAAAAAAGTGTCACTTTTTACCGCCATAACTTCCACATCTCTACGTCTTCTTGTTTCTGTTATAGTCACATACTCCAGAAATGGATGTATTTAATGGGTTAAGGTGAGGCCCGTGGCCATGGGGCCACATTTATGCTGCTTTATTCTGCCATAATTAATCGGACTCATTATCTCGAATGTCCTAAAACACAGTTTATCCAAATAGCTTGTATCCTATAATCTTTATATTAGTTTTTAACGCCACAAGTTTGATGTGTTTTTCCCGGCTGCTGTGGGTTTCTATAGCGAAACTTTGCATAGATGGGACTTCTAAAAACACCGTAAGGCCCTTATACATATCCTCGTATCAAACCTATAGCATGCTATTAGCGAGTCATTAGTGAAAGAAAGAATAATGACCTCTAACTTTAACTCGCTACATCAGTAATTTCCCAATTGACTGTGTAAACAAAGGCAAACCTATTATTTCGCCAGGAGTGATTCATGAGTGGGGGAAGAGAGCGTTAATGGGTGAAGTCGGAGAGAACAAACTCAATACCAGGCGCCGCCAATGCTCCCTCGGCCTCCACATTTATCAGCTTGTACTTTCATCCGCTGAGATTTTTCTCTCCAGGCGGGATTCTACTTCAGGATTGTTGGTTTCGGGAAACGTTTCGCACAGTGGCGAAATATGGCCGAGAACACACAAGCAGAATGTGAAAGGAGTGAGACTCTGTTGGTGTCGTTTCACCTCTGTGAAGACAGCGGAGGTAGTAACAGAGCCGAACCAGGCACCAGAGACCAACAACCGTCACACTCGTACTCACACCTACTTAAGTTACGGTCACCGTGTTTCATGTATTCAGACTGTTCGAAGGTGGAGTACCCCGAGGCTAAACAGAAGAACACGGATGGTCCCAAAACCAGAGGTGGATTTGAACCCGGAACTGTCCTACCTACTAAACTGAAAGTCCCTGGGGTCCTTGAGCGAGACCCTGTCCTCCAACTCTGTCTCAGGCACTTCGAACGAGGAGTTAAAAAAAAAGAAAAGTCCTTTTCCGGATGAGTTTTCATTCCTTTCACGAACGCCTTTCCGATATCCAGTCGCTATCGGAATGTTCCGGCCAAGTTTTTTTCAGCGATTTCAAAACCGTAGCGCTCTACATCGGAGACATCGATTACTCATCGCAACTTTGAAAGAGTTGAATAGTTGGACGGTTAGAGCGACGAAAAGTCACTTCCTGTCCACGCAGATCGCAAGTCATGTGAACAGGCGACCGACATTGGAACTCGTAAAGGTTTTTTTTAGGAGAAGAGGTTCCCGTTTAAACCCAGCTAGTACGCGATCTTTGGAGCGTCTTACCCTCCAAGCATGAGATCGTCTTCCGCATAAGAGGGAAGAAAAACCCCCGTTTTTGGAACGGTATTCCGTGACGCATGTGGAAAAAGTCACACTAGACGCTGACGATGCCGTGTTATACGTCGGGTTTCTTGTTTGTGGAGTAGCCGCTCTCTCTTCATCACGACACAGTCACGTCGGTCGCTCAAAAAAAAAACCCGAGCACTTCTTCCTCCGGCGGCTCTCTGGGATATCACAGCCAGAGAGCCGCCACAAAAACACTGGACATGAGATCTGAACATATCCCACCATCCAAACCCCCACCCGCCCAAAAAGTCACAGCTAATCCTCCCCCTGCAGCCCCGTGTCAGCTGTCTGCACCCCCTTCCAGCTGTCCTCCTAATGATATACCTAATGAGACATCTGGGGGGTCTCTCTCACGCCGAGGCAGTATGAGCTAACCAGAAGGGCAGTGCTGGGAAGCACCAAGGCAGGGGAGGGCTGGGGGTCGGGGGTTGGTGGGGGCTACATCAACTTTCCCATATGTCCCAGTATAGCTTTCCTCCTTGTCCTTTCATAACATTTCATCAACAGCTCCTTGAGGTTCTTGACCCGCGGTGGCACAAATCCACCGAGGGGAGGCGGAGCCGCGGGCGACACGAAGCCAAAGTGTCGGCGGTTATCCGTGAAATCGACCAATATTCCAGATTCATAAATGCCCGCGTACTTGAAAGGATAAGCCGGAGCGACTCAATCATATCTCTTCATGTTGTTCTGCATAATGTCATGGCAAATAACTTAAGCCTCTGGCTTTAATTCTTATTTCATCTCAAGTCTCACATTCGCCCCTGTGAGTAGTTCCAGTCGGGCGCACCGGGGGAATAAATCTAGTGTAGTTGGGGATTCGTGCTGCTGTTGGTTGGTGGCGGGGGGAGTATTCAGGGCCGCCGCTGAAGTCACTGTGCTTGTACCGCACTGTAAAACAAAAATAATAATAATAGTAGTAATAATAATGGTGAGACTTGCATTGAAATTGTTACTTAACCAATAAGAACCCACAGCAGAATCAACAGATTCTTCAGCACCTATAGTTGTTTTTTACAGCGTAAATACTGGAAAAGTAAAAGAAATACACTTTAGAAGGTTTCATATGCTTAAAGACTGATGCCTGGTTCAGACTAGGAGGGTATTTGGTATTTTGATGAAGTAAGATGAATGATTTATGACAACAGATGATGTGTGATAATGAGTCCAGTGGAAAGTCTTTGGTGCTCAGACTCTACGGGGGGGTTGTGATCAAAGGGTCTCCGCCCTGAGCCGCAGCATGGAATACCCCCCCCCCCCCCCCCTTTTGGAGTCTGGATACAGGTGGTGGTGGCCGATGACTCTGCTGAGGCTGATGGATCTCTGAGGACTAGGTGGAGATGGGGAGGTGGAGTTGAGCCAGCAGCGTGAAAGAACTAGATGAATGGAGGGAGTCATATTTCTAGGCAGCAGTTGATGATGATGATGATGATGATGAGGTGTGACAGTGATTGGCGGATGAGGTCACCTGAGTGAGTGAAGATGATATCAATCAATGCCCCAGACCGGGAAACAGGTCATTAAGAGAAGTGAGAAGTGAGGCTGATGGCGTGGAATGAGCAGTTCTGTGGCCCGAGTGTGCAAGAGGATAGACCTTCTGATTGAACGTTTGGTAGATCTCCAGTTCAACATTCACCACCTCAGATCAGGTGACAAATACTTGCTGTCTTGGCTGGAAGATGGACGCTGACCATGGTTCACATAAAACGGCATGCAGTCGATGTGAAGGCGGGTCAATCATGGCGGGGGAAGCCAGTGTCTGGTCCTGCCGACAACGCCCTCTTCTTCCTCTGTTGGGGTATTGAAAAGGCAGGGGGGTCGTCGCCCAAATTACAACGAGCCGAGCTTCTTCGCCCTTATTCCACGTAGCATCGATAACATTCCAGAGACCTCTCGCCGCCGTGTGGTCGACGTCAGAACGACCAGAGTTTTTGAAAACCCCAGACGACAAATCACTGTGATGATGTCGCCCGTCAAGGTCCGATCATCGTACATCGCCATTTTTCCACGACGATCACGATCCTGATCAAATCGGACTACAATCACGTCGTCTGAACGCGACCTAAGACATCAGCGGGTTTTTTTTGGGGTGAAATATCACAAATATAAATGATGTAAAGTTTCATAAGTTTGAATATTTTGGTCAAATATCGAATTTATATTTGCTTATAATTGGATCATTTTTATTTTACAAACAGTCGATGGGTTTATTTCATAACCGCCGGAGGTTGTAGAACATAATAGTACGTATTTATGTTTACGTGAATTATGTTGACAGAGAAGGACTATAAAAACAATCAAAAATAATCATCATATTATTTTATTGTTTTATGTTTGCCTGATAATGATGAAGATTAATTCAACCAATTATCGGCAGGATGATAACAGTTTTTAGTTATTCACTTTAAAACCAAATATATGAATTATAACAAAAAACAGCCGTGTTGTATTTAGTTTTTATATTTATATAGTTTACAGGTTAAATTCAGTATTTTTGATTATTTTTATTTCATCACTCATAGGGTTTTCTATTTCACATTGATTTGTTTGATTTAATATGATTGTTTTAGAAAATATCTTTCAGGGAAATTACGTCCATATATGTGTAGTTTTTAGGGGGAGGGGCCAAATATTCTGTCGGATTCTTCTTCCTAAACTTATCTTTAAATGTAAAACTCTGTTGGGGGAGAAGAAGACTCTTCCTCTGGGATGAAGATCAGTCAGCGGTTCTGGTCACAGACAGAAGATCACATTACTGAGAGGCAGAAAATGGACCGCCGGTAACGGGACATAAAAGCGGGCTCTCGGCCGTCTCCGCGGGGGGGGGGGTCACGGCGTCCATTCTCCTGCGAGGAGTCGGATCCAAAACCTGCAAACAAGCGTCTCGATCGAAAATATGAAATACAGACGTGAAGTTTGTCGGCAGAAAAACACAGAAAAACTATTTTCACCTTCTCTCTCAGAAATAAAAGTCCATTTCTGTCCCCCAGGTACAATCTACACTAACGGACCCTCTTTAGTTCCCTGTAGGTCCTAAAGACCTAACTAAAGACCTAAAGGGAACTTTATGATCCTTTTGTGGTCCAAGAACATACAAATATATGTTCCCAGGCAGTAAATGGTATATATATATATATATATATATACTGAATATATGTGGTACTGAGTAAAGTTAAGGTACAATATCGGGAGTACTTATAATAATAATAATAATAATACTTATGAGTATTTACTCACAGATACTTGTGGGGGAAAAGGGCTTTTACTCTTAGATTTAGAGAGAGAGAGAGAGAGAGAGAAGGGGGAGAGAGCGAAAGAGAAAGAGAGAGGGAGAGAGAGAAAGAGAGAGAGAGAGAGAGATAGATAGATAGGGGGAGATAGAGAAAGAGAGTGATTGATTGATAGAGAGAGAGAGAGAGAGAGATTGATAGAGAGAGAGAGATTGATGGGGAGAGAGAGAGATTGATATAGAGGGAGAGACATTGGTAGAGATAGAGAGAGAGAAACAGAGAGAGAGAGAGAGAGAGAGAGAGAAGGGGGAGAGGGAGAGAGAGAGAAAGAGAGAGAGCGAGAGAAAGAGAAGGGGGAGAGAGCGAAAGAGAAAGAGAGAGGGAGAGAGAGAAAGAGAGAGAGAGAGATAAATGGGGGAGATAGAGAAAGAGAGTGATTGATTGATAGAGAGAGAGAGAGAGAGATTGATAGAGAGAGAGAGGGAGAGAGAGAGAGAGAGAGAGAGATTGATAGAGAGAGAGAGAGAGAGAGAGAGAGAGAGAGAGAGAGAGAGAGATTGATAGAGAGAGAGAGAGAGAGAGAGTTTGATAGAGAGAGAGAGAGAGAGAGAGAGAGAGAGAGAGTTTGATAGAGAGAGAGAGATAGTGACAGCGGTGAAAGATCTACTATATAATAGGACATTTTATATACATACATAGATAAATATATAAACATAAATAGATAAACATAAATATATGTTTATATCACATATATTCACATATAAGTGTAATATTTATATTATTGTTTAATATTTAGTCTCATTGAACGCACTTTTCCAATGAGGACAAAAAACAACTGGGTTCATGAGTTTTGCTGTAAATGTGATAGAAAATAAAAAGTGACTTTTAAAATGTGAAACTTCTTTTTAAGGTTAAAATCCTCCTGCTGGGACTTTAAGAACAGATTTACTGGATCACATCTGTGAATACAGGCTGGATTTATTTTA
This sequence comes from Lophius americanus, assembly GCA_037951165.1. Taxonomy (NCBI): domain Eukaryota; kingdom Metazoa; phylum Chordata; class Actinopteri; order Lophiiformes; family Lophiidae; genus Lophius; species Lophius americanus. Next base: position 75,130 of record JBBDHG010000322.1, read on the forward strand.
CTCTACAGTTGTAGTGTTAGTATTATCTGGAATAAAAACCATTGCAGTAGAAAGTAGAACCTTACATTCAGGGCACAGCCGTCGCCATCGTTCCCGACCCGTTTGTCCAACCGGGCTCCAGAGGAGAGTTCTGATGAAGACCCTGGACTTCAGATCACAGAAGGATGAGTTTTCCTGCTCACGTAGTCTTCATCGGACTCCTTCGGCCCGAGGAGACGAGGAGACGAGGAGACGAGGAGACGAGGAGAGGAGGAGACGAGGAGTCGCCTCATTTGCTGCTGTAGTCGAGACTTTTGCCTGCTGGTGCCTTAAAATCAGCTGAGTCATGGGGTCATCCACACAGAACCAGAACAGAACCAGAACAGAACCAGAACAGAACCAGAACCAGAACAGAACCAGAACGGATGGATGAATGAATGAATGAATGAATGAATGAATGAATGAATGGATGAATGAATGAATGGATGAATGGATGAACGAATGAATGAATGAATGGATGGATGAATTCATGAATGAATGAATGAATGAATGGATGACCGAATTAATTAATGAATGAATGGATGAATGAATAAACGAATGAATGAATGAATGGATGGATGAATATATGAATGAATGAATTAATTAATTAATTAATGGATGAATGAATGGATGGATGAATGGATGAATGAATGAATGAATGGATGAATGAATGAATGGATGGACGAATGAATGAATGAATGAATGAATGAATGAATGAATGAATGGATGAATGAATGGATGGATGAATGAATGAATGAATGAATGAATGAATGAATGAATGAATGAATGGATGAATGAATGGATGGATGAATGAATGAATGAATGAATGAATGAATGAATGAATGAATGAATGAATGGATGAATGAATGGATGGATGAATGAATGAATGAATGAATGAATGGATGGATTAATAAGTGAATGACACAAACATTCACACAGTGATGATGAAAGCTGCCATGAAGGCGTCACATGTTCATCAGGAGCGGTGACCTTTCACGCCATCATTGACACCAGTGGAACGACCAATGGAAGCAGCTGTGGGTTCAGTCTCTCACTCAAGGACACTCGGACCGCTGAGGTCGGGGATCGAACCAACGACCTTCAGATAAGTGACCAACTCAGCCGCCGTCGCCCCAAATCAATAATAATAACAAACAAATACATATAATCATATCTGTCAGCACTCCTGAGTAGCTGTGTGTGTGTGTGTGTGTGTGTGTGTGTGTGTGTGTGTGTGTGTGTGTATACGTGTGTGTGCGTGTGTGTGTGTGTGTGTATACGTGTGTGTGCGTGTGTGTGTGTGTGTGTATACGTGTGTGTGCGTGTGTGTGTGTGTGTGTATACGTGTGTGTGTGTGTGTGTGTGTGTGTATAAGTGTGTTTGTATGGTTATGTGTGTGTGTGTATACGTTTGTGTGTGTGTGTATAAGTGTGTTTGTATGGTTATGTGTGTGTGTGTATACGTGTGTGTGTGTGTGTGTTTGTTTGTATATATACGTGTGTGTATGGTTATGTATGTGTGTGTGTATATGTGTGTGTATATATGTATGTGTGTGTGTGTGTGCGTGTGTGTGTGTGTGTATATGTCTGTGTGTGTGTGTATATGTGTTAGAGTCAGCATGCCCTTCAGACACACTGTACGTGGCCGTTACACACAAAGAGGAAGAGGAGGAGAGAGGAGCTCCACCTGTCTCCCCCCCCCCACTGCTGCTGGATGAGTGTGAGAGCGGTGGGGGGTACCTGGTTCTTCAACAGAACAGAACACGGCTGCAGAACTCTACAAAAACTCTGAGTGTGTGTTTAACTAGCTGACTGGGTGTGCTGAAAGAAAAACCTTCACATTTGCTGTTGACGTGTTGGTTGACGTGTCGGTTGACGCGTCGGTTGACGCGTCTGTTGACGCGTCGGTTCACGCGTCGGTTCACGCGTCGGTTCACGCGTCGGTTCACGCGTCGGTTCACGCGTCTGTTCACGTGTCGGTTCACGCGTCTGTTCACGTGTCGGTTCACGTCTCGCGTCCTTCGCCATCTTTCTGTTAACCTTGGCAGGCTGTGTGTGGTGGAGGGCGGGGTCAAAGAAGAAGGGGGGTGGGGGGCTCCCACCTCTGTCCCACCATACCTCACATCCCTGCCAGACTCAGCTGTGAGAAGCTCCATCTGTTCCAGTGCCAGAACCTCCACCAGAACCTCCACCAGAACCTCCTTTTTGTGAAAAACATGTTTTCACAGTAACTCATCAGGTGTAACAAAACTAGGGACCATCGTGTTTCTGCGTCGAGATAAGCTGTTTTCTTACACCTCACTTGTTTGTTTGTTTGTTTGTTTGTTTGTTTGTTTGTTTGTTTGTTTGTTTGTGAGGATGATTACACAATAACAACAGGACAGATTTGCATGAAATTGTTTTAGCAGTTAAAGCATTTAAAATGAAAATAATAAGTTGTTTGGAGTATTGACAATATGGATATTTCTTTGGGGGTGGAGCTGGTGGGCTCAGTGGGCTGAACAGAGACACTGAAGTGGAGGGTGAAGGAGACAAGGGGCTTTCTTTTATTTTGGGTCAGAGATAAAAAGGCTACGAGTTATTTTGATTTTCTCACGCAGCAGTGTGTTTGTCCGAACATCTCGACACCCTATCAGCACATCCACGTGACATTTGACGGACAGACGCCGCTCAAGCAACACTTTATTTGGTAAATAATGGCTAGATTCCACTTCAGTGAAGGAAGGCTTCTTTGTTTCTTTGAGTGACAGCTGAGCCGGCGTTGGTCGTGAGATAAAAATAACGATTTGTTTATCCTTTCTGTCTGGAGGCTTCGTCTGTGGATCCCGACCCAGAATCTCCTTTTCTCCGGGTTTTAGGTTCCGGATTCCTGCACGTCTGCATGAAGCCGTCTGACGGGGATCCATTAGGAGATCTTTGTTCCACTTTCACACCTTCATTTGTGTCTGATGCACTTTTGATCAGCAGCTTCTGGAGACGTTATCCGTCCGTTCGCCATCAAAGCAGCCTCACATTCTTCTGCGTCCCGCTCTTCCTCCATATAACTCGTCGCTCCCGTCAGCCTTTAATTTCAAAGCGAGGGGCGGCCTTCGCTTCTCCCTGGTCCGTCGTCACTGCCAGAGTCACACACATCAATCGCACATTTGTTTTCCATTTAACAGAGATGCTTTAAAGAAGGATGGAAATATCGTCTCGGCTCTGCATCGATGAACTCTTCCTCTTCAAACCTTCTTATTTAGCAGCTTTGTCTCCTCCCTGCTCACACAGCAGAACTCCAACCACATCTGTGGTGTGTGTGTGTGTGTGTGTGTGTGTGTGTGTGTGTGTGTGCGTGTGTGTGTGTGTGTGTGTGTGTGTGTGTGTGTGTGTGTGTGTGTGTGTGTGTCTGTGTGTGTGTGTGTGTGTGTGTGTGTGTGTGTGTGTGTGTGTGGTATAGGAGAGAAGAATAATAAAGTCCTACAGATTAGTCTGACTCTCTGATCACCTGTAGAGGGGCGTTCAGCATCACGTCCTGATAAGATGATGAAACTGCATCAGCACAAAGGAAAGTAGGGAGGAGAGAGAATATTATCTCACACAGACCCGACCCGGACTTTAGACACGTGTGCAGAACGAAGAGGGACGTATATATATATATATATATATATATATATATATATATATATATATATATATATATATAAATATATAGCAAAATGATGTAGAAGAAGTAAAACACAGTTAGATATCCGCGGGAGGATCCAATCGGACGTTGGCGTTAGATTACTCACACTTGTTGTTTCAGACGTCGCACACATCGGTGGGGATGTTGAGCACCTGTTCCAAACCTGCCGTCTGAGGTGAGAACTTATTCAACCTTTCTTCATTTTCCGAGCGGGATAAAGAAATGCTCTCCTCTTACCTGCCTTCGCCACCAGCGGATGATTGACAGGGTTATTTATAACCCAGACCTCCGTGTTCGTTCAGGACGCGTGACGGCGATGGGAAACATCTCCGTCAGCGTGGAGAGTTATAATCGCTATGAAACGCTGATGATGGTCCTTCAGAGGAAGAGCTGCTAATTGGATGAAGGAGAGTGATTAAATGGGGAGAATGAAGCTCGTCTGCTCACATTTTAACAAGTTTAATTACAAGTTCCCTAATTCACGTAATACATTTTCCTCCTCTTGTCCAAACTTTTACTGTAAAACCAAAACATTACCCTTGGAGTGAAGGACAAGGTTGTTGAAAAGGAGGATTTCCATCACCGGTGTAATGATAAATGTTCAAAGGAATGACCCAATGAAGCAGAAGACAAGATGTCCAGACTGATACGTGGGATAACTTTATTCATACTTCTCTCAGAATTACCTTTTTTATGCCTCAGTCTTCTAGGAATGAATTGCTATAAAGTCCTAATGTTGCTTTAATGTCTCCAAGTTCCTTTAATGTTTCTGATATGTCCTTATATTATTATGTCTTTGTGTCCCTTAAATGGCCTCACATTGCCATAATGTCCTCATGTTGCTATAATGTCCTCATGTTGCTATAATGTCCTCATGTTTCTTCGATGTCTTCAGATATTATGTCTTCATGTTCCTTAAATGTCCTCACGTTGTTTTAATGTCCTCATATTCCTTAAATGTCCTCACATTATTATGTCCTCCTGTTCCTTAAATGTCCTCACATTATTATAATGTCCTCACGTCCCTTAAATGTCCTCACTTTGTTTTAATGTCCTCCTGTTCCTTAAATGTCCTCACATTATGTCCTCATGTTTGGTAAATGTCCTCACGTTGTTATAATGTCTTCATGTTCCTTAAATGTCCTCACATTGTTTTAATGTCCTCCTGTTCCTTAAATGTCCTCAAATTATTATGTCTTCATGTCCATTAAATGTCCTCACGTTGTTTTAATGTCCTCCTGTTCCTTAAATGTCCTCACATTGTTTTAATGTCTTCTTGTTCCTTAAATGTCCTCACATTATTATGTCTTCATGTCCATTAAATGTCCTCACGTTGTTTTAATGTCCTCCTGTTCCTTAAATGTCCTCACATTATGTCCTCATGTTTGGTAAATGTCCTCACGTTGTTATAATGTCTTCATGTTCCTTAAATGTCCTCAAATTATTATGTCTTCATGTCCATTAAATGTCCTCACATTGTTTTAATGTCCTCCTGTTCCTTAAATGTCCTCACATTATTATGTCTTCATGTCCATTAAATGTCCTCACATTGTTTTAATGTCCTCCTGTTCCTTTAATGTCCTCACATTATTATGTCTTCATGTCCATTAAATGTCCTCACGTTGTTTTAATGTCCTCCTGTTCCTTAAATGTCCTCACATTATTATGTCTTCATGTCCATTAAATGTCCTCACATTGTTTTAATGTCCTCCTATTCCTTTAATGTCCTCACATTATGTCCTCATGTTTGGTAAATGTCCTCACGTTGTTATAATGTCTTCATGTTCCTTAAATGTCCTCACATTGTTTTAATGTCTTCTTGTTCCTTAAATGTCCTCACGTTGTTTTAATGTCTTCTTGTTCCTTAAATGCCCTCATGACTTAAGTGAGTTACGAGGACAGACTTCAGTCTCCTCCTCTGGAGGCGGGGTCTACCAGATCCATTTAGGGACGTCCTCCTAACCAATCAACAACCAGAATACAATAATGACCTGGCGCTGATTCAATGAGAATTTCCACATTTCCTCTTCTCTTTTTCCAACACTGTGAGGCGCTGAGGGGTTTATGACACACGCTCAGACTGTGAAACTACGACGTGGACGGTAAGTGGAACAACAGGAGGACCGCTCGTACTTTACTTTCTCATCAAAGCAGAATAAAACACTGACCAACTCCACTTCTGCTCTTTTTTACAAACAACAAATTCAAAGCAAATGAGATCTGAAAGCGTTTCCAAAGATAACATGTCTAGACTGAAGTATTTATTCAGAATAAGAGCAAAACTATTATTATTATTATTATTAACTCAAGAAGGGCGAACAGAGAAACTCAAAACCATGAAAATGATCGGGTTACAGGTTCAAAGGATTTGTAATATTTGTCGTAAAATTAGGTATTTAATCAGGAATAAATTCCTGCTGTTTGTGAAAATCTCTCCATCCTCCGCGATGTTCCATCAAAAACCGTATAAACCCCAAACCGGAACAACTTCACAGCTTAATAACGCAAAAGATCTCAATTATGCCGAAATCCCAGAACTCTTAATGGAAACATTATGAAGGTTTATGAAGATGAAGACATGAAAACACACGTACCGGTCAACAGAACCCAGTCCTCGCAAGAATCCACGTTATTCCACTCAGTAATCACCCAAACTAGATTCCCAGAGTCCAGTGGAACATCTCACGAGCTCACAGAGCGTTTTTTTTCCCAGCAGCGGTCGGGGGCGGGGGGGTTTTTTCGCTTTTGTTTCCCTGGAGTTTGTCAGCTGAAGTGAATCACGCCACCAGACAGCGGGACCCGCTGGAGGTCTTAATGAGTCTCGGAGGAACCGCCAGCTGTGCGGCGGCCAGAGAAACCCATTTCAAAAACTCTCGTTTCATCTCCACAACATCGCCCACCTCCCTTCCAGACGAGCCGACGCCGCCACCTCTATCAGAGCTGACCACCTGCCACGTGGAGCGCCGGCCCTCCTCCGACCCCCGTCCCGCTGCAGGAACCGGTGGACACCCCCGAGCGGCCCGGCCCTCCGGTCACCTGAACGCATCATCTGCATTTAAATTGAAAAGTGGCTCCGGTGAGTTTTGTAACCCGCAGCATTAGAGCGGTCCACTCTGTCCATGTGAAGGACGTTTGGGGACTCTTCATCGCCTGGAGGCCTGAGTGAGGGGTCTCCATGTGACCCCCCGGTGATGAACTAACGTCTGTGCCCACTGTCGACCCCCTCGCCCCGCCCTCGTGACCCTAAACATAAGCGATTCAAGAAAATGAATAAATGAAAAGACCTCCTCTGTTTATCACGAGGACCAGCAGCCCCCCTTAAAACCCTTTGATGTCCTGCTCAACTGTTTCGGTTCTACTCATTCTGAGTCTCTTAGTTCTGGTTGGAAAATGTGACTGAACCTGTTTATGTGCTAGCATGTCTATGCTGAAGAGTAAGGGGCCGAGGACGGAGCCCTGAGGGACACCGTAGTTAAAAAAAATAGAAATAAAAAAAACACAAATGTTAGTCGTTACAATTTAGAAAGTCTTATTAGATGAGGGTTTTTTTAAGCACATTAAAGCCTGTTTTAATGATTTAACAGAATTATGTTATTAATCATTATAACTTGATTCAACCAAAAAAAAAAAAAAAGAAAAGTTAAATCAGTCTTTTCCGTGAAAAACAAAATTTCCTCCTGAGATAATGTCTATAAGTCTGATTTAATTTACTGATTAAAAACCGGTCGTCATTATATGGTCGAGTTAGAGCGTCTCATAAATGCCTCAAAGATCATCATCATCATCAGTTTTCATCCCCTGGTGAAGCGATGAAAGGGTTAAATCAAGCCGTTGTCATTTCCTCTGTCGGATATAAATGTGTTTTTTTTTTTTCCTCATATTTAGATTTTTCTCACTGAGGTTTCAACAAAAAAAAAAAGAAAAGAAAAGACAGTTGGCTCGTGTAAAGGAATAAAAAAATGTCTGAAACGCCTCCAGTGCATTTATGCGAGAAGCTTCTGAGGTTTTCTTTCTTTCTTTCTTTCTTTCTCTCTTTTTTTTTTAACGTACCTCCTTAAAAAAAAAAAAACTCTCGGCGATGCTGAGGCGCCATCGTGAAGCTCTTCCAAAACGTACATCGCCTCCCACCAATACTGATTCCTGTGAGCGACCGCAGAGGCTGGGTGGCCTCCGCTGATGAGCCAGGCTGTTCACGGACGCCAGCGCGGAGGTTAGGCCGACGCCGTGCAGCAGGGGTCGCCGGCGGCAGCGAGACGGAAACGGACGCGTGTTTGGTCTGGAAGGCAGGCGGGCCTGACGTCGCCCTCGCCCACAGCGAGCGGCTCGCCCGCCGAGTCAGGGGTCAGAGGTCACTGAGAGAAGATGGATCTGTGTGATCTGACGTTGGTCTGTAACGTTTGCGTATATCTCTACGCCGGTATTCTTCTTTATAGATATAGAGATATAAACTTAATCTACGTCGTCGTTACAGCAGCTGCAACAAACAGGCTTTCTAACGGGGAGTAAAAATGAAGACTGACTTTATCCAAGGTCAGTCTCAGAGACAAGTTTAAACAACATACGGAAACATCATATATATATATATGTATATATATATATATATATATATATACATATATATATATAGAGAGAGAGAGAGAGAGAGAGAGAGAGAGAGAGAGAGAGAGAGAGAGAGAGAGAGAGAGAGAGAGAGAGAGAGAGAGATACTTACACATATATATATAAAGTCAATCAAACATTAAGAAATGATGATGTGCAGACGTGCAAAAGTTGTCCAGGTACAGATGTGCAAGAGTGGAATTAGGGGAACACACATGTTTTGTAGTCAGTTGATGATTTTTATATGAGGATTATGTGATGATGATTCTATGATGATGATTCTATGATGATGATTCTATGATGATGATTCTATGATGATGATTCTATGATGATGATTCTATGATGATGATTCTATGATGACGAGTACATGATGATGATTCTATGATGATGATTCTATGATGATGATTCTATGATGATGAGTACATGATGATGATTATATGATGATGATTCTATGATGATGAGTACATGAGGATGATTATATGATGATGATTCTATGATGATGAGTACATGATGATGATTCTATGATGATGATTCTATGATGATGATTCTATGATGATGATTCTATGATGACGAGTACATGATGATGATTCTATGATGATGATTCTATGATGATGATTCTATGATGATGATTCTATGATGACGATTCTATGATGATGATGATGATTCTATGATGATGATTCTATGATGATGATTCTATGATGACGATTCTATGATGACGATTACATGAGGATGATTCTATGATGATGATGATGATTCTATGATGACGAGTACAGGATTATTCTGCAGGATGTATCTTCGTCTCCTCAGCCTCCTTCTTCCACATCCAGCTGGTGTTTCCAGAAGGTGTGTGGACACCTGTGGAGAACACCTGTGTGAAACCCTTGAGGATTAATCTACAACTGTGTCAAACTTCCACTCCTCCAGGATGAAGGTTCATTCCAACAGAAGACATCTCTGCTCCACTCAGGATCAAGAACCGGGTCTTGGCTGACAGAACCTCCTGGACCTCCCAACAGAAACACATTAGACTTTTGTTTCTTTCAGAATGTTCCAACCGCTTCTAAAACTCATCTTCTGATACGGAAATCACAAAGAAATTTCACGGCGCTGTCCTTTAACAGAACCAACGATGCCTTCATGGTTCCGGTACCGTCATTTGGACCCCATGAAATACAGACTCCAGTTCTGGTGGATTCTTTTGTGTCTAAAACGCTTAAAAGGTAATTAACGTATAAATCAGAAACTCCCACTGAACCCGAATCTCCAGCTTCCTTTAAGTTTCTGTGTCTGTTCGTTCATCTCAGTCAGAACCGGAGACACAATCCACCAGAACCCGGTCACACACTGACACCTGGCGGTCGCTCTGAAAACAACATGTGTAAACTTTTTCATTCAAAGTCAATAAATTCGTTTTTTGGGGGTTAATTATTGATATTTTTCCTTTATTTAAAATGATTTAATCGTCTAATAATTAATTATTATTATTATGTCATTGTATATATTTTATAATCTATTGTCTCTTTACAGTCTGATTATATTGTATCGTGTATTAAAGTAGTATTTCTTGTCTTATAAAGAACATTGAAAACATTTTATATAAACGGTATAAATAAAGTTTATTCAAAAGTTTATTATTTAATCCTTACATATTTATTCATTTATATATTTTTACCGGATGGTTCTTTAATTTAAATTATCGTTATTACTGTTATTGATGGAAAAGTTTGAAATAATCATGATTATAACAATAATGGTAAAGACTATCGCCATCATCATCATCATCATCATCATCATCATCATAACCTTCATCATATACATAAAATATATGTATATATACGTTCATCAGGAGCAGCTACTGGACCGAACTGCAGAAGAAGACGGCGTGTTGAGAGATTTACACGAGCAGCGCTTGGATCCGAGCGGCTCCTCCTCGACCCAGATTCCCCACATGTTTTCGGTTCTTCGTTCAGGTGCGGCGCCGATTTATGAGACAGCGGCGAGAACAGAGTGCGGTTTATTACGGGTTACATCATCACCTGTGTTTACGTTCATGTCGGAGGCTACTGGTTCTGGTTCTAACAGCGGGTGGGCCGATTGCCAAACCTTCTACCCTCATGTCCCGTCACTCTGTGAACGTGGTCGAACCCCGAACGGCCGCGGCGGCGGATTCGGAGGCCGCGGCGATCCTTCGCCGATGGATCCGGATGCTTCAAAGATTCGTGACAAAACATGTTTGTGATGTCACACCATTAAAATGTTTTTATTTCCCTCGTATACTAGTTCAGTAAGAAGTTAAGAAGTTCAGTAGTTTCTGTGTTAGTACCCCCACTCTTCCATTAGTGGTCCAAAAATGACCCGCGTTCATTTTCCTGCAATGCATCATGGGAACCTTTGATTTTTGTGGACTGTGGCTGTCAGGAATATATTTACTGTGACACCTCAGAAGTCTCAAAACCTCAGAAACATTCTCTTACAATTTTGTGGTGATGAATTATTTCGTCACCTTCCGTAAATCACAACCGCATCGTATTAAAGGTGCAGTACAAATAAAAATACATTTTTACTGTTTAAAAGCATTTCATGGTAAAATTGAGAATTATATTAGAGCGTCTCAGATACTAATAAACAAAAGGTAAATAATTTATGCATAGAAATACTCGTTCTGTTGTTTTTCATTTCTTGTTGAGGATATTAAAGGGGTAGTACGTAATTAATTTGAGTTTTCGGCTCCAGTTATAACAGCAATAAAATCAGTGACACAAACAAAAATGGTTCAAATGTTGTTTATTTCCATTACTGCCGAAGATGATGATGACGTAAGGTCCAAACAGGATGTTAGGTTAGTGTGAAAAAACCTTTAGAGTTACATTTTCTTCAAGTCATGTGACCTTTTTGTTTCTATGACATAATGAAGAAAAACATCAAGCGACGCATTTCTGACAGCGAGCACATCTCCGTAATCTCACTGACATCATAACTGGTTATCATAAAAGGCTTACTCAGCATTATTTAGTTCTCCTTAGGGACTCACAGAACCCAGGCCCCCCCCCCAATGACCCCATGACCTCAGGGTCCATTCATTCCTCACTACGGCCCTGACTCTGAGCATCTGTACACGTTTTCCCAAATACCTTCAAAAATATTCCATCATTTCTCATTATAAAATATCTGTATCATATTATCTGATTCCTATTTACACTGTGCAAACCCACTCATTTCTGATGCTGCATCATCATCATCATCATCATCGTCATCATCATCACCCATCATCCTCCAGCAGCAAGGTGCTGCTCTGAGGTGTTTTTCTTTTTCTTTCTGTGACCTTTGACCCTGACTCCCTATAAATATAGCAATCATTTTGGGAAAAAAAATCCAAAAGAATTCGTGTGATTAAACGATTCGGCTCAGCCAGAACTTCTCCGGGTCTTCCTGGAGGGGACGGAGCTCCGCCTTCATTTACAGAAAAAATAAACCCGCCTTCAAAATAAGTTCAAAAACAACAAATCCAGGATATTTGAGCTTGTCATAAATGAAATAAAACTATATTTATATTAGGAAATGTTGTGTGTCTCGCTCGCTGATTGTGGTTCGTCCCCCAGAAATAGCTTCGTCTTCTTCTTTGAAGAAGATCATGAAGGTCAACCTCGGTTCTACGGTTAAGATTGTCGCGTTAAGATTAAATGTATCTTTAAAAGGGTAGATTAAATCTCACTTTTTCTTAAACTTAATAAAAGAATGTGATTGGTGTTTAATCAAAAACAGTGTCACTACTAGATAGATAGAAACATTTTTCAGTCTAACCTTCGTCCTTGTGAAAGTAAAACCAAGTTCAACGTGAGATTTGACCTCTTTTTCGATCTTATTGTCTAATTATTTCAAGAAATCACGCAAAGAAAAATTTTTCTCTGGTTCTGTCGGCATATTGTTCAGTTATTACAGGCTAAGAACACCTCTGATTATTATTATTTTTAACTTATCCTTGAAGTGTGTTGAGATATTTTTAATATCCTGGGATTGAAATGGATATTTTTATTTAAAATCAAACCTTTTTTTCCGCCCTAAAGGTTCCGTCAGAGTTTCTGACAGATCTGTTGAGGACATAAGTGAGAACCGGTGCCTCTGAAAAACTACATCTGACATCTTCATCTTCTCCTAATCAGGATCACATCTCGATTCTGGAAGGTATCCGCGCTCCCGGTCGTCCAGTTAAAGGGTTAAGACCCGGACGGCGAGTGTTTCCTGTTTGAAACTGTTAAAATAACCGTTTAGGTTGTTAGGACTGTCACAGGAAAAATGAGTGTGGTTGTTCTCTGGCGGCAGAGGGCGGAGGCGTTGTGGGGAGCGTGGTGGAGCTGGTAAGGAGTCAGGAATGACTGGGAGGAGAAAGAATAAGTCATAAAATAGCAGCGTGGAAGGTTTCAGGGACGACAGACAAGCTGAAATGGCCGTGTGGAATTTAGGAGTGAGGTGCGGATGAGGGATGTGGGAAAAAAAAGACTCAAATAAAGCCAAGCGGCGGAGAATCCATCATCACTGATCGTTTATTTCAACACTCAGAGGGCTTGTTTTTCTTTTTTCTTGCAAATTGTGTTTCTTGACACTTTCTTACATTTCAAGGTGAAACTAAAATCAAATCCATTTCCAGTCATTTTCTTGAAGAACATCTCCACATTGGAATGAAAAGAAAAAAGAAAAAAAACAAAACGTTGGAAAATTTGATTCAATAAATAAATAAATAAACACAATAATTATCTCGAAAGAAAGAATACTTTAGTGGGATTTTATTCTTCTAAATTGATTCCTTGTCTCCAAATATGACTGCACTCACTAGGTAATAGATTACATGTCGCCTCGCATTTCAAACAGATTTTTTTTCATTTATTTTTAATTTTTTGGTCGGATTTCAGTCTCTGTTCTATTTTTGTTTCAAAAGTGTAAAAACAGAGGTTTTTGGAACATTTTTAAAGCCTCCTGTGTGTTCAGTCAGACGAAGAAGAAGACGAAGAATTCTTCCTTCATCACCAACATTCTCAGCCGGGGGGTTCTAGAAACTGAGACTGAAATGAAGAAAACGAAGGATTAAAAAAGCGCGAGGCTTCACTCTCTGCCGGAAAACAGGCCTCCAGTGTTAAAAGATGATGGCTGCACTATCATTTTGTTTCCTTCCTCCTGAGAGCTGCATCTTTAGGTCACCAACTCCCCGGAACCGAATCCCATGAGTTCTCATGGAGTTCTACAAAAAGTACCATTCCTCTAGTAATGATAAAAAGGGCTAGTGCAAAGTAATTTTTAAAAAAGAGACAGAGTGGTACATCTGTCGTCAAAACAATCTGTACAATAATCAACAACAAGAGCATCAACTCCCAAATTCCAGCCTGACCCCGGGAGGAGAAGCAGACTCCAAACGTTACTCTCTTTAATATTATCGCATCATTCTGATATATATCTCAACAAAATAAACCTGTTTCACCTCAAACAGGAAGTCACGTGACGCATAGGACGACTTATTGCTTTCAATATATGTTCCTCTAGTTTACAAGATCTACAACGCGTTCTCCTCAAACTCCTTTTTAAGGACGGCTCGTATCAAAAGCTGCTCAGACCACCTGACCTGAGGCTGAACATCCACACCCTGAGTGCAAACACCGACGCGACGGCGAGCCAGAAACCAGTCAGTCGTTCTCCCAGCTAGCCCGAAACATCAAACGAAAAGTCGCTAAAAGAAGAAAGAACAAGGCAGGTGCCGGCTCTCGGCTCGGATAGAGCTCTTTATGACGAAGGAGTGGTCGTCATAAGATTTGCTGAATTATTCTCTTTATTTTCTGTGGATAAAAAATCATTTAAATGTCCTGACTTCTGAGGAAATGGACTAAACATTAGATTTGGTACCACTTTACGATAAATTGTTTATTATCAGGTTACAAATGAGGTTATAAAACGTTTATAAATCTTTAGCTACCGTTTATAAACAGCTTATAACATCGCTCTCAATTGATCAATGTGGGTCACTATTTGGCAACATCAACTTAGCAGTACAGATGAGTGGGCTCACTATTTGGCAAGCGTCAGGCCTCTGATAGCTTTTACATCTAATGAATTATAGCAGCTCAATTTGAATATAACGCACAAACCAGTAATAAATCATAAATAAGGGGAGTCTTATTGTAAAGCCCTACCTCAGATTTTACAACTTAACCGCTTAAATATATATATATTCTATCCTGGCTACATTGAGTGACGGCAGATTTAAAGACTTTTAAATTCCGTTCACTTCAAACCTCTCTACGCCCAGCGAAACTCCACCCACCTGAAACGCTCTGGTGTGTGTCGCTGTCATACATGCCCCTGTCTGACCTCTGACCCCTCCAGGCACAGCTCCAGTGACAGCCCTGTTAATGTACACAGAGCCTGTCTGAGCCCGGCCCGTCGGGGGCGCAGACACAAACGGCGCTCTCTGCTGCCAAGTGTAACCGAGACGTTGTCACAGGGTTGTGACGGCGTGTTTACGCGGAGCGCTGATTGATGCGGCGGAGAGAGTGCCACGTCCCACCGGATCGTCTCTAACCTAAACACAACCCTCACTGGAGCTGGCTGCGGCCCATGTATGGGGCGAGTGTTTACCCAGCACCCATCACTCTGACTGGTCCCAGGCAGAGCCGGGCCCTCGCCCTCTAATGTAGCGGGACACGTCTGACGGCGGATTCTGGGAACGGATTAGATGGAGTGTTGTCCACTCGGCGTTATCTCGAGTGCCACTTTGTGTTCAGCTTTCAAACCTGAGCTCCTCGCCGGTTACCGTCAGACCACTACCGCCAGAAAACTAGCATAGGGGTGTTCCAGAACGCACCGGACCCCCTGAATCCTCAGGAAGCAGAACATCTCCGCTCCTTCCTCCGCACCTCAAAACAAACACGAGTATTTATGACCGCGGGGAGAGAAGGTCGCTCCTGATTGTCACGGCGCTCAAACTACTCATGTGCACAAACTGAACTACGTCTATCTTCATCTCTGGATGATGATGATTATGACCCTCCCTGTCCTTGAACGCCTCTCACCTCGCCGGATTCTTGTTTTCTTACTAAATATTAAGAATCTGTGTATTTGATCAGACAATTTAACATATTTAACGTTGTTGTATTAATCAACTAACTGACACTCAAGCATGACCCAACAAACAGAAGTAGCAAACACTGGGCCGACCGTGAAAAACCTCTGAAGGAGTGTTTCGCTTTATTTCTGTGCCAAATACTTAAATTAATATTTTACGTATTTGGATCGTTTCCTTTGTGCAGTTTAATCGTATTTATTTTGTAATTCTCCACGATGTTTTGAGATTTTTTATCTTTTTTCTTCCACAACCCAATTCCAGTCAAAAGTTCACTGCTGCTTGAGAGATCAGCCATAACATTACGACCACCGGCAGGTGAATAGTAGTCAGAATAAATCTGACGTCTGAGAGCTTCTCCAGAGCTGAGGGTCTCGCTGGGTGTTCCCGTCTGCGGTGGTTAGAACCAACCCATGCCTCTACGAACTCATGGTTCTGATAACAGGAAGTTCTCAGAGCACAGCAGTTTGGGTGGAAAACGTCGGATCCTGCAGAATATTAGGCAGCTGGTTTTAATCTTATGGCTGATGAGTGTTTTTTTGTTTGACGCAATCATTTATCAGCTGATTGAAGTATTTCCCCCGACAGGTCGGCCCGCTCTGGTGCTGCAGTGTAAAAACGCGGCGTTTCACAGAGACCCCCTGAACGCACCAGGAATGAATGTGAAAAGCTGCTCGAAAGGAAAAAAAACTTATATTCCAGCCACAAAACATTTAAACATGAATGAAAGTGTTGCCGACTTCAGTCTTTGGCTTTTCTGGACAAGCGTCCAGCACGGACCCCCCCCCTGTGAGGTGGGATTATTGAGCGTAAAGCTGCGACGTTTATTCAAGCTTTGGTGAATTCACCACCTTAGAGCTGCTGACGTTTTTGTATATTTATATATATATATATATATATGTATTTGGTTGCAGCCACCATTTTTAACATTCAACAGCCCTATAAGCTCACCCTGTCCAAGACATGTCAGGATAAAACTGAATTTGAGGACATAGGAGTGGATGAATGGATGAAGAAGATGAAAAGGAGAAGGAAGAAATGGCGATGATGACATTCCTGCTGTGCAAAGTCCAGAAATGACGTCTCATTTCTTCTGAGGTGGTGACATGAATGAAATGAGAGGCAACACTTCCTCACCTCAAACTGGAAACACTGGATCTTCCTTCAAACGCCACGGGGGGATTTCAGCTTATTTACCTCCTCTACCTCCTCTACTCTCAACGGCTGACCCGGTACCGCGCCCTCATCTCGTCTTTCAGTAAATTAAAATGACACAAAAACCAAATATCTACATGAAGAACGCCATCGGTCCAGTAGAATTTGTGGTGGCGGATATTTACGCGTCTTTTAGATTCAGTGCCTTTCGATTCTGATAAAGCAATCTACGGGTGGAGTTAGTGAAATGAACGTATGAGGAGGCGGGGCCGTTACCTCGACGATCTCTGAACGGCCTTTTTTTCTTTCTTTTTTTTTTCGATAGGTTTTATGTTTTGGGTCTCGGGAGGAAAACCCGTTAGTTGTTGAGCGTGGCCGCCTTCTCCTTCTCAGCCTTCTCCTTGGCCTTCTCCTTCTCCACCAGCTTCTCCTCCTTCTGCAGCATCACCATGATGTCGGACACCTGCGAGGTGGTGATGTCCACGTCCTCCTTGTCGATCAGCTCCACCAACTGGGATCAAGCAGAGTCCAAGTTATTCACCAAAGCCCAGAGAGAAATGCATCATAAACCAACCGTTAGGAAGTTGAGTCTGAAAAACAGTGTTTCTCGCCAAAAGAGCTTAAATTACTCTAGTGAGTCAAATATGAACTCTGAAAGTAAAGTTATACAGGATATCTCCTAGTATTCAACATATGCACCAAATCTGGACTAAATCGGACCAACGCTCCCCCTAGTGGAACAAATACACAACGTCATTTCCCCAAATCAATCCAGTTGTTCCTCGCACTAAGATCTATGGAGTTATATGAGCTAGTTTTTGAGCTATCGCGTCAACATGTGGCAGCGGTAACGATAATTATGTAGAGTTTTATGTCTAGAAACTGTAACAAGATGAAGTAAAATCAGAAATCAGTCGAGTTCCAGTTTGGATTTCACATTCAATCGTCTTTCCCTATGGTTTATAAAAAAGTCACATTGTCTGACTAGCAGAAATACATTTATCGACTCATATGCACCAAAATGGGGCTAAATCGGACCAAATTTAAGACTGAAAAAGTCAGTTTTTCATTAAAAAAAACAAAAGAAAAGCTCCCCCTAGTGAGTGAAATATGAACTGTTACAGCAAAATATGACCATTACCAGTTAGGTCTCATTTAGGCGTTTCATTCGAAGTAAATTTGGACTAAATCGCACCAACGGTGAGGACGTTATAAACAAACAAAAATAGTTAGACTACGTGCTTCAATCATCTGCTCATTCAAACAGACTGGCAGTGAGATGTAAAACGTGGATCTGGAAAAGCGATCCGCTCCGACATACTTTAATGACGTCGTCGATGTCGATCTGCCCGTCCTTGTTGTCATCGAGGGCCTCGGCGATGCTCTGCAGCTTGTGCTCTGGAATGTTCTGGATCTGCCGCATGACGCCGATCAGCTCGTCGATGCTGATGAGGTTCTCCCTGAAGGTGTAGAACAGACTGCATACAGGAAACGGTATAAAACAAAACAGAATAGACAAACAGGTGGAGAAGTCTGAGGTCAGCATGCAGCATTCAGGGATCCCACATAACACCGTCACCAGAACTGAAAACACCAAATCAGATTATTTCAGCTCACAGCTGGAGGTCAATCGTTAAAAATGAGTACAGAGTTTAAAGAGGAGTTCCTAAGAGTCGCCCTAGGACACTTTAAACAGGGATCTAATCAGGAAAGGGAACAAAGACAATGACCTTGACCACAGGAAACATGTTTCTGATCACGCCTCCAGTGAGTGGGCGTGTTCACTTTTCTCCTATCCCAATGAAACCTTTCAGAACTACAATCTGGGTCGCCTGTTTACGTGACCTTTGATCTTTTCTGACCCGGTGTTTACGTGCTTCCACTCATCTGATCGTAAACAGCTTTCAGACACACGCAGACGATCCTCACTCCAGTTCATAAGGTGGTTATAATGCTACGGTGAGCTGGGCGCCGACCGCCAACAAGCGCCCATGAGAAGAATACGCCAGAGGGCGTGGACAGGAAGTGACTTTTTGTCCATCTAACCGTTCAACTATGTTCAACTCCTTCAAAGCTGGGATGAATAAAAGACTCTCCGATGTAGAGCGGTACGGTTTTTAAATCTCTATCCTGAAAACAGTGTTTACATGAAACATGTTTACATGAAAAATGTTTACATGAAACATTGTTTACATGAAACATGTTTACATGAAACATTGTTTACATGAAACATGGTTTACATGAAACAGTGTTTACATGAAACAGTGTTTACATGAAACATGTTTACATGAAACATGTTTACATGAAACATGTTTACATGAAACAGGTTTACATGAAACATGTTTACATGAAACATGTTTACATGAAACATGTTTACATGAAACATGTTTACATTGTTTACATGAAACATATTTACATGAAAAATGTTTACATGAAACATTGTTTACATGAAACATGTTTACATGAAACAGTGTTTACATGAAACATGTTTACATGAAACATTGTTTACATGAAACATGGTTTACATGAAACAGTGTTTACATGAAACATGTTTACATGAAACAGTGTTTACATGAAACATGTTTACATGAAACATGTTTACATGAAACATGTTTACATGAAACATGTTTACATGAAACAGGTTTACATTGTTTACATGAAATATATTTACATGAAAAATGTTTACATGAAAAATGTTTACATTGTTTACATGAAACATGTTTACATGAAAAATGTTTACATGAAACATTGTTTACATGAAACAGTGTTTACATGAAACATGTTTACATGAAACAGTGTTTACATGAAACATGTTTACATGAAACATGTTGAAATGAAACAGGTTTACATGAAACATGTTTACATGAAACAGGTTTACATGAAACATGTTTACATGAAACATGTTTACATGAAACATGTTTACATTGTTTACATGAAACATATTTACATGAAAAATGTTTACATGAAAAATGTTTACATTGTTTACATGAAACATTGTTTACATGAAACATGTTTACATGAAACTGTTTACATGAAACATGTTTACATGAAACATGTTTACATTGTTTACATGAAACATATTTACATGAAAAATGTTTACAGGAAAAATGTTTACATTGTTTACATGAAACAGTGTTTACATGAAACATGTTTACATTGTTTACATGAAACAGTGTTTACATGAAACATGTTTACATGAAAAATGTTTACATGAAACATTGTTTACATGAAACATGTTTACATGAAACATGTTTACATGAAACATGTTTACATTGTTTACATGAAACATATTTACATGAAAAATGTTTACATGAAAAATGTTTACATTGTTTACATGAAACATTGTTTACATGAAACATGTTTACATGAAACTGTTTACATGAAACATGTTTACATGAAACATGTTTACATTGTTTACATGAAACATATTTACATGAAAAATGTTTACAGGAAAAATGTTTACATTGTTTACATGAAACATGTTTACATGAAACAGCGTTTGACTATCAGAAAGACTTGAACATAGAGATGAAAGGACTCAGACCACCTCCATGTAAAATAATAATAATAATAATACATTTAATTTATAAAGAATGAAACGTCATTCTCAAACGGTCTTTTCTTTCATAAAGGGGTTTTACATGCAGCATGACTTTTCATTCTGATTAGGCGTTGATAATTAATGGAAATTAATTTTTTTAAAAACTGTTTTTACTCTCTTAATTGTTTTCAAATCAAGCAGTCCGAGTTAGCACCGATTTAGATCCGAGTTAGATCCGATTTAGATCTGAGTTAAAACCGAGTTAGATCCGAGTTAGAACCGATTTAGATTCAATTTAGATCCGAGTTAGAGCAGAGTTAAATCTGAGTTAGAACCGAGTTAGATCTGGTTTAGAACCAAGTTAGATCCGATTTAGATCTGAGTTAGATCTGAGTTAGAATCGAGTTAGAACCGAGCTACAACCGAGTCACAACCAAGTTAGATCTGAGTTAGAACCGAGTTAGAACAGAGTTAGATCCGATTTAGATCCGATTTAGATCCGAGTTAGATCTGAGTTAGAACCGAGTTAGAACCGATTTAGATCCAATTTAGATCCGAGCTAAAGCAGAGTTAAACCGAGTTAGAACCGAGTTAGATCCGATTTAGATCCAAGCTAGATTTGAGTTAGAACCGAGCTTCAACCGAGTCACAACCGAGTTAGATCTGAGTTAGAACCGAGTTAGAACCGAGTTAGATCAGAGTTTGATCAGAGTTTGATCCGATTTAGATCCGATTTAGATCTGAGTTAGAACCGAGTTAGAACCGATTTAGATCCAATATAGATCCGAGCTAGAGCAGAGTTAAACCGAGTTAGAACCGAGTTAGATCCGATTTAGATCCGAGTTAGATCTGAGTTAGAACCAAGTTAGATCCGAGTTAGAACCGATTTAGATCCAATTTAGATCCGAGTTAGAGCAGAGTTAAGTCTGAGTTAGAACCGAGTTAGATCTTATTTAGAACCGAGTTAGATCCGATTTAGATCCGAGTTAGATCTGACTTAGATCTCAGTTAGAACCGAGTTAGAACCGAGCTACAACCAAGTCACAACCGAGTTAGAACCGAGTTAGATCCGATTTAAAGCCGATTTAGATCCGAGTTAGATCTGAGTTAGAATCGAGTTAGAACCGATTTAGATCCGAGTTAGAGCAGAGTTAAACCGAGTTAGAACCGAGTTAGATCCGATTTAGATCCGAGTTACAACCGAGCTACAACCGAGTCACAACCGAGTTAGATCTGAGTTAGAACCGAGTTAGAACCGAGTTAGATCAGAGTTTGATCCGACTTAGATCAGAGTTTGATCCGAGTTAGATCAGATTTACATCCGAGTTAGATCAGATTTCAGCAGCGACTGTGATACGACGTTAGCGTGTAGCAGGCATGCAGCGGACGTTCACCTGAGTTCAGCTTACCTTCGGGCCTCCTTACGTTTAGTAAAGAATAATCTGTGAAATTTTGAATAAATTAGGATTTGGTGGCTCGTATTCTGTCCCGGCCCGTCTGACCTCCACCGGCATTTCAAAATAAAAGCAGCGATTGTGAAGATTACAATGTTAATAGTTGCATCTATATGCAATACAGTTGTATGATTCTATGTAATAAGGTCTTACTGGGGTCTTTCAGATGGATGAAAACACGTTTTAGGTTAGATCACTTTACATGATAAGTGTCTCAAAGCGCCGGTGTTCTGTTTTCACCTGTCAGCTTAAACTCATGGTCTGAGTAAAGCGGAAGCAACTGGACTTTATAAAGATTAATAAAATGACTTCTCCCAGCACCGCACAACATCAACGATTAAATGTAAGAAGGAAGGGAACGGTAGCTTCAGTGTTACGTTTCACCACAGAAAGTAGTGAGGTAAGATCTGGGGCTCTTACCCGACGGGGGGGCTGGTTCCGCTGTCCACCTGTCCGTCCAGGATGACCTTGTCGTGCTCCAGTTCCAGGATGATCTTGTCAATGCGACCGATCATGCGGTTCACCCTCTTTGTAAGACGCTGGCTGGCCTTCGACTCCTCCAGCGCCTTCTCCTGGCCCGTCTTAGAGAGCTCCTTCTTGATCTCCTCCAGGTCCTGGAAAACACACACACACACACACACACACACACACAATCACGTTTACTGACTAGACTCCGCTTCACAAAACCACACATCACACACTCTCAGAAATTCCCCTTATAGCTCCTCTTTGAGCGGTGTGTACACATCGCCATGGCGACACCCGGAGTCAAAGTAAAAGTTTTCTTCAGCCAGTAAAACACACCACGATTGCCGTGGCTTTAGGGCGCGGTGTGTTTTAACGTCACCATTGGGTTCGTTCATCCACTGCGTCTCATATTTTTGGCACTGTGCTTAACTTGCTGGGACACGGTTGCGGCGTCGCCATGGCAACGGCAATACAGGCGCTCGGTTTCTCGTGACAACGAGGTTATTATCCTGTTACTCCAAAAAAAAAGGGCCAAAAATAATTTTCTGCCACAATGGCTGAAAACTGAGTCCGAATGAAGGCGTCGGCGCCGGGTGAAAATGAAATGTTGACTTTCTATTTTCTACAGTCATCCAAAGAGTAAGACGGGCACCTCGTTGTATTCCTGGACATCATCCTTCAGCTCTTCCAGCTCTTCTTTCTCCAGAGTCAGCAGCTTCTTCTGCTCCTTCAGCTTCGAGCAGGCGTCACTCAGCAGGTCGATTTCTTCTTTGGTGATCTCTTCATCCTGGAACGCAAAACACACCATTAGAAAAAACAGGCAATCCAAATAACACTTATTTTTGTTGATTTTATTCCTTTTTTTTTTTTTCCCTTTTTCCTTTCAACGTTGATTTTCAACAGTTTTTTAAATGGGTCTTAATCGTCTTTTGCATTTGTCTCAACGCTCTTGATTGTTTTGAATTGCCCACATGTGCTGTATAAATAAAGTTGCCTTGGGTAAAAAAACAAATGACATAAAACAGAAAGCTGAACATTTTTCACCTTTGAGCAAATATTTACAGGGGAAAAAAGGAATACTCCAACACGTTTGAAAGCTCTAAGAAGTTTTTCACTGAATAAGCACCAGGTGTTTTTTTTAGCCACGTAAAACACCGAGCCAAAGACAAAAAATGGGGGGAAGGGGGAGGCTGTGTGGGGGGATACTGGGAGACTCCCCCTAACCCAACGATCAGACCACACGGTGAAGAAAACCCCTTGGAACCAGTGAGGCTCTCAGTTCGGGGAAGGAAAGGTTTGAACGGGTCATTCTGGAAGGGTGGAATAGATGTGGGTCAATCAAAATCTGCATATCGTATTTAGCATTTCTTTAACCGAGTCAAATCAAATCTATATAAAATAAGTGAAAACTATGTCGATGCCTATATTTGAGGCACAAACGGTTCACAACCGTCTGTTTGGGGGTTATTTCCTGTCCTCTGTTCTATGTTCCCACGCCTCCTCAGGTCAACTTTGAGTCGGAAATGATTTCACTGAATGCCAAAAGAACATATGCAGAAAGTTTAACCCTGATCCAGACCTTGTAAGAGGAAGATACCGAGTGCAGAGACAAATAGGAATGGCTGAGAGGATCACCGGGGAGATTAAACCTAACCTGGAAGCAGAGGAATTTCTGCCACTGTCCAAACTGTGTGGCACAGCAAATAAGAACAAAGAGGCAGCAGAGTGAGTGATTGATCACAGACATTAATCTCTTTCACGGGTGAAAGGGTTAATAAAGTCGCTGAAGAATAATAAAAACTCTTCTTTGAATGTTCACCTGGAAAGATGTAGAATTATTAATAAGGAAAAGATGGATAAGGGTTAGGAAAACAGATAACTAATTAGAAATATAGAGACAGATATGATAAAATAATGTACGGTCTTTGTATTTAAAGGTGCAGTGTGTAAAATTGTTGAGGCATTTTTGAGGTGATGAAGTTCCAGATTGTAACCTTTATAGCGCCTCAGCCCAGAACCGTCTATCCAGGCACGGTGGGAGAATCTATGATGGACCGAGACCCCAACCTTTCCACGCCAAACCCACAGCCAGCTGCGGCGTACCACCGTGGTGGAGTTGCGCCCAGCAGGGTCTGGCCAGTATGAGGGGGAGGAACTCCCGCCAACAGATTACCTCTCCGTGGATTCACACGTCGGGTCTTCATCTTCCCTTCTTTGACGACGAGGTCTTTCTTGTGCTAAATAATAAGTATGATCCTCCATTTGTAACCTAAGAACCTGCAACCTAAAAAAACAAAAGGTCCTCTCGAGAGCCAGCGTTCAGTTTGTCCGTTGTGGCTTCGGTACTGGTGGTCTCCATGACACAGGACCCGCCCCCTACGTAGTTATAAAGGGCTTCTCCAAAATGAATGGTAAGATTGAGTATTCTTGTTTTCAGCCGATTGCACACAGAAGAAATCATTATCATAAATATTATATTCCCTTTATTCATTTTGATAGGTCTCAATTTTTACGCACTGCACCTTTAATGGAATTGAAGAATAGTAAAGGAGGTTTTATGTGCGTGATGTTAATTATGGGAGCGTAAAAATGCAGGTGGAGTTCCAGGAGGAAGACGGTGATTCTGTCTGAAAGGAGGCAGCAGCATTTACAGACGGAACCACAGAACGGGTTTTCACAGACGTGTTACCTTGACTCCCTCCAGGACCGGCGCTGTGTCCCTCAGTGTCTCCGAATGAGCAGCCATGTCAGCAGCCATGGCAGCTTTAGCCAGATCCGCCTGAGACTCCAGCTCCTCCTCCTGTGGTGAGACAGAGACTTAGAAGGGAGTCTTCCTCGAACATAGAGCAGCATTTATCTTTAAGACGGAATGGCGTCATAAACTGGGCAAGAAAAAGGAAAAAGAGCGTTTGAGGCCGAGTGTCGCGCCAAAGTACTGGATAAGAGAGTCTGTGGTCCCCTGGGTATAGGGTCCGTGGTTCAGGAGGTAGAGGGGTCGTCCACTAGGGAATAGAGTTTATTGAAACTACATTTGTGTCAGAATAAAGTTGGTCTTTTATGACAAATTGCATCATCTTAAAATGTCTCAACATCCAGTCAGACTTTGGGGAGAACCTCTGCAGGATTTAGATGACTGTTGGTTTCATGTCATGACTGCTGGTGATAAAAGGTATAAGTCGTTTCCCCATAAGTCACAACATCCGGTTCAGCTCAAGTGTCGGCACCAGAAGGTTTTGGAAAAGAACATTTTTGATGAAGATAGTCAAACAAAGAAAAGAAAATAGAAGATGCGTCGTTACCCTGGCGGCCTTTTCTGCAGCGTCTGCCAACCTCTCCATCTCCCTGTCCTTGTTGTCCTGGCGTATGACCGCCTCCTCCTGTAGGGTCGTCTCCAGCTTGGTTTTATTGTCCACTTTGGAGAGCTCCATCTCTGCCACCATCAGCTGAGCCTCCTTTGTCTGCAGGGGAGGGAGTAGGAAGAGTTCACTTCTCTGGAACCTGAAACTAGGGTTCCCATCTGGACATCTCTGACTTTGTCTCTAATCCTGTCCTTCCTCCTCACTCCCAGAGAACATCTGAACATCTCAGGCTCCGCCACCTGTCTTCTGCTCAGAACCACCGTCTCTAAACCATCCAGCAGAGCTGATGAGCTGATCTCACCTCCATCTAGGAAAAACTTTCCCTTCTCTCCTGCTGCTCCCCTTCTGTCACAGATAACTCCTCACACTCTTCTCCACCCACTCCACCCCTTGCACTCACTTCTTCACCTCTGTACAGTTGACCCAAAGTCCTTAAACTCCTGCTTCTTCTCCACCTCTACTCCTCCATCCTCCCCTTCATTCACACACATGTATTCTGTCTCGCTGCCACTGACCTTCACTCCTCCTCTGACCAGCACATACCTCCACCTCTCCAGGTCCTCCTCCACCTGCTCTCACTACATCTCACAATGTCATCTGCAAACATCATATGGAGACTCCTGCCTGACTTTGTCTGTCTTCCTGTCCATAACCATTAACATCACTTTAAATCTCCAACTACGAACACAAACATTGTGTCAAACGTTTGAAAGAACATAAATATCAATGACGACTCTTGTTCCTCGGCGACGTGTCATCAACGTACCACCATCTCAGGCAGGGTCTGCAGCGTGGTCTTCAGCTGGTCGGCGGGGGAGAGCGTGTCGGGGAGGTACATGGCCCGGGACAGCAGCAGCAGAGACGTGGGGATCTGCTGCTCCAGATGAAGCTCCAGCCACTGAAACAGACCGACAGAACACCAGAGAGGTGAAGACACGATAAACCGGTTTTTCAGGGTCGCCTTACAGATGCAATGAAAACAACTAATATCCAGACATAAGTAGAACAACACGCAATAAAATGTATTGTGTGTGTGTGTGTTTGCTGTTGTTACCTGGCTGAGCTGCTCTCTCAGTCGTTCCTCTGTGACGCCCAGAGATCTCATGCCTCTGACGCGACAGGCCGCCTGCACCTCGTTCACATTCAGGCTCTCCACGCCTTCCTCTGCTATCAGCTGGACCAGAATGGAAACAAAATTCATGTTCAACCCGACCAGAAGTGAACCTTTTACCTCTGATTGACGTCTGAAACGTGATGATGATCACGTCAGGAGCACGCCTACTAGGACTTTACCACCGCCGCTCATACCTTGTCATCCGCGCGGATGGCCCTCAGTTTCATGATGAGCTGAAAGCGGAGGAAGTTGTTGGTCCCGATGGACTGGAGCTCCAGGAGACGGCAGAGAGCCACCAACTGAGGCCGGGTCAGGTTGTCCAGGGTCAGCTCATCCTCAAACAATTTGGAGAATTTCATGATCTGCTCGTTGCTGGGACGTTCTCCAGAGTCTCGGATCTGCAAAAATCAGACGGTTAAGTCGTTGTGAGCGAGGAAGATGTGCCAGAAATGTGAGGACTGAAGCTGGACAGATTTAAGTGCAAACATATATCCAGTAATAATGTTCAGCTGAGAGCCGACACTCCCACAAATGATCGATTTATTGAAAACACAAGAGCATTTCTGTGAGTAAGACAGAAAATAATGCAAAAACACCAAAAAGAGACGTGTTATGTTTTCCCACCACCAGGGGGCAGCACTAAGCCAATTTCCCCTCCATCTCATGAAGCTTAGAGAAAGCTGACACCAACCTTCTGGAAGAAGGTGGAGAACTCCTCTGTCACGTTGCCCTGAGCGGCTTTGTTTCGCAGAGCGATTTCCTCGATGGTGTCCTGCAAGAACTTGGCCATCTCCAATTTGACTCTCAGCTCTGTTTTCAACCTCTCCTCCTGAAAACAAGTCCCAGAATTTTTCACGGTCACGTGATTGATCCCATTTAAAATAGTATTATAAATTCTGTTGGTTTTGTTCATTAAATAGATTCCAGATAATTCCTGACATTGATGGGCTTTACCTTCTTTGATTGTGTCTCAAAGGTGGAGGGCAGCATGTTGGGGAACAGCTTCAGAGCCACGGGAAGCAGGAACTCCATGAAGGGGACGATGATGAACACCAGGAAGGGGAGAAGTCTGAAGACGTCGGCGCACGTTCTGAGGAACTGGGGAGACAATTTGGAGAAAGCGTGGATGAGAAATTACTCATTTCAAAACACACTTTTTTTCAGAAAATGAAAAGGGGAACTGATTAGAAGAACTAATGCAGAATTTTAACTGATGTCCATATTTCCTTTTACCAACATTTCCAAAAGGCTGAAGTGTCTTCATGTGTCCAGCAGGGGGCAGCAGTGAGAGCAAACGCTCACACTGGTGAAAACCTGTGAAAACGTTTACCTCGTCTTCCTTTGTCCCTGCGTACAATCGCCCTGCTCACTCTCCCTCTTCTAACAGTTCCAACAGTCAGCACTTCTGACGCTGAGCCCGTACATCTCCAGAGCAACAGGGACCTCCTCATTCATCCGCTTTTCATCTACATGAACATTCTGCCTCGCAAGGTTCACACTGTGTCTGCTTCAGCCAACAGGAAGCACATCTGTTCGGAACAATCCTCATGGTATAGCGGTACCAGGGTGACACTGGTCTACTTCATTGTACTGCTGTCCAATAGTGGCTTGCTGACCATCCTCCAGCACAATCACTCCAGCCTTCTACAGAAACGGCCCTGAGCGGAGAAGGTCAAAACACGAGCCCCTCTTTCTCTTCTCTCCCCACCTGCATGTCAGTGTAGAAGTAGGGTGAAGGAATTAGGCCGGCCTGAGTGAAAGGCTCTTTGTCCGCGGGTCCATTGACATGTATATCATCTCCCAGAGTTTTCACATCAAAGGAGGGAGGAGGGGTGAGGGCTTCAAATGGAAGGAGCCGGAGTATTGTGAGTACATATGAAAAGGAGGAGATTCCAGAGGCAAAGCCGGTCCGGGTTCCATGAATGGGGTGTAGATGGGTTCAGGACTTGAGCTCTGAGTCGGCCGCATTTGAAAAGGTGCAGAGGGGCCGGTGGCGTGGGCTTAGTAGGATCGGGGGCTGTGGTCACTGTTGTGTCTCCAGAGGTGGGAGGTCACCAAGTACAAATACGCACATAGGTTACAACTTCTGACTTTCACTTCCTATATTTTAACACAAATATCTGGTAAACATGGTGAATATCCACGGAAGAGGGACAGATGACAAAAACATCAAGGTTTCCTTATGAACTCTACTTTTTGAATCAGTGATAGAATAATAGAAATCTTCCCCCTGTTTGAGCTTCAAGTAAATATTTTAGGACAACTAGGATTATCGTTGACTGTGAAGTGAAGTAAATAAGATGATATTCATTTCCTAATCCCTTTAATTAATAATGAGTTCATATAGTATGACGTTCAGTAAGGTCTGCACAAAGATGAGAATGATAGAAATAAGACAAGGAAACTAAAGAAAACATGAAGAACAAGGAGGGGAGAGGAAACAAGAAAGAAAGAAAGAAAGAAAGAGAAACCTAATGTGTGAAAGAAAGGAAGCAGGAAAACACACGAGGGAAATCAAGGAATGAGAAAGGTGAAAATACTGTAAGAAAGAAAACAGAAAGAGAGAAAGGGCAAGAAGAAAATATGAAAGAAAATGGAAGAAAGTAAGAAAATAGAAGGAAGTAAGAATGAAACAAAGGGAGAGAGGAAGCTTTGAAGGAGACGAGACGTTGGTTCTGTTTCTTCCTCTCTCTAACAGCGTGTCCTGATCCGACCTGCTGACAGCAGCACCTGCATCAGATGACTGCAGCAGGAACAGAGCCTCAGAGCAGACAGAACAACAACCAGGACCAGATCACGTACCTGTGATATATATACACCTGTTATATATATATACCTGTTATATATATATACCTGTTATATATATATATACCTGTTATATATATATACACCTGTTATATATATATACACCTGTTATATATATATACCCGTTATATACCTGTTATATATATATACCTGTTATATATATACCTGTTATATATACCTGTTATATATATATATACCTGTTATATATATATACCCGTTATATATATATACCCGTTATATATACCTGTTATATACCTGTTATATATATATACCTGTTATATATATATACCTGTTATATATATATACCTGTTATATATACCTGTTATATATATACACCTGTTATATATATACCTGTTATATATGTACCTGTTATATATATACACCTGTTATATATATATACCCGTTATATATACCTGTTATATATACCTGTTATATATATACCTGTTATATATATATATACCTGTTATATATACCTGTTATATATACCTGTTATATATATACACCTGTTATATATATACCTGTTATATATGTACCTGTTATATATATACACCTGTTATATATATATACCCGTTATATATACCTGTTATATATACCTGTTATATATATACCTGTTATATATATACCTGTTATATATGTACCTGTTATATATGTACCTGTTATATATATACACCTGTTATATATATATATATACACCTGTTATATATACCTGTTATATATACCTGTTATATATACCTGTTATATATACCTGTTATATATACCTGTTATATATACCTGTTATATATGTACCTGTTATATATATACACCTATTATATATATATACACCTGTTATATATATATACACCTGTTATATATACCTGAGCCTACATTTGGAATGTTGTTTGTTGTTTCTGCCGGCGAGATAACGAGAGAAAACTGAACGTAAACAACGGCTGAAGCCGGAGTTAAACAAGCCCCTCTTTGAATCAAAGCGGCGACAGGTAAAGTCTCTCCCTGAGGAGATCTAATTACGAAACACCTGCTGCCGACGCCAGGTAAGAAAACACTGGGCCAGTTTCAATAATTCAGCCTGTTAGCTGTGAGAAGCTGTGGATTTAACATTACAGAACAAGAAGTTTGTGCAGTCGCCCTGAAATCAGGCCAAATGACCTCTGACCTCTAAACGCCTTTGTGGATAGATAAAGGATTTTTCCTTTTTTGTTGCCAAAATATGCCTTTTTGTATATTTATGTCTTTTAAGAAGGTCCTTTCTTCACAGCAATGACAAATCCACATCTTTATTTTCTTTCTTTAACTAGAATAGCTCACTGTCTCTAAATATTTACAGATATCTTTCTGAGCGTCTCACTCAGCCTAGCCAGTGCTAGCTCTGAGCTAAGTGAGAAAAACGGACACTAAAAAGCCAGGATGTAAACACACAGCCTCACTAAGGAGTGGCTCCAAGTGACAACGAGAACACACCTCTTACAGGAAAGAGCTTCTCCGGAACACTAAGACGGCTGTGGCTACGCACGCAACAACAAAATACAAACACCCATAATCCCCCACTCCATAGGTACATAATACCCATAAGCCACCACTCTTAAAGGACCAGGCCTGGCTCGTACGAGCGAGTTGAAACAAACTAAAACGTAGAAGAATGGTTGCAGATAAAAGGAGTTTGTAGGATTTGCCACAGAAGGAGATTTCTGTTCTTGTTGTTGTTGTTGCTGGTTCTTTTACGCATGTTGACCCTAAAGTGTCGGTTTCCGATGAATTGACTTACCCTTGGTTATGTTCCCTCATGCTTGATGTTTTGTAAATAGGATCATAAATGTCCCGTTCTTTGGGGTAATTATCCGAAAATCAAATAACGTGCTGATTGTGTCAAACCTCACCTGTCTCCTCTCGCGGCGGGATAGTGGGTGTCCATTCAGAACTGTCCACAGCATTCGACCCGCAATGGTGGTGTCGATCCACAGCAACTTGAAACCATGGTAGTAGTGTTTGATTTCGTCCACAACCCATTGTCGGACCGTCCGCCTCACAGGTACTGAGTCCAGCGCGGGGCTGTAGACCGGCCCCCCTTCCTCCAGCTTCTTCTTCTTGTCCTTTAAGGAACGCAGCGACTTCTCCACCTTGGAGTCGTCCCACCTCCTCCTCGAGGTGTGTATCCACCGAACGCCAGGGATGTGCTGCGGTCGGGCTATCGTCCATTGGGCCCCCGTTGTGATTGCGGGGTGAGGTGAAAGGGAACCACCAAAGAGAAAAGCACAATAGACCCGCTGTGAGTCCAGGCTGTGGGCGGGGCCAATATAACCATCTGACAGCGGGAGGGAAGGATTGGAGGAAGAGATCTGGGATAAACTGCTGAGTCGGAGTCCATCATGCCTAAAAAAAGAAGAGGAGGGACATCTTCAGAACAGGTCCGATGACGTTTATGTCAAATAAATAAAATAAAAAAACAGCTTAAAATTAAAGTGTTGTCTTCAAAAGAACAAACAACGAAATTTTTGGTACAAAATAAATTATATATATATATATATATATATATATATATATATATATATATATATATATATATATATATATATATATATATATATATATATATATATATATATATATCTTAGCAAATATGGGTTTATGAGTTTTAACAATGACTGACAGGTTATAAATATGAAACACTGAAGACACAGAACTCCCTAAATGGTTTCTAAATAAGAATTCTTTACAGAACTTTATATATGATAATGTTATTGGCATCAATTCTGGAATGGTTCTGTATTTTCTCATCTTGTTTTTTTTTACCCTGGGTGGTCTTCTTAGTGTCACTGAAGGCCGTTATAGATCTTACACTGTTGTACTAAATTCTATTCTGACTGGTTTTCAGGAGGGTCTTACTTCTGACTGGAGAGTCTGAGCGCCGTGCAGCTGAAACAGGCGCCATCTTGTAGTTTCCCTGAGAAGAAAGGAAAAACATGAGCAGCTGGGTTCTGATAACAGGTCATTAGACGGCGAGACACACACACACACAAACACAGGCGGCACACACTCAGAGAAGTGTTGCTCGGGATCAGATCTGCAGCCATTCCTCAGTCCGAAAGGTAATCGCCAAATACTTTGGGGAAGGATCTGTGGTTTCAGTCACTTCTGAAGCGAGAGTGTCGAAAACCTTCCTGTTCCAGCTTCTTCAATATAAAAATGTGCAACTTTTCTTATTTATGGCAGTAAATGAAGGTTTCAGGTTGTTGGTTGGAGCAACTTTGGGCTCCTGAGACTTAAAATGGCTATTAATCAACATTTTGGACATTATTGAGACGAAACAGAGGAATATTTTGTTTGTTTGTTTGTTTGTAATTGAATTGTCTGAACGTTCCAGGTTTGAGACTCTGGTCTGATGAATCATAACAGATGAAAAACACACTCGCCGTTACGCAGTCACATGACATGAAGTCTTTCATTATGGTGGAGCCTCTCTCAAACTGTACACACACACACACACACCGGGGGGTTTAAGGGTTGCTGCGGTTCATTTATTGATTGATTAATTGAAGATGATGATGTTTAATAAGAAAGATGCGTTTCTTTAACGTATTAAAAAAAAAAGAAAAGCTTCCATTATCCTACTAAGGAGATCTTCAGGCTTTATTTATCTTGTATGTCACATAGAAGCATAAACATATTGAGGAGAAGTTAGGAAATGTATTTAAAGTAATATAATTTCCTTTGAACTTATATGTTTTCTGTTATCACTCTTTCCAGAACTTGTGTTATAAACTTATAATATTGTCTTCCATGTAAAGTATTTCATGGTGAACATTTTCAGGAAAGATCCTGACCAAACACATTGTTCCTCTATTCGTTTCTTAACACTGATCCGTGTCGGAGGCCCGGATATTCTCACCCTCCCTGAGGCCAACATAGGTGATCCAAAATCCCCTAAGGCCCACCCATCAGGGTGACAGAGCAGGAAGGGGGCGGAGTGGTGAGACGCTTCTAACCAATCACCTCGGAGCACTTTTGCTAACCACACCAGTCAGAGACTGGCTGTCACATGACAAAGCTGGAAAGAATCCAGTAAGGCCCGGTTGAACATGGCCGACCGGGGCTGTCGGCCAGCAGGTCGCAGAGTTTACTGGAACAGTGTCACCTTTGTGGCTCCACAGCCAGTGACTGTAGTACAGTAGGAAGAACCTGGAACACAGATCACCTGACCTGACCCCACACCATTCAGGCGGGGCGCGCAAACACTGGGCTGGATGGTTTCCAATGTGGGGTTTACCCACCGGGGGTCTCACGGTTTCAGATTCACACTTACACTTATAGAGTGATGTTCTACTATGGCTGTGTTTACTCAGATACTTCCTGTTCACAAACAATACAGATGACGTTTTTAATGCAGATGGAGGAATGGATGGATGGATGGCCTTAATATTCTGTGCATCCCACAGCATCAGCAATCCACCACCAGACTTCAAGGTGGACATGCGGTGCTTTTCTCAATGGCTATCCGTCTTCTGCTTCTCACCCATTCTTTCACATTATTTATTAAATTTTTTTTTACTTCTGATCTTGTTCTTTTGACAGTCCCAGTAGTGTTTGTCAAACTGTGACTGCTTTAGTTTGTGTATAGCGGACAGCAGAAGCTTTTTTCTTGCTACCCTCCCCAACAGTTCGTGTCGTTGCCATCTGATGGTGGTTGGGGAGATTTTCTGACCCCAAGATTCAGCTGACCTCTGACCTCTCTAGCTGAAATCCTTTTTCCGGAGAGCCTTTACCAGTCAAAACTATTCTCCCAACGGTATCTTGGGTCAGTTTGAGGACATGTCCTCTTCCAGGCGGAACTAGCATCTCCATTCATTATCTACTGCTTATCCTGTTCGGGGTCACGGGGGGCTGGAGCCTATCCCAGCTAAACTGTTGAAACAGACATTTCAAACGGTTGACTGAACTGTTTCTTGCATCCATGCCAGATTTGTGCAGCCCTCTAACTTTACTTTGCGCATCCGTGCTGTTTCCCTTCATATTACCGACATTTGAAGAACCTCAGAGAGATTTAGGCCCGTGTCACCTCATATTTATACCCCAGTAAAACAGGAAGTCATTGTTCACCAATGAAGAGTCGGTACTCAAACAGGTTAACCAAAAACCTGAATTGGGACTGAATGAAAAGTTCCCGTTTGATCCTGTGGTTAAAAGTTTCAATCCCAAGATTTCCTACGGCAGGCAATAATTTTGGCGCACACAGTTTTGAGATAAATATTTGTTTTGTGTTTTAGAAATATAATTTTTTGAGTAAAGGTAAGGTTTTAATTTAATAATTTGAATTAAATATCATGGGTACATACAATTAAGATTTCTGCATCTCATTTTACTTATTTTAAAGGGTGCCAATAATTCTGAAAGGCACTGCAGGTGGGAAGGTAATCAGGCTGATGAATGACGCATTCTTAAATATGGAAATGTTCCTCACAAGAACACAGAGTCAATGATTAACCCCAGTCAAAGCAGGACACTTCCTCTTGTATTTTATCAAGCATGTTTGCAGAAACACCTTGAGTTGTTCTCAATCCAAGAAAATTTGTTCAGGGATCAAAGTCCTTTTGGAAGGTCCAATGAAAATTAAGCTTCAGCTTCCTCACAGAGGACGAGATTTTTTCTCCTAAGAGTTCCTGATACTCCGGTGGCAGAGGAGGGAAAGTAAGCAGTCGGAGAGCAAGCACCATTAGGTACAGCGTTGGAGCAAGCACCATTAGGTAGAGACTCTGCTGAGTCACAGCTCCGAAAACACCCAGTTTTGCTTCATTCCTCCATGGAGCAGCATCCTAAAACGTCTGTGGTTAATGACGTTTCTCGAGTTTTTCATGTCAGCGATGTCGTAACGTCTTATGAGAACGCACAGGGAAGTCTTCGTGTAAACTTTTAGCGTGAACAGAAAATACAGAGGGACTTTTGTGTTTAAGTAAATCTATGGTGGTGGGAAAGTGTTTAGCAACCTCTGATTTTAAAGTTTATTTTAGTGGGTAATAAACTGTAAAATGTTTTGCATTGATATTTGAACTGTTTGTGTTGGATTCCCTTATTGAGAAGGTGTCTGTAGATTTTCATTCATTCAGGTTTTAGTAATCAACGTGTTTTGCATCCAGAGAAACTGGACTTCTGTTGCGGCTTCGAGGCATTCCACCATTCATTCATGAGGCTCCCTCAGTTCCAACATGCTGGTGGGGGTCCGGGCTTTTAGACCTCCGGTAGGTGTCGGTACATACAGAGGACATCACTAATGTGGGTGGGTCCGACTCGTTAGGGACAGAGTGGTCCCGATTGTCTACTGGGGTCTCATGTGAGTCGTTAGCATAATGTGAATCCAGGTGTTGAGGATGGTGAAACCGCCTGAAGAGGGTTGTTAAAAGTGCATTGTGTTTGGATGAGTGGTGATGGCGTAGACCCCCGCCCCTGATTAGAGAGGGCCGTTCCAGATTGACATAGATTGCTTCCTTCCCTTGCTTCTCAAACAATCTACCCTCTCTGTCCAAAATGTGAATGTCGTTGCCCTCAAAGGAGTATCCCTTGTCCTTGAGTTGCAGGAGAACTGCTGATCGATGGCTTCAGTCGCCATCTTTATCAAACTGGAGCGAGTGGTGGGGGCGGCCCTCTCTAAGCAGTGGTGGGGGGCCCTCTCTAAGCAGAGGTGGGGACGGCCCTCTCTAAGCAGTGGTGGGGGGCCCTCTCTAAGCAGTGGTGTGGGGTTCACCGCCACCATGTATCACCCACATACAAATCCAGTTTCAACGTCTCTCCCCAGACAGGTTCACCTGGATTCTCAATACGCTGACAACCCCCATGATACCTCAGCAGACAATCAAGACCACTCGCTGACCCCCTACCATAGAAGTCCGGTTGCTTTGGATTCAACCCACGTGGATTATTGCAAATCCATGTGGCGCAATCCACTAAGCGCTCACATGCACAAATACGCATACACAATCTCGTTATCACACCTGAGACTTAACTGTTCCTGCTGTGGTTTGATGCTCAGCACGATAATCTTTACTACTTCTGACCTTACAAACTTTGACAAAAACTCCAGATCCCCCCCCCCCCCCTTAAAAAGCGGTCAATGTTCAGCCGGTATAACAACTACTCTGTGGATGCCACTTATTTAATAATACTCATTAATAATTAACTTAATTCATCCTGAATATATCATAATAGGATGCTTATTTAACGTGTAAAATATTTACAACCAGGACATGACTATGTATATCACTCTTACACACCGTCTGCCATATTACAGCTATGTAAAAGCACAAACGTTAACTTGTGGCTGAGCCTCATCTTGTGAGGAGTTATAATAGACATTGACCTTCTCCTTCGTCGAAGCATCATCAAAGCTTTGTTTTTGATAATCAGGACCGAAACCTGAGCGTAAACAATCCTTCCATCGTGTGAAGGCAGACTGATTCTGCTCGTGACCTCATCTATTTATAGGTAGGCTTTACTGCATCAATTACACCACACGGATAAATCTAAATATATTCCTTCAGAAACGGTCCAGTCACGTCGTGAGCGCTCTCACGAGAGTTTAAGATGTAGAGCAGCCTCACAACACTTCTCACAAACGTGGGGAGATCAAATTACTGCAGAGGAGGGATTACGGCAACATAAAGATAAATAAATAAATAAATAAATATTAGCATATACTTACCAATTCATCTATATTTTGGTTATTAGTCAGATAAAATGAATGTAATTATATCCTACTTTGGGCTCAGATACACGCATGACAGTTAGAGATAACTCTACTACAAATGGAAACGCACGTTAAATCTTGATCTCCTGATTATTGGATGTATATATGTATGTATGGATAACTGTAGATACCTTTGGATGGATTGATATGTGTCACTGGATGGATAACTTCTACTTTAAATCCACAACCAGACTACTATGAGCAGAGCAAACCTTAAACCCTGGTTTTTCTTTCTTGTATATTTCTTTTGAATACTGACTCCAGTCTTTATTATCTCTCTAATGTAAATTGTGAGAGCAGCTTGTCTCCTTGTCCTCGTTCTTTGGGTTTCTACCAGGAACCCATCAGGTTGGAAAGTGGAAGGAACATTGGACTGGTTAGTTGAGAGCTTTGATTTAAGACACAGCTCTTTCTTTACAACAATAGACATATCGACTGGCTCGAGGCAGGAACTCCTCCTCAACCACTGATCTGATCAAATTAAAACCAATAATTTGACATTGTTGATCTATTACTTAATTCAAAAGGTTAGAAATAGGGAACACTGCTAAAAGAAAAATGGAACAGTCCCTGCGACATTAAGCACCATTCCTGTTCCCCAGCACTCTTCAGCATTTGGAGGAGTTGACAGAAACAGTTAAATCCTCGTAGCACAAACATATTGCCTTTCATCTTGCTCAAGAAGAAGAAGAAATATCTGGCTTACACAATGAATACCTTCTGTTTGACAAATAAACATGTGATGAATCTGTGCGCTACAACACGGGGCATCCTCCCAAACCCGCTGCCAAGGGAACCAAAACACGACATGCTTCTGAAAAGGCCGACATTGAGAGGCTAATATAAACCAGTTAGCTGTTTATGTTGACATGATACAAACAAACAAGTCTTACCTTTACTGAATTCGTTCTTTAACGACCTGGACGTTTTCACTAAAGGTGCCCGAGTCCTCGTAAATAGGATTAACGCCATGCGGAAGCTATCTTTTTTTTAAATAACAATTACAGTAAGTTTCGCGTTAGCTAGCTGGTTTGCTAGCCGGTTTTTACCCAAATCGTCGACAAGAAAGAATCACTATCGTGGTCGAATAATAATCCTTATATTCCTTTAACAGGTGGCGGCGTGTGTATAACTGTAAATGTAAAAATGTTGCTCCATGTCCTGTCCTTCCTTCCTCAGCGCGGATGACAGCCAGCCTAGCCAGAATCCCCGGTGACGTCGGGTTGGGTGGTGTGAGAAGGGGCGGGGTTTCCGGTATAGATAAAGAATAAAAGCATCTATTTCCGTTTTGAAATTCAAAATGGATGCACATTCAGTTCACCTCATTTGACCTCATTAAATTTTTCTCCTGCTCAGTTTTCTTTGAGTTAAATCTTACCTGATTGACACCAAAAATAAGTTTAAAATAGCCCAACAACTATCCGGTGTCTTTGCATACCATTGTTGTCTATGGATAGGTAAGACCTAAAATAACTGATTTTCAGGTTCAGTAACATGTTACTAACTCTATGTGTGAGTAGTACGTGATTAAATACAAAAAATACCATTATTTATATCCTATATCAGATTTTTGTTTTACCTGAAAAGGCAATAGAATCATTATTGTACTGAAACGAAACAATCAAGAGAGTCTTTGATAATTGCTGCACCACATTTGATAGAAATACCTCATATTTGTGGGATATGACTGGGAGGACTCTAGATTTTGGCACGGCTGGATAACCAACATACCCAAAATGTCACACAATGGGATATTGACACCAAGGGATATTGTATCGTAACATAATGAAAAAGACTTCAGAAACAAGGGGACCAAATGGAGTATTTTCATTCCCCTAACAGGCGGGAAATAGTTAGTTTTCGTAGCGGATTGGTTTTTGGTTACCCATAATTACCCATAATCCTCTGCTGGAAAGTCAAAATTGAAAACGTGGTGAGTGAAAGTGAAAGTGAGGTGAAAGTGTGCTGGGCTATTATTCTGGACTCAGGGTAAAAATGAAATATGTATAGGGTAATGCTCAAAAAGAATTAACATTAAAAAATGAACAATGGTATAGACGTCCCTCTCCCCAGCAACGCCCCCCAGCCCCCTACATGTCCACTAGTTAGACGGAAAACGGAGGACCGAAAGTGTCATTCAATTTCTTATAGAGGAATTATGTAGTCTTTCTGTTTTACAAAGACTACATAAAACTTAGATTAATGAGTACGTCATTATAAATGCACTGGTAAATTTATCATGAAGTGTAAAAAAGATCGAAACGGGTGAAAAAATAATTTACAGATTAAGGATGTATAGCATTTAATAATGCATTTAAAAGAGGATTTTTTCCTTTTTTCTTCCTGCCGTTCTATTAACTTGGCAAATTAAATTCTATTTCTATCAGTCTTTACATTAAACCTTTATACAGAGTCTTGAACTGGAAATACGATGTAAACATAACATACATGAAATTTAACAAGATCTTTTAGTGGCTATTGAAGACATTATAATCACCACATAGCTTCTTTCTACATGTGAAAATAATCAGTTTGTAATGTACACTTCTTATCTAAAGTTAATTAGTTTGTTAAGAAAATGAAAATACAAATGCCCCTTTCTTTACTATGTGAGTTCTTATTAATCCAAATTTTTTAACTTCTTTCGTAACATTTGCAGTCACGCATAACGATATAAGTCAGGAAATAAAATAATAATTTAATTGAATCAACCAATATTTTATTATTTTAATTGCCCTGTGTGAAAATTCTGTTTAATATTTTGCATTCAAACAACTAAGTATGTAAAAAAATGGACTAAATGGTAAATATCCCATCAAGGATTTCGGCATTTATTTTGAAAGGCACAGTTCCGACGGAAGTTGATTATGCGAGCTCAACAAGTCTAGCGCCCCTCATTGTTCTAGGATGGTACTGCAGGTCTATCCGGCAAGTGGCGCTACCATCTGGTATTTAGTTTTATGCAGTGGCGGACAGTAAATACATTTACATTTAATCAAAAACTGTATATACAAATCTGAGGTACTTGTAATGTTACTTCAATCACTTTTATTTCATGATACTTTATACTTCTGCAGGTCAGTAGAATATATTTTACTACCACACCACTACGTTGTCTGAAAGCTCTTAGTAACCAGTTACTTATCAGATTACAATATTTCATACCTTTCTTGTCAATGGAAAATAATTTTTTAAGAAATTTTTTGGCTAACCATGAAGTCTAAAATTACACTGCTGGATAGTAACAAAGCACATTTTCTCAAGTACTGTGCTTAAGAACAAAGTTGAGATATTTGTACTTAACTCAGTTGTTTAAAGATAATGCTACTTTATATACTATATAAATATTCTACTTTCTACTCCACTATAATGGTCTGACAGCCTTAGGTACTACTTACTTTTCATATAAGGACACTATATACCCTTCTTGTACAATGAGAACCACGTATCTCTCTAATAAAGTGCATAAAGTAGTTAGATTACCTCAACCTTTAACATTTACTGCACTAACATAATCCTATGCTTTAATGCAGCAGGAATAGGAATCACGATACATGATAGTAAAACACTCGAAACAATGAGTTATTTTTCTCTTGATACTTTAGCATAAAACAATACTTTGTTTCATATTTCTGGTTGTAATGAAATAAAGGGCCTTATTCTCGAGTCTGCTTATCCAAATCTACTATGGACAAAAGCTATTTCTGATATCAATATCAAAATATACTCATAGAATATTGGTTAAATTTAAGTTTTAATCCTGGTTAATCCAAGTCCAGATTGGATGAGAAAACTCCATGACTACTTGTTCAGTCACATGCCACAACAGAGTTACAAACAGTGATAAAGTGAATGAAAAATAAAGAAACAAGCAAAAAAAAGATCCAAAATTAAGGGGAAAATGAAAGGAAAAAGAGGATATTACAAAACTAAACTAAACTATACTTATTTTCCGCATCTATTTAGCTATCGATGTAAATTAAACTAGTCATTTTGGTCGCTAGAGGGTTAACTGGGCTCTATATTCAATATTTAATGGCTACTTTTTTTCTCAACCAACCTATTTGAATGAAAGCGTAAATAAAAACGTAATAATAGTAACAACATCTTTATTATCATTAACGCACAAAAGTTACTAAGTTAAACTCCTCATCTCCTTGAGCATTTTCAAAGATTTGTTGCTTCATAGATTTTGTTAAAGTATCGTTTGTCTAAAATTAATTATTAATTGGAATGCAGGCATTGTTGGCAGATGTTTTATTGCTGCTTTTATGTTTTTCTTTGTTTAACCTTACAGTACCTTATATATTGCTTTATGATTGAAAACTATCGTATGCATCCCGGGCAACATTGAAAATGAGTCACCGGTCTCAACTACAAATCTCCTGTCTAAATAAAGGTTAATTAAATACAACAACAACAACAATAATAATAACAATAAAAATTATAAATCAGATTTGCTTGATATTAGTCTGTTTGGGGGGCCTTTCGCTGTCTCTGCGTTGTAGTTTTTCTATTATGTTCTACTCATTAATAATAGTATTGTGTGTTTCTGTGGCGACAACAACGGTAGGGTGAAATGAGACCGGAGGCTCCGGGGTCAGCTACTTCCTACTGCGGGCTTTTTGAAAGGACCGGTTGGAGCCTCGGTTTGGTCCCGACCAATCAGAAGTGAGTATTTTTCGCGCTGGTA
The DNA here is from genome assembly GCA_037951165.1 of Lophius americanus. Classification (NCBI taxonomy): domain Eukaryota; kingdom Metazoa; phylum Chordata; class Actinopteri; order Lophiiformes; family Lophiidae; genus Lophius; species Lophius americanus. The sequence goes on from JBBDHG010000322.1 coordinate 116,833, forward strand.
GACCGGAGAGTTTGAGTTTCCCGCAAGCTTTTGATTCGACTTGACTGAAATCCTTCGCTTTTCAGGATGAATAAGGACATTATTTCCCCTTAATCGCAGCGAGAAGAATCAACAGGTGACTATGAACAAACTGTCTTTAACGTTGATGTCAGCCCTGTTGATATTAAGTTTTACACTTGTTCGGCTCGACCATCCATTTTAGCTGGGAGGACCTGCTAGCTAGCCTGCTAGTTAACCATGCTAGCTGGATTGACTGCTTTCTATATGCGACTGGTTAGCATTGTTAGCTTCTTTCACCATCTGTCAGGGCGCATACAGAACGGGTGTGTTAGTGGAATAAAAACCGCAAATGCGTTTGCGGGAACTACAACAGCAGTCGGAGCATGTCCTCAGTTATTCAATGAGTGGATTTGAGGGGGCAGTCTAGCGTGGACGTCTTTTTTTTATTGGCGGCGGCTCGGTCTATTTGCTGGAGGAATGCCGTGTAATGGCTGACCGAAGCGATGACAGAGATGCAGTTGTTCGGTTACAGGGAAATGATTGTCCGCATGCCCGTGGCTTGGATCCACGATATTCCCATTCCGTGGCTGCCGCTTCAGATGGTAGTCGGTGAATGTTTCGTGTGTGACTCAGTGGTGTAACAGTCCGCAAAGGCCGGTCATTTCTCAACTTTTCTTTGAACTATGCACGATCGTGCTGTAGCGTTCCACGAAGTAGTCCAACGGCGGCGCCGTGCTATTATAACGTAGCTGGCAGCTAACTATTAGTGCAAACACATTATAAATAGATTACTCTTCCGACCTGCATCTGCATAATTACGTCTTGTCAACTGCTTTTATTTCCGCGGCTTTTCTAGCCCGTGATGCGGTGATTACGCGGCACGGCCAAGCATCCACTCATTGGGCATTCACTACATGCGGTGGAGCCTCCAGCCTGCCTTCTGCTCCCTCCATACCGCCTCACCACACACACCAGCTAGCCGCCAGCCCGTCCTTTTCATGGGGAAGCCAACTAACACTAGTCGCGGTACGTACGAGCTTTTTCCGCCCATCACTGTGTTTGTTCTTACTCCTGCATGCATGTTTCACTCCATCTCGTTCACAGCAGTTGTGATCAATGTCTGGAATTAACTGAGGCACTAAAGCCATCCACTGCACAGATGTATTGTCGTGACGTAATACTTTCATCTAAATCACGTTAAAAGCGTGGACGAAACATTCTGTGACAGGTGCAGCTTTTCTCCTTTCCTTCCAAGCTCCATTGGTGCAAGTGAGGTCCATTTTGTGAAAAGCAAAGGCTGTGACTTATGATTTATTTTATCCATTAATCTATAGAACATTGGGGATGTTGTTGATTAATCCCTTGGTGAATTTCTCAGTTAACAATCACCATAAGATTAGACTTTATTAAGCCCGAGTGGAACTTATAGTGTTACAACAGGAAGGACAAGAACGCAAAATACACAATGGACGAAATAGAGTTTCATCTGAGGTAAAGTATAAGTGGACAAAGAATGCTAAACGACAATAAAACGAGAAAGCCACCAATGAGCGCAAACCTCCGCCGGGGCACCACAGTACCCAAAGTAGTCATTGTTGTGATCATAATCAATTAGATTGCTTTGTTTAGGAACTTTTTGCAAGTAATTGCTAAAAAAAACTCCAAAGAGCGTTACTTCAAAATGGTTAAGAATTAAAAATAATGTTGTGATGTAGCATCAATCAATACCTACCTCTGAAAAAAATCTCATGCAGGTTGGTCAATAATTTGAGATATTGCAAAAATACCAAAGTCGCAATGATTAAGAAATCGTTAAATTTTGTTACATCACAAAATTTTTATCATTACTCGTATATGATAAACTAACCTCTGGATAAAATTCCATGCGAACCTGTCCACTTGTTTTTCCGTAATCTTGCTAACTGACAGTCTAGTGTGAAAAAGTATGGAGGATATTCACCAGCATGTGTTCATGTATATAAGAGGAAACATTTGAGCAACTAGTTTCTCATAAAAATCTACTTTTCTTATTTGCTGCTGAGGATGATTTAATTAAACGCCTAGTTAAAATTGTCACAGGAAAGAGACTTGTATTTTTTAATCAACAAAAGGATGCTTACAATAACACTTTAGTGTAAATATGCGGGGACGTAGGGCTACAACGAATAAGTGACGTAAGCGACAAAAATCGGTTCTGGAATTAGTTGTCGGTGAATTTAATAGTCTGTGACGTCGTCGGACAACGCCTCTTATACTGCGTAATAAGAAGGATGGAAAAAAATTAGCGCCACGGCGACACCATCGCGACAGAAAACATTTCTCTCTCGACACACAATTTGTTGAAAACTGCAAGATTTGCAAAGCTGACCTGTCCTGGCGTGGATTACGTCAGCGATGCCGGAGCGTTTGAAGCGGAGGCACGTTTGCTCTGCAGACGATGAAGACTCGTCTCTGTACGCTAGTTAGCTAGATCGTTAGCGTGCTAGCTCATTGTTTAAGGGTATGTACTTAAAGCTTCTGTTGGGTTTAACGTGACGTTTGAAATGTAGTGAATCGTGTCGATTGTGTCAGGATGATTCTCTTCACGCTACAAATTTGCACCAACGTTGAAATCATACACATTACATTGCTGACAGGGACGTTTCACATTACTGCTGAAAGTGTGTCGCGGCCTGCTGAGTGCACACGTCTGTTTGTGGGCGTGTCCAATGTGGGCTGCATCCAACGTGTAAACGATTCATCCAAATGTAGTTGTTGACCGCAGAATGCACAAAACACTGACTTTTTTTTTCCTACCCTAATTTACATAGACGTTTGTTTGATTCCACAGAAACTGCTGTATTTTATATATATTTATTTATTTTTAAATCATGTAGCTTTACATTTTATTTACCTTTTGCATCTGCGGTGATGTGATGCAACATGAACTGAATCCCAGTTCAGAAAATAAACTGTTGGTATAGTAACCGGTTTGCTTTAACAGTCTGCTATAAAAGCACTAAAGCCTGTTAAAAGACATTTTGGAAAGAAAAAATGTATCTTTATTGTTAGTTTGCATGTGTTTAAAAACACCTAAACTAGTTTCACGAGCTGATAGCAAAATAAGAGCCATTCCATAATAGTGTTTTTATTTTTAACCAGGGGAAAAAAATGATCCGATTAATCGGTTGATTATTGAGACAATAATTTGACTATCACAATAGTCGTTAGTTGCAGCCCTGGTTGCCGCCATTCCTGTTTTACAAAACCTGCCGAGCACCACCTTTTTAGGTCTCTGTTTAAAGGATCCCCACACTTTGAACGACCGGGTACGTTTGACCCAGTTGATGCGTTCCTCGTAAAGTTATGTATTTATATAGTCGATGTGACAATTTGACCCTAGTAAAATGTGTAATCTGTTCTCATAGGTCGTCTCCGGATGTCATTTTACTCATTGTCAAAGGGAACCCCCTCCCCAATATATATGGAAATATAATATTTTTTTAATGATTTGTGATGAAACCTGTGGTCACTTTCTGTGTTCCTCCCCCTGTAGCTCAGTGATCCTGGAGGGGGTTACATGGGATGGACAGCAAAGGGAGCTCCCTGCCTGCCATGCCTGAACCAGCCAACCCCATCAGCATGAAGCAGCCGCCGGAGTCCCTAAGCATTCGGAAGGGTGGGGGGGACTTGAGTGGCGACCCAGCTCTGTTAATGGACAAAGCGGCTGCCCAGCTAGCTGCCACACTACAAGATGGTGTCCTGCAGAAGATGGCCAGCCACAATCATAACAATCACAGCCACGAGCGGCTCAAAGACCTCACCTCCCGTGTGCTGAACGGGGACCAGGACGCGCTGCCTAAACTTTGTGCTCCGGAGCCACCCATGCTTAAGGGTGCAGAACTCCCGACAACAAATGGCACCCATCAGCACAGCTGCACCCCTCATGCCGACCCTGAGCTGAAAGTAACGATACCCCAAGTTGTCAAGCAGCCCCTGTTTGAGCCTAGCTGTGCCAATGGGACCAGTTTGGTCGCGACCATCGAGGAAACCATGTCTGCGTCGGACAAGAGGCAGGACGTGAAGAAGAGGAGGGGGAGACCTCATAAACCAAACCTCAGTTCTTCCCCAGTCCCCATGGAGGCGATGGACATCACAAATGCTGTAGACGGAAGTGGATCAGCCAATGAGGTTTTTTTTCATTTATCTGTACTTTTAAGAAAAAAAGAGATATAACTATATGTACTGCATTATTATTTTTTATAGCCAATACTGTTTGTTAATAAACAGTATATAAAACATTCATACAGTAAATATCAACATAAGACCGATGGTGAGAAGTCAGAAAACCCCTCACATACTGTTTGACAGGAAAGGATACCAAAATAATGCTCAATTACCTCCGAGAAATAACTACATTTAACGTAAATAAGCTTTCGGCACATGCTTTCTATTGGATAACAATAGAAGATTTTTAACCTTGATTGATTGTTGTGTGTTTTTATCTACCAAAGAGACTGTCTCCTCCTCTTTTCCAGCCTCCTCTCATCCCAGAGCTGAAAGATGAAGCTGTTGAGGAGTCCCCTCTGCTGATCCTTTTTTCTGTTGGCGACTTGGTTTGGACCAAGGTGTCCGGATACCCCTGGTGGCCCTGCATGGTGACCACCGACCCAGAATTCAACAGTCACTTCAAACAGAAAGGTGAGAAAAACCACCTTCCTATGTTTGAGATTTCTTTAAATGGCTTTCAAATTGTGAGAGCGAAGAATAACGATTGTTATTGTTCTCTCTAACACCATTATTTACATTGTTTTTAGCCGCCAACAGCAAGTCGGGCCTTCTTTTCCACGTGCAGTACTTTGGAGACAACCCAGAGAGAGGCTACATCTTTGAGAAGAACATGGTGTCCTTCACTGGGGAGGATCAGTACCACGAACTCAGCCAGGCCAACAAACAGCCAGCCTCCCGTGTCATCCACAAAAAAGTAAACCCGCTTCTTCTCCAATGTGACTGTTGTTTGGAAAACCCTTTTAAATCCTGAAGCATTAGAACAGTGAGCGGCCTTAAGAATGTTTAATCGAGGATTCTCTCTGGTTACCTTTGAAGTGTGATCCAAATGTAAATTCAGGCAGATTTAAGAAGAGGAAACGTTTTTTATTTACGTGCCGTGGTTGTTGGTTCTCCTACACACCGATCATATACTGAAAAAACATACATACACATACATACATATTCAATTTCATCACGGTTTTGGCCCCCCCTCCATTGAATGCATTGATCACGCCTGACATAGATACTAAAACAAAAATTCATTGTCTGTGGGAGTAGAGGCTGAAGAGCTCACCCCTCAAAGCAGTTCATCATCATCATCCTCTGTTTGGAGGTTTTCAGATTTACTGCCAATGATATTAACCAGCGGCAAGTAACATGCAAAGACCGCGTTTGAGATGCTATCGTCACTCGTCCATCAAAAACTCACAAAGACACGCTGCAAACACGTTCCTGTTGTTAGGTCCAAAAAACAATGTGAGGCTGAAGGTTTCAGAAAACGGTAAACACACCGGATCCCTGCACGCAGTTGTTTTTTTTCCCTTTCAGAGCTGTCAATCACATTACTTCAACCACTGGCATTAAAATAATTGTTATTCATGTTCAGGATTCCAACATTTAGCAAAGATATTTGGGACTCTGATTCGGGCCATAATTGTGGAGGTTTTTTTACCTTTTTTCCTCAAAGTGTGAAAACTTTTTTCGGACAGGAAGTGGTTGGTTGAAGCAAAACACATTTGTAAATCAATTTTAAAAAACTATAGAAACGAAATGAATTTTTGGGCGGTGTATAGATGAGGAAGGGTGGTGTTAAGGATTGCGTCTCTTTACTTTCTAACACTGCGTGAACATGTAGGGTGGAAATGGACTTGGGTTAGTCGTTTCTAAATTTGCTTTTTGATGTTTAGTTTGAGAGAGAAGTGAAAAAAGGGAGGGGATCTAGAAGTTTTACGTCTGCCTTCTCCTTATTTGACAGTTCGAGTTTGTTTTCCTGATTTTTTTTTTTTTGGTATGCATGTCGGAAATAAAGTCATTCTTCTAACGATGCCATATTTTCTCCCCTACGTTAAACAGACGGCTCCCTCTGTTCCCCGTAAACTCAAGGCTCAGTGGAACATGGGCATCATTCAGGCCAAGGAGGCCCTTAGCATGTCACTGGATGAGCGGATGACCAACTTGACCTTCCTTTACGACGAAGAAGGGCCTCATCTGAACCCCCACATCATGGAGAAGCTGAAGCCGGAGCAGAACGAGAAGGATGAGGACACAGAGTCACGGCTTTGCCCAGATATCTCGTCTCTGCCGGCGTATTCTGCCAACAACCCCGCCCTAGCCCCTCAGTCCCAAGGCAAAACGTCCAACGGGAAAAACACGCAAGCACCCAGAACAAAATTAAAGGGAGATTGGCGAAAAAGAGGAAAGGGTCATCGAAACAATTTCCTGTCAGAAGAAAAATCGGACAAATCGGCTTCTGCCACTGAAACGGTTCATCTGCAGCCGGTGTCACAGGTTAGGATAACCGACTCATTTTTGTCCTAGAAGGAGCCTGGGAACCTGGGTAATTCAGACTTTGCAGGGGATCTAATTCTTTTTGACCTAATATAACTTATTGTTGCCAAAACGTACCTCCTAACTTAGCGGCTCAACATCCCTATTGCTTGAAGCAGGAACATTTTACGAGTGCACACAATGTCTGTTTAAGATATAGACTTGAACAGTTGTTCCCCACTATAACGTTAGAATGATTGCCAGCCTCTAAATCTACTGACAACTCCAACAAACTCTGACTATCTCTCAAATACTCTGTAGGCGGTCTTCTCTTGCGTATTCCACTTCAGCGTCTCTGTTCAGCCCACTCCATCCCCAAAAGAACATCAAAGGAACAGGAGCATCAATAATGGACACAGTTTAAAGAGAGCGCCTCAATACATTGCCACTACTGCAAAAATCTTATTATTTTATTTTAAATTGTGCAAAACACGGACCGTGACATAAATTTAATCATCTGTAGGACATGTCAAAACCTACCTCTGAACTTTATTTTATTTCCTCTTCTCATTCTCTTGTGTTCAGCACGTTGTTGTATTCTCTGCTCCACACTCCTAGACTTTAAGCGGGACATTTTACGAGATTTCCAAATGTCTGTTTAAGATTTAGACTTTTTACAGTTCCTATCCAGTATAAAACATTAAAGGAACAACGTACCCGGTCGTCTCTTGTGCTTTCTACTTCGGCGTCTCTGCTCAGCCCCCTCATCCCCAAAGGAACATCAGAGGAACAAGGGCATCAATAACGGACACAGTTTTCAAGAGAGTGCTCACCAAACTGTGATGTCACTACTGCAAACAGCTTATTATTTATTTATTATACACGTGTAACCTAACAAATACATTTAATCATCTGTAGGATGTTTCAAACCCTACCTGTGGGTACAGGTTCATGCACATCTATTGTTGTTTCTCGTAATCTTGTTCACAGACACGAACCACAACAACAAACACACGGGAGTAACACACAGCTTCCTGCCTCGGTGGACATAATAATGATGATTAGACTTTACACATCGTGAAAGCTCTTAAGTTAGACATTAGGCAGAAAGCTTTTAATCATTCGGTATTTCAGATCAATAGCAAAGTCAAGTTGTGAACATGGTAAGGTGATTGAGGCAAGGAAATAGTTTCAGAACCCGTACATGCCGGTCATATTTGTGCAGATTGGGAAAGTTTCTATTGGCTTCATTTAAGACATTTTGTCTTTGCAGGACCCCGGCGCCTCTGCAGCAGATGTACCAGCCGAATCAGTCGCACCTCTGAAGAACAGGAGGAAACCCAAACCGCCTCCGTCTCCCAACAAAACTGTGAGAAGAGAAAAATCCACGGTGGACGACAGTACTTCTGACCCTGTGAAGAAAAGGAAATCAAAGCAGGTTTCTTCGATAGAAGATGTTTCCCAGACAGACTCACTGCCTGTCTCAGTTCCAGGTTGGTTGAAAGTGGAAACCTGAGCAACTCTTTGCCGCTAACCACTAAGCGTTGATTAAATATGGCTGTTGTTGGAATGTGTTTACCGGGGCGACGGTGCATCGGCCTCTTGAGCACCATATGCGGCTAATAAAGTAGTGAGGCGGTTGGTTTATTGTGGAATTTCACTTAATGTGACCAGTAAATTCAAGAATTTCCCCTCCTGATTTTTCATTTGGTGGTTAAACCGAGAGGACTTCACTAGCGCTGTAGCTCAGAAACACCTAATTTATCCAGAACGCTGTTTTGTAGTCCTGTGTCCCCTTTTAGTCACATAACGTGAAAAATGTGTTTTCGTGCATAATGGTCAAGCAATCCAACTGTTTCCTTGACATTGGGTTTCATTCCGTAACAGATTATGAGGAGCTGCCAGAGTTGGAACTCATTAATAGCCTTTACTTGTTCCTACAGTTGAATGTTTGGGCTTCATTGTGTTTAATAATATACATTACATGACGAGGGTATTTCGCACATAAGCTACTGGAGGTTCTCCAACACGCTCTCGTGCCGCTGTAGCGTCCCGTGTAACAAGGAACTACAACTCCCATAATCCCCCAGTCACAGGTAGACAGTACCCATGAGGCCACCATCTTAAAGGGCAGATAACACTAGCGTGGTTGTTTCATATCACTCCTAACCTCTTTCTTCAGGTCACTTGTCATCTTTTGCTTTCTACCACGTTTTTCTCCATTGTTTCATGAAGGCTACTCGACTCTCTCCAGTAGCTTTTACAGATAGTCTGTTGGGGAGATGTGCAGTAGTGCTACCAGGAGTTAACCCTTGATGCTGATGATGATGATGCTGCTAGATGTGCTGGTTCTGTGTCGCTTTTATGTCTGTCGTATTGTGTCTTGTTCAGGTGTTCAGGTGTTCTCAGGTTTAGAGTACAACAACTTAAAATTGTGGAGAGATTTGTGATTCCAACTCAAGGGGCGGGGGGATTCTCTGTTATCCAGAATGGACCAGCACTAAATCTTAAGTCTTTTGTTCTTGCAGTTGAGAAAGTCAAGAGAATACGAAAGAAAAAGTCTCCAGAAGAGCCGAAGACAGATTCCTCAGGTGAGTCCTGAGTTGTCCTTAATAATTGTTTAATATTTTCTATGCAGGTGAGCCAACATGTGCCGTTTTAAGGTTTAAGAAAAATTTATTTTGGCCTTTATTTCTATTTTCTGTGGCCTTATTAGTCATTTGATTGGGACGTTGTGGGAGAAAGCTTTAAAATGAGTCATCAGGCTGATCTTAAAGCTGTCCTCCCTGTTGTAAACATTAAAGGTGCAGTATGTTAACTTAGCTCATCTGTGGCTTAATAATGGAAGAAAAAAAGAATAATTGTTGCGCCTTACTACTTTGTGTCGTAGGAATATTTGAATTAACAGTTGGAGAATCGTGTGTATTTGGCCAAGAAAGTCATGGTCATTAGTTGACAGGTCACTCACTAGTTGACAGGTCACTCACTCATGTCATTTTGACACTTGAAAACCACCACAGATTCTAGGATAGTGAGGGGTCGGCTAAGGTGCGACACTCGGAACTAACCCACGAGAAATGACTCGAAAGTCAGAGCCGAACCAGCATTTAACATTCTTTAACCTTTATGTTTTTTAGGGAAGGTGCAGCGTCAGAAATCTTCTAAAAGACCACTAACGGATGTCTCATCAGACAAGGGTCAGCAGTCCAAGAAGAGACGACAAACCAGCAAAGATGCGGACAAACAGGTGAGGAGTCACGCCCAACCTTCTTCTCTCAAACTGCTGTCATGGATGAAGACTTTTAATTATATCCCCAAAACGGGGATATTATGGAATCGCCACCGCGTCCGTCCTGTTAGTAGGATAACTCCAAACTACTCCATGGAAACAATTTTTATAATTGTCGTCTCCATGGGCTTAATTGCGAGGAAGAACTGCATTGATTTTGGGAAACGTCAGTTGCACATTTCCGCCACTAGGGGAGCTTCATCTCCAAAATCAGTTTTCGAGCCATAATTTCTCAACTGTTGATCCGATTTCGTCCAAATTTGGATCATATGAATCGACTGAAGGAGATGTATTTATTATACATCATATTTTTGCTTTAGCTTTTTTACGAAACACTTTTTCAACATAACTTCCCAACCATTTGTCCAATTATGTCCAAATTGGCTCATGAATCCACACAAGGAGATCTTTCATATGCAGATTATTTCACTTTCATTGTTGAGTCACTATCGGACGTGATCTTCGCGCCGACTGCTGACTTCAATCCTGAGTCACATTCAATTTGAGTAGTTGCAACTGGGGGAATTGCTTGTACAATGCAGGGGGCTTGGGGTTTTTTCCCGGGTATACCCTAACTGCCGTTGACGACAGCATCGGCCCAGTTCAAATCATTTTCATTATTCCCTAAGATGTTGCACAAGGAATTTGTTTTGTTACAATGGAATGTCGTAAACATTTTCCCCAAGATTCATAGCAAGCACTGTAATGAAACATGGATTTTTTCCCTGTTCCTCTCAGGCTTCTACTTCAGAGGAAACGGAAAAAAAGCCGAGGAGAAGGAAGAAGACGGAGGCAGATGGGAAAGGAACAAAGAGGCGACTTAAAACGTCACCAGCTCTTATCGCTGGTAAACCTTTCAACTATTGTCAGCCTGTGTGGAAGAGTGTTGAGCTTTTTCACATCTGACACCTCAGATGTTTGGCCTCAACGTCTCCTCCAAAATATCTCCGCAAATCCTGTCCTGCCTGTTTCAGTGTTTTGTTGCCATTATCCATGTTTTCGTTTGCAGATAACCAAGATGCAGAGAAACCAAAGCGTAGGAGGAAAAGGAAACCCGACGGAGAGAATCAGGCCATGTCCTCCAAGGCAAAAAAGAGGCGGTCCTCCCCGTGTCCTGATCTTGAGGTGAGAGGAATTGAACTTTTATCAGTGTGAGATATGTTAGAGGACCTGGCAAAGTGAAGGCGGCCAAAATTCACACAATTGGAAACGTTTTTCAGTTTAACGTTTAAAACAAATACAAAGTAAATCTGTCTGCAGAGACTTTTTTGAATAATCACATAAATGCATCCCATTCAGGGCAAGCCTGGAAAATAAGCTCTCTATGTACGGAATATTAAATACAACAAAGACGCGAGTAAAGAAGAAAAGAAAACGTGCATCTCATTATCACACTTCAAAGAGAATGGACGGGGTCTTAAAGTTGTTATGAAGGAACAGACTCTAACCGTTAACAAGTTCCTACAAGATTCCTGCTCCTCTAGTGGTGCGTGATGTTTGAATGCCTGTTTTTACCATCTTGGTATCAAGATGTAGAAATTCAAGGACCAGGAATGATTTCGGTGTGAAAGTTAAACTATGGTTTAAAAACAAAAACTGTTTCCTTCTCTTTGCTTATGATTGGTTGATTCTCGTACAATCAGACTCATCCTAAAATCATTCCAACATGCAAACCTAAAGGCAGAATGATGGACCGGAGTAGAAATCAAACCGCTCCAGTCCAGGCTTTTCTTCGCTTCTAGGTGATACTTAAAAAGGTCTTTGCAGGATTTTTAAAGCTCAGCTTGTCACTGAGCCGGAAGCTCAAATGTTTTTTCCGAGGAGAAGCTCTTTAAGATTCCATGAAGAGTTGGCTTTTTTTCCACTTGAATGGAATGGTGAAGCAGTCTTGTAAGGAAAAGCAGGTTTATGATTTAATCAGGAGACATGATTGTAGCCTGATTTATAGAATTATTTATGTATTTATTTTTTCTTGCAATTGTTTATTAATTCATCTTTCATTATTAAACACACAGAACTGAGAACATAGAATCACAACCTGGGCTTAAGAAAGTTACCTATAAGTGTAAAAGTAAAGATTAGTTAGTAAAATGAACTTAAATAGATGAATGAATGTATTACAGATTTAAATACCTGGCTGCATGTATGACTAAAGGGCATCATCACACTTGTTAAAAGTTCACACTTAAAAGTTGTTGTTTTGCATCAAGGGCTCCGGGAGTGAAGGACGGCCCGATTCTCCAAGCGAAAGCTTAGACGGGACAAAGAAGGGCGAACGGAAGAAAGAGTCCGTCTGCCAGGTCGGTCTCTCCCTCACTCTTCTACTGCGTGTTAATTCATTTATTTAAAGGTGCAGTGGGTAAAATGTAGCCAATGTGTGTTCACTGGTCGGTTAGATTTTTTGCTTACTACTTAAAGTCTTTTCTGTCTACGTCTCCATCCTTTCCAGGATCAACTGTGTATGTTTTAATCCGTTTGTGTTTTTTCCCCCATCAGGTGTGTGAGCGCGCCGGTGAAGACCTGGTGCCCTGTGAAGGTCAGTGCTGTGGGATGTTTCACCTCCACTGCCTCGGTGAATCCTTGAAACCGGACCAGAAGCTTCTGTGTCAGGAGTGCAGCACAGGTGAGAACTTCACGCACACACGCTGTTCTGGGTGACGCTTTAGTCGCTTTAACCCGGTCGCCGTTTCCAACCTCTGCGTTCTCTCCTCAGGAATCCACTCCTGTTTTAAATGTAAGCAGGCGGAGGGCCCGGTGCGCCGCTGCCACGTCCCACACTGTGGCAAGTTCTACCACGAGGCGTGCATTCGCCTCAACCCCCTCACCGTTTTCGACAACAAGGGCTTCCGCTGTCCGCTGCACACCTGCCTGGGCTGCTACTACGGCTGTCGCACCAAGAACAAGTCCACCAAAGGTGAGTCACCGCGGCGGCCCTCCTCACATTTACACCGTTGAGTTTCTCTCATCATCTCAGGGCGCATGAAGTCATGTGCCTTCAGTTCCATGAACTTCATCACAGGTGATTGAATTTGATCACGGCTGCTCATGCTTCAGGGCTCACGGCTGGCTCTCAGCTCCCACTCCCACTAGCTTCAGCCGCTATTCTAACATTAGCTTTTAACTCAACTATGTTCCTCGGGGTGATTAAATTTGTTTGTGATTATGTTTGTTGTGCCGAACGCTTTCGTGTTTGGTTATTTTGTCCTTACTGGCGTTATAAATTGCGAGTTTCGTGTTTCTCTGGTTTACTTGTGTGACGGTTGGAGCCGTGGTAGCTTGGCGTGCGTGTAGGGCACATGCGTGGAACCGGCCTCCAGTGTCTCAGCTCGGCTGATTGCAGAGTTTCATCACTTGGACTAACGGCATCGATTGATTGATTGATTGATTGTATAAGTCGTTGAGTGCAACAAAATTGGGGGGATAGAAAATGGAGAGAATCGGTGAATTGTCATTACAACAATTGTGATTCTCATTCCAACCAGCCCTTCCTGATACCTTTGTCTAACTGAGAGAGCCTCACCTCCACAAAACAGTGAGATTTCTGGATCCCGACTTATAGAACTGTTCAGGTGTTGATGCCCTTCAGAACCACTTACATTTGTGTGAGTGGGTTCTCTGCTCTTGTTACCACGGTGACACGTACAGGAGGACTAAATCTGTATCCAGTACGACTCCAGGCGATTCAGACGGATCTCCTTACAGCGGGAGTTCATCTCTCCAAGTGGAAGTAGTTTTTAACCCCGGCCCGATCCGTCCGGTTTGGAATGCAGTTTTCGTGTGCCGCCTTTAGATTTGGCCAAGGTTTGACGTTAGATGCGTTATGCAGTAGGACCCGGATGTCTACGGGCCCGGGGTTACTTCATAAGACGTAGAGTATCAACCGTCTATTTAAGTATTTTATAAGCTGTCTTTGTGTTTTTAAAGTGTTTTTGCTCACGTGTAAATCTCTTCCATCTCCAAACTCCAGGGAGGCTGATGCGATGCCTGCGCTGCCCGGTCGCCTACCACGTTGGCGACCTGTGTGTGGCTGCAGGCAGCGAGATGATCACCAACACCTCCATCATCTGCACCAACCACTTCAACGCCAAGAAGGCCTACAGCCACCACAGTCACGTCAATGTCAGCTGGTGCTTCGTCTGCTCCAAAGGTTAGCCCCTCCCCCTGAACTCCTCGGTGGTAGAGGTGGGTCCGGATGCTTCAAAGCCGATTCGACCCACAGCAATTGTCTGCAGTCGTCCTTTTCTTTCCTGTCCTCGCCGAGTTGAACATAGTTAGCCAGTAGAAATGTTGAATTTTAGAAGGAAAGCTTCTTCTTTTTTTTTCACCTTTCTGCCTCTGAACACATGTGAAAAGTCCTCTTGGTTTAGTTTGTCTGTTCAACAAACACGGCAGCATCACATGATGGGCCCCAAGGAGAAGGACTCCCTTTTGTCAATATAAAAGGATGTTTCCTAAGCTAATGTTTAAAAAACAATTAGTTCCAGCTGATTAAACACTAAGAAAATGATTATAATGAATTTTGTGAAAAAGAGATGCCTCTAATTTTTACAGGTTTCACCTTTGAGTATAGTTTGGACATTTAATCCAATTCATTTCTGCATTCAAACACGTGGATACGACCCAGAATCATAAGAGTGGGACTGAACTTGTTCTTCATGAGTGTGTTTCATACTGTGTTCTTTTGTAAGTGGTAGTAGTTCACCTGTTCAACCGTAAAAACTCAGTCATGTACTTGGATCTGTTTGCTTACAGGCGGGCAGCTGCTGTGCTGTGAATCTTGTCCCGCCGCGTTTCACCCCGACTGCCTGAATATCGCCATGCCTGACGGGAGCTGGTTCTGCAACGACTGCCGGGCCGGAAAGAAACCAAAATACAGCGACATCATCTGGGTCAAACTGGGAACATACAGGTCAGAGAAACTGCCCTTCCATTCATGTCAAGATGAATGTTTTTTGTCATTCACCACTATCACTTACGTAATCACAAGAGTTCTATTTATTTTATTTGGCCGGGCACGGTCATGTGTAAGGCGCCCGGGAATCTCTCCCGCACCAAGTCACGAAAGTGTGTGTGTGGGCCTGTGTGTGTGTGTGTGTGTGTGTGTGTGTGTGTGTCTGTGTGCTCAGCACGTTAACACGTGGAAATGGAGAGAACTGAAACTCTTCTCAGCAGATAGAAATATAGATTTCACACATATGCATGAACACACAAGCATGAACATGTACACATAAACACACACTCGTGCACAAACAAACGTGCTCGGATACATCGGGCATACACCACAGGTGTTCCGTTAGTTTAGCCGTGGAATTCCACGTTAAACACGAGGGAGATAACTCCATATCATTAAAACCACCGACGGCCGAAGTGAATAACATCGATATCTGACCATCATGGCGCCTGTCGGTGTGTGGAGAGATTCAGGAGCAGGTGGACCTATTGTCCTGAGGATGATGAGTTTGAAACAGGGAAGTTTGAACCAGCGAAAGGATCGTGGGCCTAAACTCATTGACGTGTGCAGGAAACGATTCTAACCCATGTCGTCTGACCCTTCTGTTTTTAAGCCGTGACCTCACAGACCTCTCTTGCTGTCGTCACAATATTCGACAGGTGGTTATAATCTTATGGCAGATTGGCGTGGAAGTAATCTTCCCAACCCAACAGCCTACCTAACACGCCTCTGGACGTAAAAGTCGATTTTATTTCTCTGCGTTTCCTGTCGTAATCCTGTGGAAACTGCCAGAATGTAATTATTTATCCAGCGATAATGGTGTCCTCAAAATGTAAAATCAGACATCCCTGTTCAGCACCGATGCAGTGTTGATGTTTACATGTTCTGAGTATCGACTTAGACTTAGACCACCATGAACCTTCTGTCCTCAGATGGTGGCCTGCAGAGATCCACCACCCCAGAAACATCCCCACCAACATCCAGCACCTCCGACACGAGATCGGCGAGTTCCCGGTCTTCTTCTTCGGTTCCAAGGACTACTTCTGGACTCATCAGGGCCGGGTCTTTCCATACATGGAGGGGGACCGGGGCAGCAATCACCAGAGGACGGGCATCGGCAAAGTCTTCAAGACTGGTGAGGAATCCACGGAAATGGATTTTTAATTCAACCATATCACGATAGAAGTTTATCTTTTTGATTATGTCATCATTATTTTAATTTACAAACACAATTGTGTATACAATTTAAGTTTTCTAAACGTTTTTTCAAGTATGGGACACCAAATGGTTCTTAAAGGCCATTTGTTGAAACCCTGACCTCTGACCCCAACATTTTCGGTTCTGTCATTGGCTTTTATGTTTCCTCCTTTATTAAAATTCAACGCTGGCAGGAAAGGGGAGATTTTATTTCTCATTAAATGTTGTATCGGGGGATAAATCTATTTTCAAACTACATTTTCTGCCATACTAAGATTAGAAAGGTAAAAAAGTTTATTTGAATATTTTCAAATCAAATCAATCAAAGTCTGTAAAATAACACAAAAATAATAATGTTCCACGACGACCGCTGCACATTTTAAAGAGTGTAAAGGGTTAAAAGCCCAGCTTTTACATTCTAACATCCATTTAAGTTTGGATGATGATGATAAGTCTTTGTTTTCTTCCTCCCCAGCTCTGCTGGAGGCTGAAGCTCGGTTCAAGGAGATAAAACTGAAACGAGAGGCCAAGGAAGCCCAACAGAACAGCCGGAAACCTCCGCCGTACAAATTCATCAAGGTCTGGACTCTCATCGTGTGATTTTTACTGTTCAGTTGAAAAACGTTTGAGTTGCAGATCTTTTCCTACATTTTCATGTGAACCGTGGCGCCGCATGAATACATGATGACCTTTGTGCAGCTTTACTCGGGTCCCTCCTGGAACTGCTGCATCGTTTCTGACTGCTCTCCTCAGCAATCGTGTCACATGACGAACGTCTTCTTACACGTTTATGTTCGCCCACTTTCAGGTCAACAAGCCGGTCGGCAAAGTCCAGGTCTACGCCGCCGACATTTCCGAAATCCCCAAGTGTAACTGCAAGCCGTCGGACGAAAGGCCGTGTGGCTTCGAGTCGGAGTGTCTGAACCGCATGCTGCAGTACGAGTGCCACCCTCAGGTTTGTCCCAGCGGCGAGCGCTGCTGCAACCAGGACTTCACCAAACGCCTCTACCCAGACACCAAAATCATCAAGACGCCCGGCAAGGGCTGGGGCCTGGTCGCTCTGCGCGACATCAAGAAGGTGAGGTCAAAGGTTGTAAGGGGACGGACCAATGACGTTTCACACAAACGCCAGTGTTTATAACCCCGGGGAGTCTGGGAATATTAATACAGGCGTGGGATGGAGATGTCGGCGTCCACCGCAGATCCTTCCTGGATCGTTTTCCAATGTTATTCCCCCATGGGTCTTAGTGCGAGGAAGAACTGGATCGATTGTGGGAAAGGTTGTTTATATTTGTTTAGCTTTGTCTCCAAAAGTCTTCCGGACATAATTTATCAACCGTGAATAAGAATGGACTCCAGATCTTTTTTTGAATGTATCATATTTTACTCACTAGGAGGAGCTTCTATGACCTCTGAACCATCCGCCAACTCTAGTCCACACACACACACACACACACACACACACACACACACACACACACACACACACACACACACACACACACACACACACACACACAAAGAAAAATTGCTCTGTCTTATTTTCAATCAGTTGGTACAACACAGGGGGTTGGGGACTTTTTTGGAGGATGCACCCTTTGCTGTCGGGGACATCCTACAGTGTCGGTCGAGCTCTGTTGATATTCCCGTCTTTGTATTTGTACAGGTGAACCTCATATTCTGATTTCAGTCACCGAGACGTTTTCCCCATATTTTGAGAAGCTGAATTATGTGATTCCGAAATGGCTCTAATGTTTTAAGCGTGAATAATGTGACGCAGAGCTCACAATCATCCGTTTAAGAAACCTAAGGAGCTCCAGCTCCACTTCTCCCCGGTCTCACGTCACGTCTCTCAAACAGGGAGAGTTTGTGAACGAGTACATCGGAGAGCTGATCGACGAGGAGGAGTGCAGAGCGAGGATCAAGTACGCCCAGGAGAACAACATCACCGATTTCTACATGCTCACCATCGATAAGGTCAGTGTCCGACCCGATCCAGCCGGAATCGCCTTCCTGCTCCACAGAGTGTCAGGTGTCGTCCTGATGATCACAGAATGACAGAGAGAGCAGGACTTATACTTATATACTTATTATACTTTACAAACTGTGAGGTGAAGATTCAGAAGGTTCTTAATCCGATCTGCTTTTTGCAGGACCGGATTATCGATGCTGGCCCGAAGGGGAACTACTCTCGCTTCATGAACCACAGCTGTCAGCCCAACTGTGAGACCCAGAAGTGGACGGTGAACGGCGACACGCGCGTCGGGCTGTTTGCCGTCTGTGACATCCCAGCAGGTGAGAGAAACTCCCAACCCGAGTGGTTGGACTTTTTTTATCCGGAGATTTGAGAGTCTGAGATGGACGCCTTATATTTGAAGCCAATGGCCAGATTTCATAAAGTAGATCTTTGTGTTGTTGTCTTTCAGGGACGGAGCTGACCTTCAACTACAACCTGGACTGTCTGGGAAATGAGAAGACCGTCTGTCGCTGCGGCGCCCCCAACTGCAGCGGGTTTCTCGGCGATCGGCCCAAGGTGAGCCAGCAGGCTACGGTTTAAATCCCAATCCGGGTTCGTGCAAAGTCTAGATTTTAACCGTTATGTTGTAACGTTTAGGTAGAAAGAGACGGATAAGAGAGGTTCACGGCTGTCAGAGCGCTGCTAGCTATTAAGCTAACACCCTCTACAGACAAATTTAGCCCGCCTACCCAGAATTCTCTGCAAAATAGACATCTTAAAATGTTTGTTGTAGCATGTTGCTAACAAACAAACTTTTTTTCTACCTTGGAGCTTCCAAACAAAACTTTATTGACAACCGTAAATAATGACAACGGGCTGCAGGAGCTTCTGCAAACGTTTGATTCGTTTTTGAAATGAAACGGCTACGACTCAAAAGTCGTACGGTGTGAGCCCAGCTCAAGAGAACCTATTTGTTTCATTTCTTGTATTCTAAGATTACCTACATCTTTGACTCACAAGGGACCTTTCTCACTTGTTTGTTGTTTGTTTCCTGATTCTAACTGTTTTAATGTTACTCAGAGTTTGGTGGCATACTTTGACGGTAATTTCAACTTCCAGACCCAAAATAAAAATAGTTCCTCAAACTATGTGAGGGTCAAAAATGTCCCTTGTGAACCTGTTAAAACTAAGTGAATTTAATCGAACTGGTACCAGAGGAGAGAAATCTTACATTCTCTCTCGTTAGGCTTTCATTCTGGAAACTTGGCTTCAAAGTTGTTCTTGCATTTACATCTTTCTATCTGAAGCATTTAGTGGATAGAAAATATCATTCTAGTATTTGTGGCCATAAAAGATTCCATTTGAGAAAATGAAGGCAAATCTCCATGAAGTCAAGCAGTGGAGAACTGCCCCTGTTAATCCTACAAACCATCATGTTCATCACGTCTTCCTCCCCTGCAGAACTCAAACGGCCATGCGGCCGAGCAAAAAGGAAAACGGTTGAAGAGGAAGTACAAAAAGAGGAAAACGGAGGGGAAGAAGAAATCTGACGACGAGTGTTTCCGCTGCGGGGACGGAGGACAGCTGGTGCTCTGTGGCAAGAAGACCTGCACCAAAGCCTATCACCTGACCTGTCTGGACCTCACCAAGAGACCCTTTGGTAAGACCGGACCTCCAATAGGACCTTAGGACAGATCACCGCTCAGACTCGTTAACCTGATGACCTTCTCATGCGTCCTTCCTGCAGGCCGCTGGGATTGCCCCTGGCACCATTGTGACGTCTGCGGGAAAAACTCCGAGGCCTTCTGCCAGCTCTGCCCCAACTCCTTCTGCAAGGCTCACCAGGAGGGGGCGCTGCACCCGTGGCCTCCTACAGGACAGATGTGCTGTCAGGAGCATGACGAGCTGGACGTGACGGCCCAGCAGGATCAGACGGTCAGCTCTGAGGCGGGATCGAGGACCGCCGCCGCCGCCGGAGGCCGTCCGAAAGGCTCCAGGAAGGCGGCGGCAGCGGAGGCCAAGACGAAAGGCTCCAAGAGGAAAGCAGCAGAGGCCTAAATCGACCTTTGACCCCTCCTGATTCCTCTGAAGTACACACCTAAACTCCACATAATGTTTTAATATCACTAGAACCAAGGCACTGTACATGTTGGACATCAGGGAACGCTGCTGGTCCTCTCTCACGCGCGACCGCAGTAACGGCTCTCAAGTTTTCTGTTTCAAGGATTTTTCTTTATTTTCATCTTTCTGCACTGAGGCGACGCCCCCCACCCCGGTCGGCATGGAGCAGCGGCGAGGGTGCAGGGCAGGAAACGTCTGCTAGTGGATTCTGTTCTTCCAGCAACCAAACTGCCTTTTCTTTTCACTTTTTTTTTGTTACCGTCTTTTTTTTTTTCTCCCCATGTTAGAATAACGAAACATTTTTTAGTTGATTTCCAGTACAGAAAGAAACTGAGCGCCCACCCCTGAATCTCGGCCCCTCCCCCTCGTCAGGAGCGACCTTTAACAGCAGAGTTTTATATCTATATATGTTTATATCAAAAATACCAAAAGTGTGATTACTGGAATCCTGAGAGACGTCAGACACCTTGGATGCTTTTTTATTTTTCTATATATAGTGTATATATTCCAGATGTAATATTGAACACCAAGACACTATGGATCGGCCTCGGACCTCCTCCCTACTTTTATACTGTAGCCGTAGGTTACGCCTCCACCGCGGGCCGCAGATTACTTTTTTCTTTTTGGGTAAGCTCAGTTTGGCTTTTAAGACTTCCTGTTTTGTTTTTTTCCCAGCATTCTCAGTAACAGCAGAGCGATCTTTATCTTCCTAACGGTCCACAGAACAAGGGACCGAGCCGAAAACGCGTCATAATTACAAAGTCAACAGTCGTCATTAAAGTCAGTTAGTGAGGCGTCGTACTCTGAACGTTACAGAACTCGGCCGCCATGTTTGTGTCGCGGGGGAAAAAAAACGTATTGTCCCTTTACGTTTATGCCATTTCCACCTGCCGTCAGACAGGAAACACTAGTGGGAGCCTCGTACGTCTTAATCTCTGCTCCACGCTCAACTGGACTGATGAAGGAACTCAGACGATGTCACGTCTCGCCTCCTGGTGCAGTTTAGTTGATTTTTGTTTGTTTCTCTCCGCTCAAGTGTCTCAAATCTGTACGAACGCGGTCGGGCTTTTATGCAGGCGTTCTTCATCTGGTGCTGAGGTGTTCCTCCGGATCCTGCTTGTGTAAGCAGCTCATGCTAGAAGCTTTTTATGGTTGTTCTTGAAGACTCCGGCGCGGTGCCGAGGCGTCCAGCGTTGATTAGGGTCGGTAGAAGAAACACTTCTGATTATGTTTGCGTCATCAAACGTCAGAATTAGAACAAAAAAAGAAAGAAAGAGAAAAAAAATGAGATCAACGAATGCCAGGGCTAAATTATCACCGAAGAATCCAAAACCCGGACAGATTCAATCACGAAAAGATTTCTCTGTTCGGGAATTTCCGTTGATTTTCCGACAGTCATTCGATATCCAGCGTGAACGCCGTGAACCGGCTGCGTTTCCCGGTAGATTTTGTGCTTCATCAGAATCGGCTGTACGTCCAGCGCGGTGCTAATCCCGCCAGCGCTGATTGGAGTCGGTAGAATCAACGCTTTTGAAACTGTTTGCATCATCAAAAGAAATAATGATGAGTCGTCTTCTTTCTGCTCATCTATCCTTAGTTTAATGAAAGATCTTCTTTTTTTCTCCAGAGGGATAGTCGGTACCGGTTCTGCTAAGGACACTTTTTTTCTTCTTCTTTCTATTAACAGGTTAATAAATAATGAAAATCAGCATTACTTGCAGCCTTCATGCCTCTCGTTTTCTACTATAAACACTTTTCTTTCTTTCTTTTAAACCTTCTTCGTAGTCCAGGATTCTCTGGCCTTCGTCTTAGACTGTAGGATGTCATGAAAGTCATCATCACATCGAGGCCAGTGACTTGTGCCAGAACATTCTGAGAACAGCTGATGGTGTCCTCGTCTCGTTTTACAAGTCTCCACAAACAGAATGCGGCGTTTTGCCCGTAACCCACTGGGTGATCATGTGACCTCATGAAGAAGCTGAGGGCTTTTGCTTGGTTTCAGGTATCCACTGTGGGTTTTGGGGTCAGCAGCTATTTTTAATCCGGTGCTATGCTCAGACTCCCAAACGGCCACATTACTACTTATGGGGGGCTGGAGCCTATCCCAGCTGGTGAGAGTTGGGGCACGTCCTCACTGGGCCAAAACATTCAAACCACCAACCACACTCCTAGAGTCACCGTTTCACCTGCACTGCATGTTTCTGGACTCTGGATTCAACATTTTGGAGATGAAAGGCTTGAGCCTGTCATTGTTTTTATAGTCCATGTTCTGATCATTCCGAATCTGAACCCATCAGGACAAGAATCTCTTCCTCCGGTCGACTGTTCCGTCATAGAATCGAAATCTCTCCAATCAGACGGCTTTTCTTTTTCTTTTTCTTTTTTTTTAAAAATGTTGGACACCTTTTCTTTCTAAAACCTCGGGAGAAACCAGGAGAGAATTTACTTTCTGTTTCATGACTGCACCTTTCTTTCTTTTAAAGAGTTCTTTCCCCAACCCCCAAAAAAGAGTGTGTGAGCGGGATGCGTCCAGAGGTGCAGCTGGGACTGTGTGTGTTTGTAGTCCAGCCCGTCGATCTTCTAAGCACTGTAACTCCCCGTAGAACCGAAGTGTAACGTGTGTGTGTGTGTGTGTGTGTGTGTAGGGGTCTCCTCCTCTAACTACTGTCCTAGTAAACCAGTAAACTAATGTGTACATAATGTATAAGTGGTAATAGTGAGTCATCTATTGTAAATAGCAAACGATTTTTTTTTTTTTCTGACCTTGTTTTTTTTTTTTTTATTATTTCTCCCCCCCCCCCTTCATGCAGTGCTGAAACACTTGTGCAGGATCTCACATCTGTTGAATCGTGCAATAAAAAAAAGTGGCCAAACATCCACCGACTGTCTCCGCCTTTACAATCCATCCGTTGTTGTCATTTCCCCCATCTTAATGTTTACACACACACACACACACAAACACACACACACACACACACACACACACATAAATAAATCCTCAAAAGACAAACCATGAATCTGTCCAGCAACAACTTACTAATAATCACCTTCACTTTTTCTCTTCTTTTTTTCCCCCAGGTGTGTAGGACAGGAATAAGTTTCAGAACTTTCAGAACATAAAGGAATAATCTCACACTGACTGAAATATTTATTCTAGTGCTAAATCCTCATTGAGAAGGTTTAGTGCTTAAATCAAGACGTTGAAGAGAGAATCTGTCTTCAAATGGGGATTGGCTGAATCTTAGCTTGCTGTAACACACCTGCGAATAAAAATAGATGTTTTCAACTTGAAGTGTCAGAAAGAAAGAGAAATGTTATCAGGGTAACTGATGGATATTTTTCTCTCCTTGCAGGAATTTCTGTTGATTTCCGACAGTCATTCGATATCCAGACATGAAACGCAGTACGTATTATTTACATTTAAAATAATGTACAATTTCGCTGATAATGCAAGACTGATATTTTCCGGTGGTGGACAGTAACTACGTACATTTACTCGAGTACTGTACTTAAGTACAATTCTGAGCTGAGTATTGTACTTCTTATTTTCATTTTATTATACTCTCTGCTCCACTACTTTTGTCTGACAGCTTTAGTTACTCCTAACTTTTCAGATTACATTTTTTTCCACAATTCTTGTATGTCCAAATGAACGAGCGTCAATTTTGCTAGAAGTGTTACGTCACATTTTATTATCCATGCTGGACGTATTAACAAAAAACAAGTAAAGTGTCATGAGACACTGATTCGTAGTTTTGTTTCAAACATTATGCGCATGTGTAGCCTGTTGTATCGATCCACCGGAAATTAGCCCGATCTGGAACCGGAAGTGGCTCATAGAATAGCATTTGTTTTTAACGGCGTTTTTGTTTTTAATCCAAAATTAACATGTAGTGATCTGACATTTTTATATAGATTATATATTTTCAAAAAAATAAAGCGGTTAAACTAATTAAGAAAATGTAACTAGCCGAAATAGACAATACGTCAATTTCCACCGACATCACATAATCATTACCTGAACCTTGAATAACACTTTTTATAATTTTACTTAAAGTCATTCTTTAGCCTGTATAGTCATATTTCAGAACTTTCACTCAAGTTAAGGATCTGAGTACATCATCCGCTACTGTGTTTTTCCAACTAAAATTAAATAAATAAAAAATAAACGTCATGCAGTACCACTTAGTGCCCCTAGGGGTCTTCATAGCCACATTGTGTGCACGTGGACAATGTTGCCTCCATGTATTCCATTAATTCCTAGTAATAGACGCCTCGTCGGTAATTTTACTTAATCAAGAAAATTAAAATAGGTTGTTTCACTCTTTTTTACGACAAGTATGTAAATCCTGACTTTTAGTTATTGTATACAAACAAAGTTCTACTTCCAGATAAGTGTGTTAACCCATCTGGTAAAAGAATGTAAACTATCCACGCAACACGTGCAGATACAAGATGACGTCACATATTCAACATGTGAATATCTTTCAAAGAAGCGCTGAAAAAGAGCCCATTACCATTCTAACCTTCCTTTTGTGTAGTTTGTAATCTCTTCTTTGTCATGATGAAAAATGAAAACTAGTTCAGGAGAATTTGTGGGTTTTCTTCCAGCCTGGTGACTCACTAATGATGACATGTGACCACACTGTCACTTTGCTGCATAATTTTATTTTTTATCATCTTATATCATGTACTTTGCCAGCTGATGAATATAATGTGGAGGTAAAGAAACTAGATTAGTCCTGTAGTTCAACTTCCTCCATGTGTAAAGTTATGTGGTACTGTAAATTAGAAATGTTTTCTTTGCGGTTGGAGAACATTGTGATCATTCTTTAGAGGGGGAGAGATTGTGATCCACATCAAGACAGGTGGATCACAGGCCAGAACCTTCTCGCCCTGAGGCTACTGCCGGAACCGAGCAACTGAGTGAACCCGTGACTGATGAGACGGACCAAAGAATCAAGTCCTCCAGAGATTTTATTCCTCTTTGAGACAAAAACAGGTGTTATTTGCATAACAGTAGTACAGCGACGGCTGAGGGTACAAAACACTTCAGTGTAAAAATAACTCTGGTCACACGTCGCTCACCTGTGCCGTCCCCCCCTTAGTGCAAACGCTTCAAATCAAAAGTTAGGCACATGATGGATACGATACGATTGCGGTCTAGTCACACTTTACGGAGTAAAAACGTCATTCTGACTTTCTTTGAAGGTCGGTTTGTGTTTCTGAATGTTCAGGCTGAGGACACGATGCAGTTTGAAGAGTGACGGGAAAGTCGGACTTCCTGTCTGAGACGTTCACATCCAATGAAGCGTGATTTAAGACACAGATTATCTGAGTCAGCGTTTCCTTCTTTCTTCTTCTTCTTCTTCACTAAGTGCAACAGAGTTCAAAACTACGTCAAAACACTAAAACATTGCGAGCTTCTGGTCCCGGGCGACGCCCCTCCCTTCTGCACGAGCGTTTCTTTTAAGTGGCAACTTGACATCTTTCTACCTTTAAGGAGAAAACGAAAACACATACAAACACAAACTAGCTCAAAATAAAGTAAAATCTTTTTTTCTTCCCCAGATTTACATATTTTACAAATAAAAAATAAATATCGGCTCTTTTTTTCCTTTCTTTTTTTAAATCTAGGCATTTTACTATTCATCCACAAAAATAAAGGTACGAGATTGACCGCAGTTCTTTCCCCACTCGCACAGTGCAGTGTATTTGTCTCCGCCCTCAGGAGGCGAGCACGCCTCGCCGGATGATGTCAGAGCCGTAGCGGCGGCTCAGGGCCGAGTCGCCCCTCAGCTGGTGGGAGTGGCATCTTTTCAAGCAGGGCTCCATCTCGCCGTCGCCGGCTTTGGAGTCGGAGGAGGAGTAGCTGTCGTTCTCCGCCCCCGCGTGGAGTCGGGTCCTGGGGGAGGAAGGCTCGGGCGTGTCGGTCAGCGGCCTCAGCAGCGACTTGCCCTGCTCCTCCTCCTCTTCCGCCGCCGTCGGAGGTTTCTCGCTCCTCTTTGGGATCCTGAACTTCCCCCAGCCCTTCAGGTGGGCTTGCCGGCTGGATGCGGGGGTTCTCTTCAGCCAGCCGTTGGATTTGGTGGCGGTGGTGTCGGACAGAACGCCGGCTCTGTTCGGTTTAGTCTCGGGCGTCACATCGAGAGAAGGCGCGCCGCTTTTGGTCATCCCTTCATCGACGAAGTAGTCGTCTGTGTCCGGATTCCTGATGTCCACCAGCCTAATAGAAACGGTTTTCTCCAGATGCTTGGACCCCAGTCTGTTCTTCACCTGGCTGGGGAACGTCTCCATCACGTCGCCCCGCCTTCTCCTCCTCCTCCTCCTCCTCCTCCTCATCTCCTCCTGCTCGTGGTCTCGTTTCCGTCTCACCAGCGCCTCCTGCTCGGGCCCCGGGGCCTCCCTCCTCAGGCCTTTCCTGCTCTCCGTTTTGTGCAGCTGAAGCCGAAGGACCTGCGGCTTGTGAAGCTTTGGGAACCGACTCTCTTGGTCCATCTCGGAGGTGTGGAGGAGGTCGTCGCCCGTGACCTCCTCCGGCGCCGCCTCTTTGACCCGGCAGCCTCTGCTGTCCTTAGTTTCCAGTGCTTTGCTCAGATTGTCCTTCCTGTGTGAGTGGGGGGAGTCGGAGACGCTGCTGCTCTTCCCTTTTTCCTGCTTGAAAGTCCCTGGCTGGGTTTTCAGTCCGGAGTGGTTCCAGGAGGAGCGAGACTGGGACCCCTGAGACGATAAGCAGCCCAGAGAGAAGAGCTTCTCCAAACCCCCCGCGGAGGGCCCACCTGAAACAACAGACACAGGAGATCCAGAACCAGTGAGACATCAAACGTTCAGCAGAACACGGCTTTACTTCTGGACATGAGGTTTTATGTGTGTGTTTAATAAAAATGCATGTCATAGTTTTATAATTGGTATTATTAGCGTTATTTTACAGCAGAATGAAACTAAACCAAGAACAATCCTCCAGTGTTTGTCAGCGTCTGTGTGGATTTTACCACATCAAAGGAATAAACCATGACACTATCCTCGTCCGAGGAATCATGTTTATCTGATATGTATCCCATAAACACGATTCTCCTCTGGACAAATATCACACTTAGAAGATCCAGACCTGGAATGTTGTTTTTTATTTTTTTTTAAATCATCTGGCGTCTATCAGCCTGAAGGTGAAAACCTTCTAGAAGCGGCTGTTTGGTAGTTGAGGAATCCTACTTGAAGTTATTTTATCTCCAGAACACGCCGACACCTCAAACGTGTCGGCAGAGCTTCAGTGACATCGTTCGCCCGACCTCTGTGTCGCCGCGTCTCGCCGACTGACCTGTGAGCAGCTCGTGGTTGAGAAGCCGGACTTGATGCTGGAAGATCTGCTCCTGGACTCTCCATAGCGAGCGCTTCATCTTCTCCCGCCGAGTCACCATGTAGGTCAGGTTCCGGACCTGCGGAGCAACACCGACACCCTTTATTAGACAACGTCATGCGGCTTCCTCCGACAAATCGCCCAAAAACACAGAACAGTAGAAGAAGAAAATCTATATTCCATGTGGACTAGAGGCTGATCTGGACCAGAAACGTCTTCAGGTGGACATTTAATGGTTTTAATATGACCATCAAATGTGAGGAGAGCTGCTGCATCTGCAGGAACCGGATAGAACCTATTCACACCCGCCGGCTGCCTCTGGGACAAACAGAGAGATCCAGTTCTGCCTGGACGACCCAAAGCTACGTGTCCCTCTAAAGCCTGACTCCACAGACGACCCAGTTAATACTGAATCTGAAGTCAAGAACTTCCAGCCGCTCAGATAAAGTTATTAATACAAACTAGTTTTTAAATCGTGTATTATTCATGTTTCTGGGCGCCGTCAGAATTCAAGATTCAAACAGACACTCAATCTTTGCCTCAGCTCCTCCTGCTCCTTCTCCTCCTCCTATTCCTGAGAGTCCTGATAGAGAGGAGGTTGAAACCTACCCGCTCCAGGTCCTGACGGAGGTGAGTGAAGAGCTGCAGCCGCCTCAGCAGCACCTCCTGCTCGCGGCGCGCCAGGCTCTCCTCCTCGTCCTTCTTGGGCGTGAGGAGCGGCTGGTTGAAGTTGGCTTTGCGTTTGAGTTTCCAGTACTGGAAGAGGAAGTCCACCACCTCCGGCGGCAGCTTCAAGTGTCTTGCCACCTCCTCCGACTCCACAAACTGGTAGAAGTCCTCCTCCATCGCCTCCAGCTTCAGCTTCCGGAGGTTGACCCTCTTGTCCTCCTGCTGTGTGTTGAGTCCTTCCAGCTCGCCGGGCGCTCTGCTGAGGAGCTGAGGAGCAACGTAGGACGAGGAGGAGGCGACGTCCTCCTCCACTCTCACCCTACCTCTCCTCTTGCCCTTCTTGTCTTTGGTGTTCTCCAGCTCCTCCTCTCCTCCTGAGTCTCTGTCCCTGGGGTCGGCGCCCTCGAGTCTGGAGTGTTGGGGGCAGTAGGACTTGAACTTGACCTCGTCTTCCTCGGTGAGGATGGTGTTCATTTCAAGGCTGGCGTGGAGGCCGCACGTCACGTGGAAGGCAGTTCGGCAGTTTTTTGCTGAGCACTAAAAGAGGAGACGCAGGATTGTTAGACATTTTAGAAATCACAGAGGAAAGAGAGGAAAGATGTCGCTGGTCATTTAAGGAGTTCAACCAGCGGTTGAGTTTGTGTTCTTCTTCTACAAGCTAACAGGAGTCTAGGAAGAAGGGATGGACCATTAGTTAAAGCATAATCGCAATTTCAGTCTGTGTGTCACACGTGTGTCCACGCGATTCTGTAACCTTTTCACTCTAAGAGCTTTTATGTTCTCTCTCCACCAACGAGAGAGAGAGAGAGAGAGAGAGAGAGAGAGAGAGAGAGAGAGAGAGAGAGAGAGAGAGAGAGAGAGAGAGAGAGAGAGAGAGAGAGAGAGAGAGAGAGAGAGAGAGAGAGAGAGAGAGAGAGAGAGAGAGAGAGAACGTGGGGGAGAGAGTAGAGAGAGAACGTGGGGGAGAGAGTAGAGAGAGAGCAGGAGGTTTAGCAAGTGGAAAGGGAGAGAGCGAGAGAGAAAGACAGGAGAGAGAAAGTGGAGGATTAGCGAGTGGAAAAGGAGAGAGAGTAGAGAGAGAGAGATAAAGAACTTGGGAGAAAGAGAAGAGAGAGAGCAGGGGGTTTAGCAAGTGGAAAGGGAGAGAGAGAGAGAGAGAAAGAAGAGAGAGGGATAGACAGGAGAGAGAGAGTGGAGGACTAGCGAGTAGAATAGGGAGAGAGAGAGAGAGAGAGAGAGAGAGTGGGGGACTAGCGAGTGGAAAAACTCTGTGCCAGTATGAGAGAAAACAACAACTAATAAAAGAAGACAGAACGAATGCAGAAGAAAATCTCTGCTGATGCAGGTGAGAAAGAGAAGAGAAAGAAAATCCACAGCCAGAGTGATGGTCTAAAACAAAACATTTAGTTATTTTACTGGAGTACTGTACTTTGTCGCACATCTGAGGTACTTGTCCTCTACTTGATTATCTACTCCTTTCCCTCCTCTACATCTCGGTAGAACATGTTGTTCCTTCTTCTCCACTACGTTCATCTGACAGCTGTGCTTCTACTAGATATCCTTCCAATTACAATTTTAACATACAATCTCACGACCCTCTTCAATAAATATTAAAAGATGACTTCTTAGAGAAAACAATGTTACTATGACGATGATGTAACTCATCATGGTTTTCAAACTTCTAAGAAAAAGCAAAAAGCTTCCCCCGTCTCCAGACGGACGGTGTGCTGCTGGTGGGAGTGAAAGGTGAAAGGTTAAAGGTTAAAGGTGAAAGGTGAAAGGTGACGTTACCTGTATGCACGCTCCGGTCTTCTCTTTGCACAAGCAGCAGATCAGAGCCCATCTGTTGCTGGGAATTTGGGACACGTTGGTGATCGGCTCCATCTTTTCTGGATTCCCGATGCTCACCTGCAGAGACCAGGAGTCACATGTTAGCGCAGGTGGTGCCGGGTCTTTTCGGAGCGACCAGTAAGACTTAAAACTCGTTTCCTCTCATTGGCTGACTTTTCCTCTTCACGTGTGTCGGTAATTTACGTTAACAAAACGAGTCATTCCTTCAGACCGCTTCGGTCTAGAACTTGTCCTCACCTCTGGAATCCACAAGGCACAGCTGACGTGGACCCACTTGGTTCCGCTCCGCGTTGGCTTCATGGCTCCGCCCTTCTTAGGGCACAGCTGGCACTTGGGTAGGATGCCCAGGGCGCAGATCCGACACAGCCAGCTGCCTTTTGGGACCTTCTGGATGCCGTAACACGCCTGGTGAGAAACGGGAGGGTTTAAATAAAGCAGATAAATGAACTTTATTATACCGAAATCCAGATTTCATTTTGACTTTTGTAAACAAATCTATATTTCATATATATATAAAAAATATTGCAATATGTGTTTTCCAGGATCTTATTGGAGGTAATTATTGAAACACAGAATTAAATGAAGTATTATTTGAGTGTAAAATGTACGTAGAAAATACTTTTTGTGTCACCAGTGGAAGTTATTTTTGTAAATCAACAACAAATACTTCAAATCTCTTTCAAAAGAACATTTCTCACAATTTTACCTTTAAAATATTTGTTTATTTATTGGTGAATCTGACATTATTTCATTCCTTCAGTGTTTCTAGGCAAATATTACAAACAGTAAAAAGAGAGTTGTTGGTGATTTAAAAACCTACATTAAGTATTTAATACTTAAATGAATAAATGAAATGCGTAGATTAAAACTTCTTTCAGTTCATCAATAATTTTCTTCCAAAGCATAAAATAAATATCGTCTTCAAATGTCTTTTAAAAATAAAATACTTCCAACCTAAATTTTAGACTCAATCATACTTAATTTAATTGTGTGGTAGCCGTGAACAAAGGATTCTTTTACGGTGTAAAACCCTCTTTTACGTCATTTTTATTATTATTCATTCATTTCATGTCATGATGAAGTTCCTACAGAACTCGGGTGTCGTCCCTGAACTGTTGACCTCTGACCTGATGAACGCAGATGTTGCACTTGTCACAGAACACCATCTCGTTGTTGTCCTCCCCGTCGGGCGACTGGCAGACGTCGCACACCACGTCCTCGTCGTACTCGATGCCCAGCCCCTCCTCCGTCTCCACGGCGTGCGACATGTTTTCGTGGCAGCAGCGCTCAAACTCCTCCATCACCCGCTCCATGGTGATCTCGTCCAGCAGCGGCATGGCTGGAAAGAAATGAGGAGAAAAAATATGACATTTCTGTTTCATCAAGTTCTTTTAAATGTACAAACTTTTTGACATCACTTTTGAAAAGTGACGTTTTTTTTACCGCATTTCTTTTTTTCCTCATTCGTAAATAAATCAGCATTATTTTTTTGTAATTAGGAACCCAAATTTACCTTTTTTAATTACACTTCCACACACTGAATGTAAAACAAGACATGCTTTTAAAGCATTAGAATGGTTAAATGATTTAAACTGACAATTAATAACCATAAACAAAAACTAAAAATTAGCAATATTATCACTTCATAAGTTGAAGATCTGAGACTAAACTGTGTTTGAGCATAAAGTCTCTAACAAAAAAGGATTTCCTGAGTATCAATAAACAAACTCATTAAAATAAATAATGATTATAACGGTTAATCTTGCAGAATCTATTTTACTTCATTTTTTACAGTTTGGAGCACTTTCTTATTTTAAGACAAGCTCCGTTATGGGAATAAATGTGAGTAATTTTGTAACAAACATTTGACTTACCAGGAACTATATTTAAAAACTATTTCACAGAAAAACTCTTTCATATATTTCTGAAAGGAAAGAAAGATGATGAGCAGACCTTCCCTGATCCAAAGTCTCCCTTCGGACTTCTTCTCTGCGACTCACCCATCTCTGCAAACTCCGCGTTGATGATCTGCAGCCAGGCCACGTCTTCCTCGTTCAGATCGTAGCGACACATCCCCTCAGCCAGCGTCCGGATGTCCACGTAACCCAGCGCCTCGGTGCCCGACGTCCGGATCAGCTTCTTTGGCCGGATGAACATGACCTCCTTCCCTTTGTCTGCTATCACCCTGCAACCACACAGTCAGATGACGTCCTGAATACAGTACCACTCATTATCCATCCGTCCATCCTACGTTCATTCAACCCAAAAGCCCTGAGGTCTTTGAACACAACCAACATATAATGAACTGGACGAGGCGTACAAAGTTTTATTTTCACCTCCAAATGTCTTATAATTGGTTAAAGGACTGCTCTTCTGCTGCCCCTCGTCTGTGGAATGACCTCCCTGACCATGTGAGGGCTCCACAGACCACCGAGACATTTAAAAAAGGACTTAAAACTCTCCCTTTTAGCAAAACCTATAACTTTTAATGAGTATTGTTGCTTTTTGGTGTTGCAGGATGTAAAAAATTGTTTTTTTTTTAAAAACCCCACTGGAGCAGTGACCCCCCCCCCCTTTTATAAACTTTTATCATGGATGTGAATTGCATCTGAACAAGATACTGTTTAATCATTCAAACTTAGAATTATCACAGACTTTATAGAGTCTTTGCGTCTGTTAAAATGTAACTTTGGTGGTGAAATCAAACTTTTGAAATCTACATTTCAAAGCTCTGCGTATGAGCACGGTTTTCTTTATCCTGCTCTTCTCCCAATCTTCGTTCTTCATCAAACCGTGAGGCCGTCCAATGAAATCAAAGACAAATCAACAGCTTTTCCCCGTATTTGGCTTGTCCTACCTGGCGACAGGCTGCGGGATGGACTGAGGGCTGACAGGAACCTGGACCCCCTTCTCCCACTCCTGCCTCCACGAGTCGGCCAGGATGTAGTACTCCTCCGTGTTCAGCGGGTGCGAGTCATGCACTTTCATGGCTGTGATCAGGTCTGTCCTGAAAACCTGCAGCCATGGAATGAAAAAAAAACACACAGTCAGTGTTTGAAACAGCCGGATTATAGCGCTGTCACTCTAAATGTCTCTCTGAGTCTTATATTAATGCACCAGGCCTCAGAAAACACAAAGAAACGCTTACAACTTACTGAATGTAGCAAAACCAGCAAAATGTTCCAGGAATCCAATCCTGTAACTGTGGCGTTAATTCTCTTTGCGTTAATACAACAAAACTATAAAAGCTCTTAAAAGTTAAATAAAAAAATAGATGGATTACTGTACAACGTTGTACAACGTTGTCTTTTTTTTTTATTCACCTGGGGAGGATCTGTGATTGCGTCAATGTGTCTAAAAGCAGGACTGGATTAACAACCAACATGTTTCTAAACATTTATGGAACCCATACTGTGTATCAGTGTTTGCACAGCTTAAAATAACAACTACTCCACAGCCGAAGGGGAACCTGCCAATCACCATCCTGCTGAGGCCTGAGTCGTTATTTTGTTTTGATTTGATTGGCCGTTGGGTCAGGAGGCGTGAACACTGGCCTCGGCAGATAACAGGCCCACAAACCGCACATCAGATAACGGCGAGTATGTTTCCGTTCCCAAGCGCCTGCTGTTCCGTGTGCAGGATCCCATTAACGAATGCAGCTGGAGTTTTGTGTTTGAACACTTTCAGACCTGCATGTTGTCCCTTCGCTCCTGAAGATCTATCTACGAATAAACCTGACGGCCGACTATCACGATACTGAGTTCAGGCAGACGTACCTCAGAGGGTTTCTGCCCGGTCCCCCTCCTGGGCTGTGTTGAATGCTGGGACCAGCAAGTAGAACTACCTGGAGAAAACACGAGAGTGGGAGATATATCAGGGTTTATCTTTGGACAGCGTCACAGGGGGACAGACACGGGGCGGATTTCGGTTGGTCAAAGTGATGTGATCTGCTTTTTCATTTTAACGTATTCACTCATCGGAATTTAGGCATTTTGGACCCCTAAAGGATCCCGTAGAATCACTTTACATAATCCATGACATCATTTAGCAAAACCCCGAATAAGAGCTCAGCCAAGGATGAATTTTGTCAGAGCTCACTGTTCGCTTGAATATCAGACACATAGGATATATGAAACATAGGATGTTAATATGAACTAGTCACAGGGAAGCAGCAAGACATTCCTTTCTGTGATTCCTTTCACTCATCTGACACTTGACGGAGGACGAAACAAACGCTACCAAGGGTTTACAAATGTTTACTCATATCTGAGCCAGTCTGGCAGACCAGCCAGAAGGACTCTACAGGTCCAAGTATGCACTCTGTCCTACTCTGTCTCTTGTTTCAGAGTCTGCAGCCTGTCTTTTAACGCTGCTTCCTTGGTCTGGATTTCTTTCCCCATTGACAAAAAAAAAGAGATTTACGGACACCGGCAGAAACGAGATGGGAGACGTCTCTGTCACGGAACCTGAGGCCAGAATGTTATGTATTCAAATGAGGATAAAGTACGGCCTATGTCTCAAACATTGAATTAATATCTTCAAGTAAGAACTTACATTTCAGTAGAAGTCTAATTAATTACACCCAAGGATTAAAAAAAAAAGTCATTTCCCTTCCTTGAATGCTACTTTACATTTTCACAATTTAAATGCAGGAATCTGACGGAGCTGCTTGGATCTGGTTCAAGTCTATATTGACGGAGAAAAGTTTGCTTACTCCCATTGTCAGAGTCGTCACTGCTACTGTGGTGCCTGCTTCTCTTCATTGCTGTCTTTGTACGGAGCTCAGGCGTGGGGATACTGCAGAAACCAGATCAAACATGTTACGTCACAGACCGGACATAATGTTACATGTCCAGCATAATGTTACATGTTACAGCATAAGAAGAAAAATACAAAAACACACAATTATATAGTTATAGTTTTCCGCAGAAGTAATTGTAAACATGACAGTATGTGTATGCATCACTCTCATGTACGTTTGAACTC
This sequence comes from Lophius americanus, assembly GCA_037951165.1. Taxonomy (NCBI): domain Eukaryota; kingdom Metazoa; phylum Chordata; class Actinopteri; order Lophiiformes; family Lophiidae; genus Lophius; species Lophius americanus. Next base: position 151,724 of record JBBDHG010000322.1, read on the forward strand.
ACAGTCACACAGATTAATACAGTTTATACATTGTGTCTAGGCCACGAGCAGAAAATGATTTTCATTTCTCAGAAAAAAGCCAGAAGCTACTGAGACTTTCAACCATGTTTCTGTTTCTGTCCCTGATATTTTTCTGTGATGATCCGCTTTCTGGTCAGAGAAGCAACATTTTGTCAATCTCTGTACTATTTATGTCGTGGAAAGGCAGTAAACAAAATTGAATCGTTTATTTCCCCACATCTAAATGTGTCATCAGAGATAAACAGGTGGAGAACACTTCTGTTACCACTGAACATAGCAGAGTCCTACAGTGTATCCCAGAAATCGGACCAAGCTAAGCCATGTGTAAAGTAATTAGTCATGGCTCCCTGATGACAACAAGCATACACGTGGATCAAAGAGGAACTAACGCCCTGTATCTGCTGGGTAGCTTTAAGCTTGCAAAAATATCAGGAATGACTGTAAAGTGAAATTTGGCCGTGTCTACTGTCTAACTTTGCTGGAGAGAGCCATGCTTGTTGTGACACCCCTCCTTTCCAGAGTAACTAACACGCTAACTCCAGCTAGCATGTGACAGCTGTTATTGGGCGTCAAGGCTACAACAGGGAGGACAACAAATGTAGTATTTGTACGATTGGATCAAATGTTACTCTTAAATAGTAAGAGTTGTTTCACATTATATTCAATCGGGCTTGAAATTCGAACGAATGTATTCAGATGGCTAATCTCCAAATACCATTACGCAACATGCGCCCCCCAACACACACAACCCCACCCGTGGCTTCCAAATGGACACATCTATAGGTGTTCCATTTGGGTTTTTTTGCAAAACAATACGTCTATTTAACCCAAACAAACTGCTATGCAAAACTAAGCAACCACGAAGTGTTTACCATCAGAGTTCAATACGCACGTTTTCCTGCAGTCGTAGTAGCGTCAATCAGAGTGACGTTGGAGGCTAGCAAGGTTAGCTAGTTGCATACTACACTACACGTAAGAACATATAGAATAGATTTTAACAAGTGATAGGTTATACTCGTAAATCAATCTTATTATTATTGACTAGTGATCCTAGCATAACGCTCATTAGCTAAAGGCTAAACCTCTGGCATCGTTGATATCAACATTCACTAAATGTGCTTGCATAACGTTCGCTATTTTCTTTAAAATCGAACCATAATCGTACAATGTACCTTGACACGACTGTCGTGATACAGATCCAGGTATTTGTGACGGAAGAAAATGAAATTCTCCTTTCCAACGTGTGCAAACATTGCATAAGATAATGTTTGCTGGTAAAAACAACACTGATACCATAGTAGATGTCAGTTAGCATTAGCTAATGCTGCTAACATAATGTTCGTAAGTTTATCATAATCAAACATTTTTTTCAACACTGCAACATGAAATAACAACTGTAATCTAAATCTAGGAATTTGTGACAAATCAAAATTAAATTCTCCATTTTAACGTGTCCAAATATTGCACAACATAATGTTCGCTAGTAAAGGCTAAACCGCTTCTATAGTAGATGTCAGTTAGCATTAGCAAATGCTGCTAACATAATTATCGTACGCTTTCAAAATCAGACATTAAACTGCAGCTGTTATGTCAGCTGTAAATCTAATGAATTCTTGACAAATAGAAATCAAATTATCCATTCAAGTTCGTCCAAACAGGGCATAAAATGATGCTTTCAGTATCATCTAATATTGCTAGCATTGTGTTCGTTAGCTAGAACCTAAATCTGTCATAGTAGACGTAGCTGAATACTCGTGAGCCAAAGGCTACTCCTCTGTCATAGTAGATGTAAGTTAGCATTGCCTAATTCTGCTAACATAACTTTCCATAGAAAAGGTTAAACCTCTGACAAAGTAGATGGCAGTAGCTAATGCTACTAGCACTACATTCGTTGCCCTAGGCGAAACCTCTGTCATAGTAGATGTCATTTAGCATTACAGGCTACATTGCTCATGTAACGTTAGCTCATATGATGCCCTATATTAAACCATATAGCAGCTGCCAACTCTCAGTCAAAGGATAGATGGCAGCTATCATTAATGATTCAACTAAAATACCCACAATCAACAATGACAAATGCACGAGAGGTGTAAACTGGAAAGTGATTCACTGCACGGTTAACCAGCGGAGTATGGTGGCAGGTCGAGCTGCGGTCCGCTGGCTCAGGTTAATCTTTGGCGCCATTTTAAATGTCGCGTTTTCCTAGCGGACTGCTAGTGCGACCACAAGGGATACAAATTCACCCAAACATCCAGTTCACTAACGTCCTGCTGCATGCGCACGCGAATTAAATGAATTTAAACTGCGAAACAAATAGGAGAGTACGTACTGAGTGCGTCAGGCCGATGTTTGAGTTTGATGTGAAGCGCAGTTTCAGCCTTGAGTTCCGCTTGACCCGCATTCCACATACATAAACAACTAGCGGCGGTGGCCGGGGAGGAGGTAGTCCAGCCCGGACTGTTAGGCCGCCTGTCGGCCGCTAGAGGGCGGCAAAACCCCGCAACCGCTCTCTTCACCCGATCGAGAGGAGCAGGATACTAAATCACAGGTAGGTCTTTTAGTATGTAACTAGATTAGGTATATGTGTTTATATAGTTAGACTATGATATATATATTCATAGGACATATTTATTTTTATTTTCAACGTTTATATAATGCCTGGTTTGTTGTGACTACATGCGCTGCACCAACACGCCAGGCAAAACTTCCTTGTTAGTTTTTAGTGGGAAAAAAAACAAAACGTTTTCTTATTTCTGTTTTTCTGAAAGCACCCGGACAGCACAAACCTCCGCCAAGGCATATCGCCTCTGGGACATATTATCTTTTAGCTTTTATCAACAAAGAAACCCCACCAAAGGTGCACCACCTTGCAATATTCAAACAACGTTATTATGACGTCACCTTATTTTAATAATCCCAGTCAAACAAACAGAAAAACCTCAACCCAGGTAAAAACATAACTGCATTTGCAGAGGTAATAATAAAATATTAAGGATAAAATTCGGTATGCTGATTGTGCAGTAGAATTCCAGTACCACTATTACTAATATTTCTACTACTACCATTATTGACACAATATACTGTTTATAACAGCTTGTTGTTTTGTTGGTATATCTTAATGTTTCTGTTGTGTATTTATCTCCGCAAAGGATGTTATGTTTTCACTTCTGTGCGTTCGCCTGTTTGTTTGTTGCAGAATTATGGAGACACTAATGAAGGATTTGCATGAAATTTTACCCAGAGATCGCTTTTGGCATATCGCAGAGGCGATTACATTTTTGGTGACGTTACATGCTCTGCATTACAAAAAGCACTACAGCCTCTAATTCTGCCGACAAAAACTCTACAGAGTATCTCTCAAATACTCTGTAGACGTTCATCTCCTGCGCCTTCCACTTCAGTGTCTCTGCTCAGCCCGCCTAGCCCCCAGCTCCACCTGAAAGTGATAATCATAGGAATCAAAGGAACTCTTTCAACTGAGCCCCAAACTCCACCCCTAAGAAAGATCAAAAGAATCAAATGATCATAGGCAGCAATAGCCACAGTGTGACATCACTACCCTTTCATCTTTCCTTCAGCTAAGGTTATGCTGTGCTTCGGCGGAGGTTTGCGCTCACTGAGTAATTTATGTAGTTATTATTACCATTGTTGGAGTTGTTTTTTGCTCCATTAGAAAACGTTCATTTTGCTCCACAGTATACAATGTATGTGGTTGATTTACAATTATATGAAGTTATATAGTTTGCAATTTTGAACTTCAGCACCATATGCTACTAAATTTTACACAATAAACTCCATAAAGTAGATAAATGATCTCTCTACATTACAGAAGTGAAACGCATCACAGACACAAATGATGTCATCAGTCCAAAACAAAGAAGATGCATGTAATTTATTTAACGGCTGGTTCCAGGATGGAGAAAGTACAGAACAGGCACCGTTAGAACCACAGGTCTTATCCGGGACACACGCAAACCACAAGAAAATCATGCACCTCTCAGCTTAAATATCATTTCTTTTATTCGTTTTCCTTCCATTTGAACCGTTATGTACTACGATACATCGTTGAATGAGTTACTGAGAGACGGTGGAGATTCACTTCCTGCTTAAAACTTTAAAAAAAACAACAACGTACATTTAAACAGCACAGTCGTCAAATTCACACATCGAACGGGACTAAAATGATAGATATGAGACTTTTAACCCCAGCAGAGGATCGAAAGAAGTTTTTTTATATATATTTGTTAGAATAAAGATTATGCCGGGAGGTTTTTTTTGTGTATTAATACACAAACTATGCAGAACTTTATACATGTGTGTACTTGTATCAGTGGTATGGATACCGTAGTGACTGACAACAGTGTTGTTATTGTACCTTTGATGTTGTCCTATTGACATTCCAGTCCAGGGGCGGGTCTTCTTCCCATTTCCCCTCTGCTTTTACAGAGAAGTTCGGATTATTATTGGATGGTCATTGCCGTCGTTTCTGCCGCAGATCCTACATGTTAACGCGATAACTCCACAAATGTTTAATGAATCGTTTTCAGATTTTACACCCCTATAGATTCAGTGAGGTGAAAAACTGGGTTGATTTTGGGAAGGTCAATTGCATATTTCTGCCACTAGGGGGAGCTTTGTCTCCAAAATCTCACTTTTTTGGCCATCATTTCTCAACCCATGATCTGATTTACTTCAAATTTGGTGCGTCTGAATCGACTCCAGGGGATCCATTATCTATTTTATTGTACTAGATCATAATTTACTCTGAAGGGTCATCACTGCCACACATCCGCTGACGATGGAGATCGTTCTGATTCTAGATTCCATTTGCACTGAGGTCGTTCACGTCCTCCTCCCAACTTTTCAAGGCCCTAAAAACTTTCAGCGGGTCTCAGCCGGATCTCATCTTACAGCCAGAATGGTGTCGTAGGTTTTGCCGGTCCTGCACACTTGAACGTTGAGGAAACCAGTCTTGTTGAGCATGCAGGTGTACTCGGACGGCGACCGCTCTCGGCCCTCCGTCACCACCAACATGTTGAGGGAGGAGATCTGAGCCATGACGGGCCCTCGCCTGTTGTCAAAGAGCAGAGCCTCTACCAGCAGTACGCCGCCCCCTGCCAGAAGGACAAACACTGGCATTGTGAATAATTCAAGTGGGGAGAGCAGGTCCAGAGTCACACGGTTAAAACCCAAAGTTTACGTTAAAAGAAAAGAATAAGACTACAAGAAACTAATGTACTATTCTCTTCCAAGGAATGAAAAATCCGTTGGAGGCGGGGTTTTAAAACAGGCAGTGTGGGGGCCGACCTGACATGGAGCGGCAACGGAAAAAGCTCAGTCTCCGCCCACTTTCAGCTTTGTCTCAGAGACGAAAGGCTGACAGTTGGTCAGCAGATCTCAGTTACCTTCAGGATGTATTATGTAAGATAAAGAGAATAAAGGATAGGTCTGGGAATTGAATCTTGGGTGGCTCCAGATGGGAGGGGGGAGATGGACAAAGCACACTGGCCCACGGGGGCCAACAATGAAGGTTTTGCCTTCATCGGGGTCTCCACATGTGAGGGAGGCATTGGACAAAGCGTGGTCACCGAGACTTACTGAAAAAAACACTTCCTGATATGTCGCCTCAAGTTTGTATTCGTGTCACTAATGGCGCCCTGCATGCGCCCTGTTAGACTGATACTGGTTGGACAGGGCGGAGCCATGTGACTTATTACGTTTGTTTTCTCCTACATGTGAAGTATGCGAGCTGCAACCTTAGTTTTGTTGTGCTGATGCAGCGATGACGGTAGAGGACATCCAGTCCGCATGAAACATAGTTTCGATTAAAACCCCATAGAGTGCGAATGCTGCGTCTCTAACACACTACCTCGGCGTATTCTCTCCCGTACAGGTCTGGAGGACACAGGGCGAGACAGATGTACCGGCAATGCCTGCGTTTTCAAACCCACCTGGCTTGCAGGCGTCGTAGACCCTCTTCAGCAGAGCCAGACACTTGTCTTCAGGCCAGTCATGAAGGATTCTGGCCAGGATGTAGAGGTCAGCAGGGGGGACTTCACCACTGAAGAAATCTCCTGTAGATGTACACCGGAGGGTAAGGGACCACTGCAGGAACAGCCTTTCCAAGGAACAGCCGGATGTCCTTTTGTTAGCCACGCCCCGTTCAAACTAAAACAGTTGACGGTTGTGATGTTCAGGTGATTGACGCCCTTCCACATCTATACCAACTGACTGAATTCAGACACTCCTCACTCTCTTCAAGGTGGTTGACCTCCTGTGACCCATGTCAGGTCCATTCTGCGTGTAAATAACACCGTCACCCCTGTCATGCTTTAGGTTCTAATGCTCTTCACCTCACTAAGAACACCTCCATCAAAACGTCCCGCTAGCTAGCTACTGTTAGTTATCTCCTTTGCTCAGCTGTTTGGTTGAGCTGATTTGGAGTCACTACTTCTTATTGTTAAATGTGACTGAAGGCGTTTATAATGTGACTCAGTGGCTGCATGTATATGTTAAAGAGGAAGGGGTCAAACACGGATCCCTGGGAGACACCGTGGGCCAAAGGGGCCACCAAGGTTTGGTTATTGAGAATGTCCTATTGGATACGTAAGAATCGTGTTTTTGCACATTAGAGGATGTGAGGACCTACTGAACACAATTATGTCCCTTGTTACAACCAGAAAGTAAAAAAAACAGACTGACTAAACAATTTGTCCCTTTATGGTAAATATAGAGTGTAAATTTTTTTCTATAATTTTTGTTTTTTAGTGGAGGACATTAAAGTGTTATTAAGAGTCCTTATGAACGTTAGCAGCTACGATCTCTGTCGGTGAGTTTTTCTGCCGATTACCTATGCCGAGGAGGTCATGTGACCTCATGACGTGATGTCATAATAATGTATTTTTAACAAGATTACGGAAAAACTGACAGGAAAACAGGAAACTTTACATTTCCTAACCATTAAGAGATAATTAATTCAGTTAAAATATACAGCTGGCTTATAATATATATATACATATATATATATATGTATATACATATATATGTATATATATATATATATATATATGTATATACATATATATGTATATATATATATATATATATGTATATACATATATATATATATATATATATATATATATATATATATATATATATATATATATATATATATATATATATATATATATATATATATATATATATAAAGAGAAACTTACCACTCTGAAATGCAATAACGTCGTTTTCCTGACTGAAATACTTCTGAGCCATTTCTGTGACCTGTGGGATGTCCAACACGGTGACGGAGGTGGATGGATACACCTTCACCATCTCGCGGGCCAGAGCCCCAGTGCAACCTGGGAGTTATTCAGACAATAAAGCCGGGATAATGTTAGTGTGTGGACAACAGGGATTCACTGGGTCAACAACCACTAGGGGGCGCTAGCATAGCCTACAGTAATAATAATAATAATAATACATTTAATTTATAATGCACTTTACATTTGGATCAAATCTCAAAGTGCTACAAAGTAAAAGCAGACAAAAGCATCAATAAAAAATAAATAAATAAATAATAATAATAACTATACAAAAACATGACCAAAAGCATTAATGTTAATTACAGTTATAGGTTCTGCTAAAAAGGAAAGTTTTAAGTCCTTTTTTAAATGAGTCAGTCGTCTGTGGAGCCCTCAGATGGTCAGGGAGGGCATTCCACACACGAGGGGCAGCAGAACAGAAGGCCCAATCATCCATGGTGCTGAGCTTAGTCCGGGGAAGGAGGAGGCGGTATGACTGGGTAGAACGGAGGGATCGTGTCGAGGTCAGTGGGGTGAGTAGTTCTTTCAGGTAGGGGGGTGCGTTACCATGGATACACTGGTGAGTGAGGAGAGAGATCTTATGATCAATCCTGGTGGAGATGGGAAGCCAATGAAGGGAATGAAGAACAGGGGTGATGTGTTCGTGTTTACGAACTCTCATCAGGATCCTTGCAGCACTGTTTTGAACATACTGCAAGGACTACTGTATGCATACATACAGTAGGCGTTCCCAAACTCTTAGGAACCCACGTTTTTAAAATATCAAAGCATCACAACCCAAATCACAGTAGAACTCATCTATAAATGTCAAAAATAAGGTTTTTATACATAAATGAACATTAAGGAGCATTTTTCCTGCCGTCCGCAGCGTCTTATTGGAGATTATGAACTGTTAAATACTTTACAGGTACGACCAGGTAAGGTCATTGAGGCGGGATGTGCTTTCTCCTGGTTTTCATCTCCTCTGTTCAAAATATGAACATTTTAAATAGGCTATTTTATAAATGAGAAGAAGCGCTGAGTCGGCGTAAACAGACACTCCTGGAAGACTTTCACGTTTTTATGTGAGAAAAACATTTTACCTCAGTAATCTGTCGCACATCAGTGACCCTCATGAATAGAAAGATACACATCTTAACTACTATAAAGCACAATTCTGATGAAAAGTAATCCCCTTTTCTTAGTCTTTTTTACCTTATTTTTTTCGTAATCCTAATTACTTATTGCCGATTATTTCGTTACTCAGCCAGCCTGTCTAAATCTAACTATTCACCCCAAATGAAACCATTTCATCGCATTAATCCGATTTGAAAGATCTCTGAGTCCATGAGGGCGACTTGACCTCTCACCTCCCAGATCAACCACGCTCCGAAACCCGGAGAGGTTGAACGCCGTCACGATGGTGTGTCCGTCAAGAACCCACATGGAGTTCATCATCTTCATGAACTTCATCGTCTCCTCTTCTGACCTGGGGGAGATCATTTGCATGAATGGTGAAACTCGACGCCACGGCTGGAATCACACTAAACCCCCGCGGGAACAAAACGAACACCAACCTGTAAAGAGCTTGGAAAATGTCCTCTGGCGGAACACCAGAGGTCTTCTCGTTCTGACTCCTCCCCTCCCTGCATGGTTGAGAAGAAGAAGAAGAAGAGTAATCTAATTAGTCTTAGGTTTTTGTTTTGCTTTATCTGAGGTGAGTTTTAGTAGTTGAAGCAGGAAGAAAGTTTCTCTCACCAGATTTGGACATTTTTTAAGGCATTGAATTCCATTTTAATTGATTAATTATCAGATTTTTCCTCTTAATTCAATCATTTTAGATTGTTTGTAAATTGGATGGACTTGAATGCTCATCCTTGGTGAGCCACATTTTTTTTTTGACATAAAACTTAAGCACTAAATCCGTCCAATCAAATTGAAGCAACTTGAGATGAAGCACTTTTTTTTCTTTTTTTTTTTAACAAACGACAAATTTTCAGTCTGTTTTTGTGAACACTGAAGAAAAAAAGAGGAAATTTTGAAACAAAAAAAAAAGTGAAGCGCCATCAGGAGAAACTTTAAATAGACCAAAAACTATCATGAAACAAATTTTAACCAGTTTTGTGTTATTAAAACAAAAACATCCGCTCTGTGTTCAGCGACCTTCTGGAAGTTGAGCCCACTAACCTCACAGCAGCCACCAGATTGTTCCACAGCGGGTAGATGGTCCGGGATTGGAAGATGATCATGTCGTGAAGAGACTTGGCGCTGCCTTTGGCCAGATAAAGACTCGCCACGTCGCTGTTACTGTACAGAGCTGAAGAGATATGAACTTTTTATGGACTTTAAATCGGTCTTTTAGTAGTTTCCGAACTCATTTTCTCCAAGCAGAGATCCAAATTTTCAGATTTATTTTTACAGTTTATCGGATGAAACTGGTTCTGCTTTTTGCTTTAAAAATGGCGGTTCTGCGTTTGCGCCGGTCTTGCTGTTCACATTAACCCCGCCCCTGACTCAATCGGTTCTTGGCTCTTGGACCAGCAAAGAGTTGCTGCTTGTCTGCCGCCAATTCTGAGAGCCAGGAGCCGGTGCTTAGGCTGCCAAAAAGCAAAGACCTGGGGCTAAGTCAGGCTCTGGCTCCGAGTTCATATAAGGTTCATCTATCCCCGTGTTTCACAAAGGTGTCCACATAGTTTTGGCCAGATTCAGAACGCCTCGACACACCGATGAAGTCTTTTATAATCGTCACCCACCGCTCCTCACCTGTCCCACTGGTGGTGTCCACCTCCAGGACCTCAATGCTCACCAGCGCGTCCAGCAGCCTCTCCATCCCGTCCAGGTTGGCGTTCAGCTCTCGGGCCACATGCTGGGCACTCAGAGGCTCCTGGGACTCCAGCAGGACGTCACACAGCCCCAGCTCACAGGCTGAAAATATCACCTACAGGGATGCACAAACTGTCACCTCAGCGTACGCCAGTGTACGTCACTACGCTGTAATAACACCTGCAACAAGCTAAGCTAACGCGGCAAACTTTTCTGTTCAACATGTGTATATCTGTATATTTATCTATATTGTATATTTGTATGTGATTCCTGGGCTAGTGTTACATTGTTACATTTAAATGTAAAGGTTAAATCTAAATGTTATAGCTAAATGTTAAATCTGGATCTAAATGTTATACCTAAATATTAAATCCATATGTTCCGTCTAAATGTTCTATTTGAATCTAAATGTTAAAGAGAAATTCTGAATCTAAATGTTGCATTAAAATATAAATGTAATATGTAAATGTTATATCTAAATGCTAAATCTAAATCTTGCGTTAAAATATAAATGTTATATCTAAATGTTATATCTATATGCTAAAAATCTAAATATTACCCTGAAATCTAAATGTTCTAGCTAAATGCTAAATCTGAATGTTGCATTAAAATCTAAATGTTAAATCTAAATGTTAAATCTGAAATCTCGTTATTGTTGTAAAAGGAGCCACCCAGTCCATGGATTGAAATGGTTTTACTTGAGTTGTACTTGAAGGTGTATTTCCAGTACTTCTAATAAAGTAAAAGTTCTGAATCATTTGTCCTCCACTGCTAAATTTAAAACATTTTCTACATACAAGTCATTTTTTTTAGTGCAAGATGTCAACATTTCACAGGAAATAGTTTGTAAAATATGATGTTTTGCACAATATTACGGTGATATTATTTGTTTTCAGTGTGCTAAATACCATAAAGATATTTCCATAACGAACTACTGGAAGAAAATAATCACAGGTTGTGAAATAATCACCGACTGAAGACCAACTTATTCATCCTGACTCTCACTTCCGAGTGTCAATCCACCACGTTGAGTAGAAAATCCAGAATGGACAGTGTTACCTTTGAGATTTTGAAGCTGTTGATGTACTCCAGAAGTTTAAACGGGTAGTCCAGTTCACTCTGGGACAGAAGTTCCGCCATTACTGGCCTCTTGGTGGAGACAGGAATCACAATACAGTTGGGGATCAGGGTCTTCCTCAAGGACCCTACCACATGCCAGGACCCATGTAATATAACTAAAATGTAATATACTGTAAAAAAAAAAAAAGAAGATGAATGATGTTAATAGAATACATTTTCTTTCTTTTTTCTTTGGTTTATTTTTTAAATTTTTCATATCTCTCTTCTCTTTTTCTTTTCTTTATAGGGGACATTGCGTAACGGCGTGACGTTTCCGGTGTCATGCAAGCATGAATTGAAACGATGCTCAAAGCAGCGGAAACATGAATGTCTGCAGGATCGTCCCGTTTAAAGCTGCAGGTCCACTCATGTGGGCCAACATGCCAGAACATAGTGGGTAAAAGTATCAGAGGATGAGAATCAGTCAATCGACTGAATGTCATTTCTAACCTGAAGACTCTTAACTGGATCATGTGACTTCATAAACTTAAGAATTTTAATCTGATTGCTTTATGAGGCTGAGAGAGAGAGAGAGAGAGAGAGAGAGAGAGAGAGAGAGAGAGAGAGAGAGAGAGAGAGAGAGAGACTGAAAGAATCCTGAAGAGAGTAAAGGGATATGAGACGGTCTCATTCTCCTCCATCGATGTTTAAAGCAAATCAAATATATATCTAATACACTAACCTGATAATTATTGCGTCCATCATCTACTAACATTTAGATCCCTGGTGGATTTTTCACCTCAGGTGAGGTGATCACTTATTTCTTCAGGTGGTCAAAGTCTCAAAGAGCCAGAACCCTGATAAATGCTTTTAGAGAGTGGGGAGCCTCGGGACAGATTCCACGTTTTCTGCCCCACTTACATTTTATTCACACAGCATGCAAATCTCTTCATATCTATGGTCGTCACTCACCGCTCTGCTGTTGCCTGTGAATCTTAAAAGATAGGATTCCGTGCGAGAAGTCGTCTCCTGAGGGACGGTTCTCTGCTCAGACAGTCGGAGGTGAGGCTGATGTAGTGTGCAGGAGCTGCAGAGGAGGGCATCTCCGTCTGCTGTCTCTCGTAGGTTCAGTAAGAGAGTGTGGGTTGCTGTCCATTGGTTAGAGAGAAGTCACATGACAGCTGATGCATTAACATTAAGTCACGTGACAGCTGATGCATTAACATTAAGTCACATGACAGCTGAGGCACTAACATTAAGTCACATGACAGCTGAGGCACTAACATTAAATCACATGACAGCTGATTCTTATAAAACTGAAGAAGGGTTAATTATTTGTTAAATATGTCCCAGAGTTTTCAACAGTGAGCCAGCTAAAGACTAAAGTAATAGATAATGAGGCTCATAATAGATAATGGACTCCAGCTAGTTTCAGCGGAGATGAAGACGTCAAACGAGTGGGTGAGAATTTTAACCCCACTGAGGCCAGGAGACGCTGCACTCACAGAGAAGGACAGACAAAAACACGTGGACGATGGAGAGTGCGACGTGTGCAGAAGAGATTTATGCGCTCAATAGTTACGTAAAAGCCAAGTACTAGAAGGACGCACATTATCGAATCCTTACGTTCATTAAAGACATATTATGTCAGTAAGATAAACATCCACAGACTTTACAGCATCTATTTTCTGAATACAGTCAGAAGAGAAGTGAAATGTCTTTGTGAGTTTTCTTGAAAGACTTTAGCCCAAGGACCATCACAGAGAAGAAACAGCCACGGAGAAAAGAGTCGAGATAACGGTTCATACCCAGTGAACCAAAACAGACCAAGGCTCCCAGACAGACGGAGACCATGTAACCAAAACAAGCACATTTCCCAGACATCTGGCAGTTACTCATCAGGTCAGAGGTCAAGGTACAAGTTATGTAGTATATTATATATACTAGGGTTATAGTGTGAGAAAAACTGTGTGTTTTGGAACAGTGAAAAAAAAAACAACTCTTAAAATTGCGTAAGGAAAATGGTCGATTTTAATGAGATAGCTCAACTTTTCGTTAAAGCATATTTTATGAAAAGTGTTTGAGCCTTATTAGACTTTATTTAGTTTCTTAAGTTAAATAATTCTGTTTAGTAAGTCCTCATATACTTTGATATGCCAAACAATAAAAATCCTAACAATTTTATTCTTATTCTATAGAATTCTGAACAAACCAATAATTCTCAAATTACAGATTCAATTCAAATTAGATCAGCATAACTAGTTTTTATGTCTCCTTCTCTATCAGTTTCTCAGAATCATTTCAAATGGAAGGTTTTTATTCACAGGCATCAAAAACAGCCAGAGAAACGACATCATTCCAGTTACAAATTAAATCTGAAATTAATCGTTTTTTTGTAAGCATAATCAACGAAAAGTCAATTTAAATGACTCGTGGGAAATGGCTGGGCCGATTTTGCAGTTTCTTTCCTCTTTCAGACTAAAACAGTAACAAAGAGGAGCAACTGTCGGCTGTTGCCCCTCGTATCGCTTCCTGTGGCCAGGAGCAGCTGCTCCTCAGAACAGTCAGGCGTTTAAACGGCCTAAAAGTGCATTTCACATTAAACGTAAGCGACTTTATGTGTTTTCTTGTTTTTAACGCGATAGTGCCGACACATGTTGAACGGCTGGAGGGTGCGGAAGACCTCTCCAGTTATATAAAACGTACATTCTATTTACTAAAACGTCTATTATTTTTTGTTTTCCCGGGCTGCGTAGCATTTCTTCCGAAGGATTAGCCTAAAGTTCGTTTGACTGTCTGGAAGAACGATGATATCTGACAACTAAGCAGCAGGGAGAAGCGATGGCGATCTTGCCGTCTCTCGCGGTGCATTCTGGGATACATATTATATTATTATATTTATCTTATCTTATGGTATATACTTGTTTTGTGGGACTTGAGTTTGACTCATGTGGCTCACACTTATCACAGGACCTTGAACACATCACATCTAATTAAGAAAGTCCAACAGGGCCTCTTCTTCCTCAGGTCTAGAGGAGGGTCGCTGTCAAAAGAATATATTTCCCCATAATACGAAAAGTAATCCATGGTATTCGTGAAGGAATTTTAAATTGTTTGTTGTTAGTTTCCACATCGACCTGTCGTTCGTTTGTTTCTGTTACTTAGTCCAGGTCCAAGTTTAGAAAACCTCCATCCAAGGCTCTTACAGCAGAGATGCTCCCCATCTAGTGTTTCTCAGATGTAGGTACGTCAACCCCTAGCGGTGATTTCAAGTACTGCAGGGGAAGGAGATGGTTCTGAAAAATGTCAGTCATGCATGATTCCTAAAATATCCTATTTACTATATTACCTAAGTCAAATAAAGTAGATTTTATATCAAGTACTGCATTTCAAATGTATGTATATTAGGGCCATGTTTTTATTTATTTTTTTTATAAATGGTAATTTCAGTCAGAATTCTGAGGATAAAACCAAATGTCTGAGTTTGATCTCAGAAAAAGAAATGTGAAGATAATTTGGTGATGTTAAGTTTTCCAAAAATGAAAAACCGTTTTGAGCTTTGATGTTTTATACTGTGTCCATTATTGATGCCTTTATTCCTTTGATGTTTTACACTGGAGTGAAACAGGAAATGTTCATAAAGAGTAAACCGAGTATGTTGGAGGTTTGTTTGCGAGTTATTTTAACAAGTAAGAAAACAGGACAGACCTGGCCCTGGGGCCTTTCTGTGTGGAATTTGCATGTTCTTCCTGTGCCTGCGTGGATTCATGCCGCCTCCTCCTTCCCCGGACTATTAATCCTGAATTGGAATTATGACTCAAATGTAATACAAAACTGGAATTACAACTAGTCAAAATTAAGTAGCAGTCGTCTACATGAGTTTTGATTTTGCACATACCTTGAATAAAAGTTTGTAAGGGTGAAAGTTGAGGATGAAAATGACCATCAAAGCAAGATGTGGTCGATTCAACGCTCAGTTATATATGCCACGTAATCCTCCTTTAAGAAGAATCTCATCCGGGTTAAATCTAAGGCTGCGGTTGTCCATAAATACAGAACCTTCTGAAGAGGCCTGTGGTTGGTGGTGTTGTAATTCGTTTCTGTTCCAACTTCTCTTCACTTTCTCCTGTCGATGGTTGTTGACTTGACGTTTGCTGTGAAGCAGACTCTTTGTACAAAAGATAAAAGAACTTCATATAACTGATTGACTTGGACAGGTTAGAGCATGACCTTCATCTCTAAATCACTCAGTCTGTTGAAAAGGTTCTCGGGCTGTGAAAGTACCGATCACAGCATAAAGATCCTTCTGAGGACGGGTCGGCGCGTTCACGTTTAACCCTCGACACTCTGATGAGCTTCAAAACACATTTAAATAAATCAAATAATTCAAGACGTCCTCGATTATTAACCAAACCAATTTATTATGCATGAACAAATCCCTTCCTGCCCCGTCGCACAGACACACGCGCGCAAACTCCCAACATTTAAATACACCATGTGGGGGGTGGGGGGTTGTTGGCCGGAGCTCACGCCGCTGTTGTACATGCTTTCAGAAAAATGACTGACGATATTTACAGGATAAGCAACTTCTCAGACAATTTGTGAGAACGGCTCCGGTGGCCCGACCTGCAGCACTTCATAACGCGTGTAACGGGTTTTTTATCTTCTTCTTTCTGTTGTTTATTTTTCATAGAAATTCACCCACGTTTAAAAAGAA
This sequence comes from Lophius americanus, assembly GCA_037951165.1. Lineage (NCBI taxonomy): Eukaryota > Metazoa > Chordata > Actinopteri > Lophiiformes > Lophiidae > Lophius > Lophius americanus. Next base: position 167,648 of record JBBDHG010000322.1, read on the forward strand.
GTTTGAACAAAAAAAAGAAGGAGGAGAGAGAGAGAGAGAGAGATAGAGAGCGAGAACAAAACTCTTGAAGGGGTTTGGCCAATATGATGTAGCGTTACAGTTTATGGAGGTCACCAACTACATAAATATGGCAGTAACACTGAGTAATCGATACGGACTATTTACAAAGCTCATGATGTGTGGGGGGGATTTTACAGTCTGTGTGTGGACGACTGAAAGAACCTTTACCTCCTTGATAGTCTGGGGGCCCCGAGTCTCGGAAAGCCACACCTCTGTTTGCCTCCTCTGTTAAAGCGGTCAGGACCGCCACCACAAACAAAATAAGGCACAATTAATACTTGGACCATTTTTCAGGGGATTCTACAGACTTTGCAGCTGGTTTGTGAGGCATGTAAACAATTGAGCCGATTGATTAGAACCACCTTCCCTTTGTATTCCCAATCAGTGATCCAGTTCGACTGATGGGACGTGATTCAAATGGCTGAGACCTTCGAAACGCCAAACAAACGCACAAAAAAAAGGAAAAAAAAACGATGCCCTCCCTCCCGCCCCACCCCCTCCATGCTACTAACAAATACAATCACATGGTGACAAACAAAGAGAACTAGTAGTGCATACACTACAAACAACAGGAAAACGTGAAGCCCAGCCTAATTTCCACAACACCTCGGTGCTGCCCCCTCCAAAAGTGGGGGTAATGATTTAATTGATTGATTGATTGACAGGTTGATGAGCCGTCTGCAAAACTGAAGCGGTTTCAAATGCGATGCGAATGAACTTATTATAAAAGAGAGAAATAAATCTGTTTCCCCAGTGGCAGCCATGATGACCGCGCCCTCGCCGTGGGAAAGGTGACTCCAAATATTGTGTGGTTTTGTTTCAAATACGCTAAACGGTGCAGTGCCTCTCTTCCTGCCAGACATGTGGTGCCGTGTTGTCACCCCCCCTCCTCCTCTGTCACTAAAGGTCTTCGATTGCTGATGAGGGAGGGAGGGAGGTCTGGGCGTTGAGACTTGAGCCCTGCCCTTCCAGATCGGCCACGGCCCCAGATTGATTCAGGGAAAAGTTCAGGGTGTGGGGGGCAAATTAAAGGAGTGGCTGGTAGACTGATGAGGCAGGAAGAGAAGGTCTGGGGTGGGGGGCGGTCCGTCGCAGCTGTTTGGGGCTCCAGGCTTTGGTCGGTGCGATGGAATCACTCAGTCATGTTTCAGGTGGTCCTTGATGTCTTCCTCGTCTGTGTACTCTGACGGCTCGTCTCCGGGCTTCAACAACCTCCCGACGTAATCGTATTTTTCTGAAAGATAAAAGAGAGCCTGCGTAAAAATTCCGAGCGAAAAATAAAGGTGACTTTGTGGTTCAGGGGCCTCCCTCCAAACATATGTGAGAAGACAGTTTAGTTTTTACCGTTTATAAGTTTAGCTTAGTTTGTTTTGTGTGCTGTTTTTTTTACCACCGTCAAGGACGTTATGTTTTCACTCCTATGCGTTTGTTCGTGAGCTCAGTGGGCTGAACAGAGAGGCTGAAGTGGAAGGTGCAGGAGACGAGCGGCTACAGTGTATGTGATGGTTACTCAGAGTTTGTTGGAGTCGGTGGATTACGAGGCTGGCAATAACTCAGGCATTAGATACTACAAAGATACTACAACCTAAAATTCTGCTTCTCCCCATAAATCGTAAACTCTTCACAAAACTTGACCAAAACTAAATCCCCGAAAGTGTTGTAATCCCCTTCATGTACAAACAACCCCCCCATTTGAACTCCTCAGATTAATAATCTCAAACAGTCCAAATTGACTCAGCCTAAATATTTCTCTGAAGTCAGCAGTCTGCTATAGGATCAGATCCCATAGTGACTCAATAATGAAGATGAATACAGTTAACTTCTGTTTCTGAGATCAGTCCTAACAAAAGACAGATTTCCTCGTGTCAATTCATAGGAGCTACATTTAGACTGATGGTTCAAACTAACAGTCACCCTACCCCCCCCCCCTAGTGAGTCAAATATGCACATTCCAGAAATCTTTGACAAATACAGAAAGATCTCCTCGAGGCGCTTCATGTGAGATTGTTTGGACTAGATCAGATCAAAGGTTGAGAAATTATGGCCAAAAAAACTGTGATTTGGGAAATTAAGCTCCGCCTGGTGGCGGAAATATGAAACTGACTTTCCCAAAATGTATTCAGCTCCCTGTCACATTTATGTTTCAGGGTTTCCCACAGGTGGAGATTTTACCTGCGGTGGTGGGCGTCGCTGCAAAATGTGGCAGATTGGTTCACTAATAAACTAGTCAAATAAAAGTTTATCACTAATAAACTAGTCAAATAAAAGTTTATCACTAATAAACTAGTCAAACAAAAGTTTATCACTAACTCCATTTTTTGCAAATTGAATAACTATCTTCCATCTCAGCATTAATTAGTTTTTACAAATTAAAAGGAAAACATCTCATTTCAACATAAATGCATAGAAACAAATAAATAACTATATACATATAAAAATAAATTTCTATTTGTGAATAAAAAACGTCTCAAAATAAATACTTTGCACTTACGCTAATTCATATGGCGTTATCAAATAAGGATCTGTAGCGGACACAGATTAAGATTCCACTATCACCCAAACTTTTCCAGGATTATGATTTAAATGTGACGAAGAGGTCAGGAGCCTACCTAAGAACTGCATCTCCCATTCCCTCACGCTTTCCATCTGTACAGCGTTGAGGTCTGACAGGTCGTCGTACTCGTCCCTCAGGGCGTCTTTCTCCAGGCAGAAGGTGGCGAGGCCTCTCGAAGCGTCCCGGCCTGCAAAAATGCCGTATGGACCATCTGAGGAGAAGAAGAGAGAAGGCACCGTGAATGAGAGTTTAATCTGAGCCGTTTCTCACTACTTTGTCACTTGGAAGCTTAAAAACTGCATTTCTGTAGTCCGAAACTGACTGGGGATCAACCGGGGGTCAGTTTAAAACTTATCTAAAGAGATTAAAAGTGGTAAAACATTCATTTGTTTGGTAACTCCCACCTGCAAACCACTTGAATAAAGCTCGGATACTTAAGAGTTCACGCTGACATTGGGCATCAGGGGAGGAAAAAAAGAAAAAGAGTAACAAAAAAAACAACTAAGGATGACTCGGCAGAAATTCTTTTATCAAGATGCTGATATTAGAGCTTCCAGATGTTTACATGTGGAAATGATAGTTTGGCGCAACGGGAAGTATCGTCTGTTCTCAAGAGTCTTAAAGCGCTCTTCAATATTGCACAGGAGTTAAACTGAGCAGAAGATTTTAGTCCAGTAATCTATCCGTGGGTCATGAAATTAAAACAGAAACTGTTTTGAAGATGAATAAGTTGCATCAAACATTTCATAGTAGGGCCGGGTGATTAATAGTAAAAACAACGCAATCTCTATTCAGACGTAAACGCCGTCTCCTTTCTGAAGTACGACAACTCTGCAGCATTTTAATTCACAACATCCGTAGCAGCACATGTACTTTTCTCCTTCGGCCAATGACAACACAGCATTAGATCACATGACGCTGAGAAAAATACAATTAATAAAGACAATTAATAAAGACAAGAGTCCAGAAAAGCCCGCCAACACAGGCGAGAACTAAATGAATCCAACCAGCTACACCGAGCTGCAGCTGAAAACAGGCTCACATTCTGAGGCGTGGAAGTTTTTAGGACTAATGGAAGACGATAAAAGACACAAATGTCACAGTAGCAGCCGTACAGATGTTTAAATTCTCCTTTGACGTCACCACAAAGTGCTCCTCTAGTGTTGAAAAGAGCCGTGCGTAAATCTGCACTCCCTTCACGAAGGTTTGAGCACAGCTTGTGTTCCAGCTCCCTGGTACAAGCCGGGCCTTGCCCTTTAAGAAGCTGGCCTTAAGGGTATCGCGTACCTCTGACCCGGGGGATTGTGGGAGTTGTAGTTTGTTGTTACAAGTGTAGAATGCAAGAGCATGCTGGAGAAACTCCTTCCTTTCAGAAGTGTATTTTACAGTGAGGCTGTGTATTTCTTCTGGCTGTTAAAAATAAGGAGCTGGTTCTCTGCTCCAGACGAGAGCTACAGCTAAGCTAAGCTAAGCTAGCGTAATGTACCAGAGGTCTCCTCACGATGGTTCGGGGTCTGAGAGGACCGCTAACATCAGATAACAACAACAACAACAACAAAATCACGTAGAGAATTGTGTGGCAGTGACCACAATCTTTCTGACTGTTGGAATTTTCAAATATTTCGTTAAGTTAAATATTTTCAGTGTTTATGCAGAAAATATTTTAAACATAAGAAAAACAAGATGTTTTTTATTGTTTTGTTTAAAACAGAAGAATGGAAGGACGAGGATAAAAAAAACAAAAAGAAAAGCCCCTAATGATATTTATCTATATTTTGGCGCCAAAAAATATGATATTTCAAACATATATTTTCGGCATTTTTGAAAAACTTAAAAAATAATTGACAACACAATCACAATTGACATTATCTATATGTTTTATGTATTGTTTTTCTTAAATTCTTGTTTTCTTTATTTGCCGATGTGTTAAAAAAACTATTTTTTCTTAGTTACAGCTTTTTTTCCAGCACCCAAACTAAATACTGTGACAACAGGAATAAATATTCATATATATAAATATTCATATAATTCATGACGCACCTTTGTGTTTGATATCACAAATATAAACAAAACACTTCTGGAGTCATCATTAGAGCAGAATTATATTGTGATGTTATTTAAGTAGCGTAGAATAAAGAGGCGTTTCTCTTCTCTAGTTAATTTTTGTTAAACTTTACAGCTGATAAGAGGACGAGTCGCCAGATAAGAGTTTGATGCAAATGACGACTGAAAGAGAACTTAAGCTAAACGATAAATTTTCACATGGCAAGGCTTAAAATTATTTCATTTGCAAGAAATGCAAGTGAGGCGTATGTTTTGTTTTTATTACCTTAAAACATATATAAATAACTCAGATATTCTATAAATAACCATCAATGGTTAATTTGTGCGTTCACTTCCATGATTTTAAACTCATAAAGATAAAACAGGCACTCATTCATGGGAAACGATATCCCATCTTCAATAGTTAAGTATATTTATGTTACAAACCTCGTCGGCGAACTATGAGGGCAGGAGGAAGAGAACCCATAAAAGAACCGCTCATTAATGTTATCGAGGTCAAAGGTTGAATAAATCCTGATATTGATCTCAGCTCTATACTGAATATATAGACGTAGATATGTTACCCAGTCATTTGTTAATTAATCTATGATAATAACTCTCAGCTGCAGCTTTGAACTTTGAAAACCTCCGACTGCTGCATAATAAAATTCACATTATTTGTCGTTTCTTAACTAGAATCCAGACATTGTGGGATCGTATCATTTCTTTTGAAGGCCTTTTTTAACATCCACAGGTGTAGCTAAAACTACAGCCCATTTATTGACCTTTGGTTCTGGTTTGTAATTTAAAAAAGGGAAGATGTCTTCTGAAGGGGTTACACTTAATAGGAACTGAGCTGGTGGAGCTAAACACTCATTAGTTACGTTTATTACGCCACAGCTGGTCACCAACTCAGATTTGGGATCTTCGGCTTGGTATCAGGTCCATATCTATTAACACACTTTTGAAGATCCTGTTAAGATACAAAGTTGACCAAGTTTCAGATTTCTGCGTGAAAAACACAGCAGGGGCTGCCTTTGAAATATCGTACGCGGCGCTGTAGCGCCAATATTGCGACACCACTTCCTCAGAACCATTCCCAATAGCTGAGGTCATGAGCGCTGACATTCCTGGCAATTTTTCCGCCATGAATGACGCGTCAGCAAAAGTTTCATACGTTTTTTTGCGTACGCCAAAGTCCCTAAAGGGCTAAAAGTTTGTTGAAAAAGTAGAGATCTCCGTACGCTACGATAAAGTCCTCGCACTGTTGATGCTCAGGCTCTAATAAGTCCAGCTTTGCAGAACGGGAATAAATGACATTCAAGCCTGTTTGTGGAAAGCGATACATTTAAATGATAGTCATTAAACATCAGTTAGGTTTCTATCCATCTATCCATCCATCCATCCATTCTCGGGGGAGAATCTTCTCCGGGATCTACCAGAACATCATCTGACCAGCATGTGAAAACTCTGCATACCCTCAGATGTTCTTCTCTTCATTGTGAAACAGTCCAGTGTTCAAATGATCAACATGAAGAAAAGAGGCTTTATCACTCTAACGATTAGATATGCCACTATATTGCATAACTCCGGCCGAGTGACGGCTGCTGACCCACTGATCTCACCGACTATTTTTAAATTCTTCTGGTTTTATAACGTCATGGATTGGACTCAGAAGAGTCACAGCTCTACCTACATGGTCTTTAAAATCAGCTGTCAAACAAATGACGGCACTTAAAATCCCGACAATTGCAACAAATTCCTGCAGGTTACCGTGACAAACTCTCAAATAAAGAAAATAGTTAAAATCACAAAAACTCTCTTTGCATAATCTGAACCCAAAGAATATTTGGTTGGTTGGTTTTTAAGGTCCGTTAGCAGGATTACTCAAAGGTTCTGACCATAAACTGATCAGCCATAACATTATAAACCCATGACGGGTGAACATTTCGTCCTGAAAACCGACATCCGTGAGGGTCTGGGCAACTTTGACAACTGGGTCAGAGCAGGTCTTATTTGGTTTTACCAGTCTGCAGTGGTTTTTACCTTCCAAAAAAGGTCTAAGGGAGGACCTGATCATGGCTGCCAAACAAACACTGAGCGCCTGTGGGGAGAAAATACCCTGCCTGTGTTGCTGAGAAAGTTAATGCTGGTTCTGACAGAAAGGTTTTGGAATTCACGGTATTTGGTTGCAAAAAAAGGACCTTACACAATACTATGGAGGTGGTTTTAATGTTATGGCATAACAGTGCGTCTACATATATTGATATTTGGGAAAGGTACGTTACGGCCTTAAGAAAAATCCATACTAGTTTGGTCGTGACCCGGATCATTATCCACCTGAATTTAGTTGTTTGAAGAGGAAAAGACATAATATGCTCTGAGAAAATACATTTGAATCTAAGACAATGAGTTTGAAAATCTTATACATGCTTTTATTACGACCCGTTGGGCCTACAGCAGTGCATTTTATTTTGGTGTGTGTAAGACCCTCCTCTCACATCTGCACTTGGCCCAAACCCGCCCACGCTCAGTTTTTAACGGTCACACGTAAACAGGAGCATTTGCACCCCCCACTTCCTGGCCTCCCTCCACTGGCTGTGTGTCATTTCAAGATTTGACTTCAATCACTGATTGGATCAGCCCCATCTTACAACTCTGACGCCCAACAAACTTATACCCCCCTGAGGTCTCTGAGTCTCCCTGACCAAGTGTCTCCGGTTGTTTCTATGACAAACCTGAAAACGAGGAGTGGCTGAGCTTTTTCTGGTGTAGCTCCCAAACTGAAATATGTTGCCCCTGCAGGTAAAACCGGGCCCCAAACCGCCCCCTTTTAAATCATGCTTCAAAACTCTTTTTCAGTCCTTGGAATTTAACCCAGAGGGAGGTTCGTTTAGTTGTTTTTTTGTGGTATTACTGTTTTTCTTTCACCTAAACTGTGTTTTTATTGTGTGGCTATACCATTTATTGACTGTACAGAACTTTGTTCAACTTTGTTGTTTTAGAAATGTGGTTAAAAATAAACAGAATCCTGCTACTTACAATTACGTTATTTTCTATTATTCCTAGTATTCCTTAAAATTTTAACACCTGACTAAATGCAAATTCAAAACCTCACTTTAAATAATTACAAACTTTTACTTAAATGTCAAAGTAAAATGAATGATTGTGCAGTTAAACGGCCTCTTCCTCATGCATGAGTTTCATTTATGACATTCCCAGAAACATTTTTGTGTGGTAGTCTTCTTCATTTCCACGTATCTGCCAGCATGTCAAAATTAGAGATATACTGCATATGAAATTTAAAGTGAAGTACGTGGGTAACATAAAAGAAAAAGCAAAATACAGGAAGTTCCATTTTAAATCAAGATTGTCCTGATCCAAAGGAAGAAGGCAATTACCAGAAACTTGTATAAATAGATCCCCCTACCATAGAATAGTTACAAATCCAAAGAGAGAGATTTATGCCATGGGGGAAAAAAAGGACCTATCCGATCAGACTGAGAGAAAACATGTTTGTCAAATGGCATCACTTTTTTTTTAGGATCTATGATAACGTGGAAAATCGCCTCTAAAATTACATGAGATGTTTTTAGATTAATATACATTATATGACACATTAAAATGTAGGTCTTTGTTTCTGCTGTAGTTGCTAAAAGTTGAGGTAATTGAACAACTTCAAGCTGCAGGTGTAGCTTCACCTACAGATGAGAACATGCCGAGATCATCACTTAACTTAGAGACTCACATATCTCTGAAAAGTTACATTTTCAAATGATCGGTTTTCAGTTCTGTTGCACATGCCAAACATTTGATCGATATTGATAAGATCGATAAAGAACACACACTTAATCCTTCATTTATCATATCACATATCAGTATCCCATATATATGTTGTTGGTTAGGACAGGTGTGAGTAAATATGATCATGAAAACTAACTTTTAGACAAAAGTAGTGGAGCGTTACAACAGTGCAGCATTTCTCCAATACGTAGTGAAGTAGTATGAAGTATTAAGAAGCATAGAAGAGATAATGGAGTACTTGTACCTCAACTTAGAATACTACTTGAGTATATGTACTTGGCTACCGTCCGACCCTGAGATAAATGAAATTGAGTGTCGTGGCGGATTGAGTCAGCAGCTCGGCTCGGTCCTGTGGGCGTGGAATGGCAGATGTGACATGTGAAACTGCAGGAATAAATTTAGTTTCTTACAGAGTCGATAGGTTAGTGTGGCAGCTCAGAGGAAAATAGAGTACCAGGGCAACCACGCAATAAAGAATTAAGAGTGCAAATAAGGGATATTTCTTCTTTCCATTTTGCTTTCATTCTCTTTCCTGGGCTAACTTTATCGCACATCAACAGAACAGAGATAAAATACGTTGAATAAGCCGGAAGATAGTAATATCGATAGTGTACTTTGAGATTAATATGTACTAATTTGACAACACGTTGACACGCAGGACTGTAAACAAGCGCGCGACGTGTCTGCACGAGGGAACATGCTAATGCTTAATATATTAGACCCAGACTGACCGAAGTCGAACCGGAACACTTTAAATTAAACGTTAAGAGAGTTTTAAGAGTGTTTAAACACCAACTAGGACTCCAGACGCTAGCTTGCTAACAGCTAGCATCTCAATTGACAGACAAAGCCATGGAGCGGAGTTAGCATCCACCAGACGTGTCACCCTCCCGCCCACCCACTCACCTCTACCGTAAAACTTCTTCCCGCTAGTCACGTCGAAGACTTTCATGTTGACGGCCATGAGGATTCGGGGGTTCTGGACTCCGTCGTACTCCCGCAGCTGCTCCAGAGTGAAGTCCCGTCTCCTCATCTTGGGGAGAGCCGAGGCCTCGTCACCCGCGGCCGCGTCACTGACGAGCCGCCTGCCCCACCGCCGATACACGGCAAAACACACCGCCGCCAGCACAACCAAAATACCGATATTCAGCAACATCCCGACCAGGCCGAACCCGTCAGACTCCTCCGCTGCTCCCTGCGTACCGCTAGTGTCAACTGGTCCGCTCGAACTGTCTCCATCGTCCGCCATACTGCACGGTTAGCGCCTGCCCGCCCCTGGACTGATGCTACGTTCACGTCCTCTCAGGAATAACGGCGAATGCAAAGTGTCCTCCTTAATGCAAAAATGAAGGGCTGCAACGAAGGAACGCTTTCACCATCAGCTACTCCACTGGTTGTTTTTTTTCCCCTCCGAAGAATCAACTTTTCGACAGACTGTCAGCAATAAAATAACAACGCTACCACGTATTCTTCAGCTCAAAGTGGCATAACATGTCACCAAAAGCCTGAAATCCGGTGGGTGTGTACAAGTTGCATTTAGAATGTAACTTTTAGACCTATTTCATGTTGATGCTGGCAAAAAAAAAAGTTAACCAGATAAGAAAGAATATCGGGGGGGCAGCTTTTAGCAAATAGGGTTGGTAGATTAATTCGAAAACAAATTGCGATCTCCATTCATATATTTAAGTGACCTCATATCTCCTGCAGCATTTTTTGCAACATCAGTCGCATTATAAAGAGGTTCCTGTTCTATGCCTCAACCAATGAAGACGCGGTGTTTGTGTGACGTCACATGTCTGGACGTAAAAGCGGAAGTAGATGATCTGTCTGTGTCCACAACTATGGGCCGCTCTCTAATTCGCTAGAATTCAGAGGGACACTTGAAAGGAGCAATATTCCCGCCCACAACTGTAGCATGGTGACACTGGACTGTTTATGTTGTTGTCCCTGCAAGGAGAGCGACCATTAAGTGACTAATTAATAATCTCATACAATCCATATTAACTCTATTTCTCTGAAACCAGGAATATACTCAATGAAAAGCTCCCATAGTGACTCAAAATGAAGATAAATACCAGTCAAGTCTGTAATAAAACAAGCCCGATTTATTTGTGTCAGTTCTATTTGAACTTAATTTAGACACAATCGGATATGTGGTTGAGAGATTGTAGTGAGATATTAATACAAGATAGATTTCCTCGTGTAGATTCATATGAGCCGATTTGGACATAATCATTCATGGTTGGAAAGCAAGGGGAAAAAAACATATATATAAAAATATATTCCAGTTTAAGCTTTCTATAACATCTTGATTATTCAAAATTAAATTTACGATATCTAAAAAGGAGTATGTAGATATCTTTAACTAGAATTATGATTCATCAGAATTTTGATGAAGACACCCTTCAAGTAAAATTGGGTCTGGTCAAAATGACAAGGATACCTAGAGGTAGAGTAATGATATGACTGTGATCATTATCCCTTCGTAGGGGGGCTGGACTCAGCCTTACAGATAAGGAGCTCAGACATCTGGATGTGAGCTCGGAATGAGACGCATGGTCCAACGTGTTAAGGGCAGACGGTTGTCGTGGTTGGGGCATCTGATAATGCCGCCTTCCTTTGGAGGATTTCCAGGCATGTCCAGCAGGTTGAAGACTCCAGGGTTGACCCAGAATTCGCTGGAGGGACTAAAGGTCTCATCAGGCCACCTCAGGATCTTTCAGGATGAGCTGGAAAGCGTGGCTGGGGAGAGGGACGTCTGGAATAGCCCGGTTTTCCTACTGATTCAACACCATAAAGTGGATACAAATGGATGTATGGACTTTGTTAGGAGTCAAGATCACAAATGCTTTCATCTTTGGTTTATACATCACAGCATTTCCATTTACCCGCTGATCTCTTTCATACAAGGGTTCAGAGAAGATAACTCAATAATCATTTTACAGTTTTTTTTTCTTTTTAACTTAAGGAGATGATGAAAATCCCCCCACTTAAGTCTCGTGGGGGAAAAATCCCCAACTGAACAGGTCGGACGACTCCCTTTGAACAAAAGTCTTAAAATATTTAAAAGCCGAGACGAGCAGAGTCAGCAAAAAAGAAAGAGGGACAGACCACACAAACGCAAGACCGTACAATCAACTTATTTTATATTTTTTTGCATTTTACAATTCAAGACTCAAAAGGCACTAACATGCATCGCTTTAACCTAAAACACACTCAAAACCACACTACCGATAAGACAAATCACTTCTTAAGATCAAAAGAATAATTGAATCGCAAATCATTTTTTATAGTATTTACATTTTTTTTTCTTTCATTTCAACTCTAAAACCTCTTTTTAAATGCATCGATAAAGTAAAAGGAAAGTTAAAGATGTAAGTGCTCTAAAAGCACTAAGCCTCAAACTTAATACAAAGTAAAACTTCCAAGCTAAAATATACTGTAGTTTCATGACGCTAGCGCACACCCACAATTCCAGCCGACACGTTTCCTTTATTATATTCAATAGCGACAGCCGTTAAAACTGCAATGATTACATAAGACTATTCCATTAAATCAAGTAAATGGAAGGAAAAAAAATAAAACAATAAATTATACTACCTACTAGATGTCAAACGGGACTTCAAAGATCCCAGATAAATTTAGTCATCATTTCTGCAGGCTTCAATTAAAAGAAAGAAATAAAACACAAAACCCCCGAACGTGATAGTTAAGCCGTGGCGCCCATCAGTCGGACTCGGGGCGGGTCTGTCAGGGTGCAGCAGCCTCGGGGTCGCTCTCTCGCAAAAAAAAAAAAGGAAAAATAAAATGTGTGACGCGTTCGTCAATCTGATTGTCATGATAAAAGTTACAGATGATATCCAGGTCTGAAGAGAAGAAAGCTCGAAAGTTGTGTCTGTGGGGAAACGTTAAAAAAACAAACAAAAATATTGATTTTTTTTGTTAGTGTAGCTGCTCGCCCGACTGTTTTTCATGCTGAATGAGATTAAGGCACTCAAGACTGTTTAATCTTGGCAAATTAAAATCACAGTTGGACCGGCCGAGAGCCGATGGGAGAGAGTGGAGATCCAACAAACTGGATGAAGATGAAGTGTTTGGCATTTGGGAGAATAAAAAGGCAAAAAAAAAAAAAAAAAAATGCAGCCAATGCATTTTCAAATACTTTTTTTGTGTTTTGTTTTGTTTCGTAAACATTATGCGCTGGCAGACACATATTCAAAATCACTGCCTATGTTTGCTTGCTTTGCTTTTGAATGAAAAGCACAGATATTAATCAAATTGAATCGACCGCGCTCGGTCTCTCCTCACTCCCCGACAGTTTGCAGCTGAAAAGCAAACGCTGAGCTCAGAACCGCCGCCGCCGCCGCCGCCGCCGCCGCCGCCGCCGCCGCCGCCGCCTACTTCAACTCTCCTAAAACCCCCGCCGAGAGGAAGAGGCTTCATTTGTTTGGTGCAACACTCTCCTTCTTCCTAGACTCGGGATCCGTCTTCTTTCCCTGGGCGCTGGAGGCTGTTTTTTGGGCGTTGTCCTTTGGTGTGTTCTGCGCGGTGGTGCTGCTGGCGGCGGGTCGGGATGCCTGCGAGGGTTTCGAGGTAGAGTTGGAAGGATGTCGCCGTCGCCTCCCTTCATCCCCGGCCGAGGATGAGTGACATCTCCTCCTTCCTCCCTCCTCTCCCATGGGAGGCTGCGGACACAGAAGTCGCATTAACCACCTGAGACCAGGTCCAACAGGTGCTGATGAGTCCAGTCAAACTTTATTTCCGTAGCACATTTGAAAAACAACAAAGGTTGACAAAAGTGCTTTACAAAGTGAAAAGGTGCAACAACCAAACAACAAAACATCATAATAGAGGTAAAATAGTTGGGATTATAACGTCCTGATCTAGCTGGGGAGTGAAACCCGGAGACGTTCAGCTACTGATCCATGGAGAGCTTTAAAAACAAACAACAAAACTTTGAAATGGATCCTGTGACTGACAGGAGTCCAGTGGAGGGGGAGCGGCACAGGTGTAATGTGGTCCCTCTTTTCCTTCCAGTCACGTGGCGAGCAGCAGCGTTTTCAAACTCCTGCAGGCATCGGATGGATGAGTGTTCTTAGCGCACGTACAAAGAATCACAGCAGTCGAGGCGGGTCGGAACAAATGTTGAGGAGGGAGACAGACCTTCACCTCAGCTGAGAGAAGCCAGATTAAACAACCGCAGGAATCTGCCTGTCACATTTTGGAAACATTGTCTGAGACTTCCTGTGTTTTCAAAAATGACCCCAGGGGCAGCCTATATATAGAAAATAGGAAGGAGCCCAAAACAGAACCTTGAGGGACGCCACTCTACGTGATGAACACTGTTGAAGGCCGTGAGGTCTAAGAGCACCAGGAGAACAGTCTCCTGAATCCACCGTTGATAAAAGCTTTGATTAACAGCCCATATCTCAGATTAGATAAACAATTCAAGTAAGTCTACTTCTCTGCGCTCCGGCGGCTACTGCGCTGAAGGCCAGACAAAGAGCAGCAACGTCATGAGAAATGGAGTCGACTGGTCCTAAACTACCGGCCGTGAAGATCAGAGTAACTTCTTCTTCACGCTAGTGTGACCTCTACCGTCTCCGGGGAGAAATATCTCTTCTTGTCTTGGTTTTCATGTCTATTTGAGGATTGAGGTTTCTCTGCAGTTTCACAATCTGAACACAAACACGGACACGGACACGGACTCTTACCACCACCCTGAAGTCCTCCAGGTTCTTGAACTTGGAAAGGTGCTCCTGCAGCTTCGGGTCAATTGGCTGCTTCTTCATCTTTGAATATTTAAGGAAGGCCCAGAACTTCTCCAGTCCATACAGCTGACCTAGAGGAGGAGAAAACAGCAGGAACGTCATATTACCTCGACTGCAGAGTCGAAACCATCGATGTTTGTGTTGATACTCAGAAATGTGTACCATCAAACATTCATTCATTATTTATCAGTGGAGAACCGTTCATGAATAAAACACATAAACATGACCTCAGGTCTTCACAACATTAGGGCGGGTTCTAAACCGTTTATTTAATGTTTAACATTTCCTATTGATAAGGAGTATTTAATCGTATTCATGCAACAATTTCCTTCTGCTTATCTGTGGTTGAGTCACAGAGGCAGCAGAATGATTGACTGTTATTATATGAAGTAGTAGCTGTTAAAGAACATTTGTGGGGACATTTTGAACCTGGTAGAATATCTCTACAGGATAGAATATATAGAATAGATATACGTTTGCATGAATGAACTGTTATTCTCTCTGTGTAGGAGAATAACTGAATATCAGCGAGATCATTGGATGATTAAAATCAGAAATGTCTTAGTCTGGTGTTTTTTTCTGCAGGACAGAACTAAAAATATCAACTACATAAAGATGAGGCTTTTTGGGTTTGGACTGATTACGACCTCTAGGGTTTCAGTAGAGTTCTTGGAAGCTGGAGATCCAGATGTTAAGGACCGGGCAGCTGTGGTAGAAACTGATGGTATCAACTTCTCATCTCCTACCACAGTTACAACTCTCTGCAAAACTATTACATAATGCTGAAAACCAAGTTGTGTTCAATGACAGCAGTCACTTGTGTGATTTTATTTTGAAAGTCTTTGCAAAGCAGAGCTAAAAGCGGCAGGAGACACCTGGCAGGACCGTGGATGATCACTACCTTTCTCGAAGTCCTTGAGCGTCTCTTCTTGAAAGTCCTTGAACAGATCCAACCTGAATCTCTTCTCCAAACCGTAGCTGTAGTATCTGAAGAGGCACTCCAGTCCGTACCTGCAGAGGCAAAGGGATATTTCACCTGCACGCCTAATTAAACACGTAACACTCTCATCCACAGCCGGCTTCTACAGACAACGCTGGGACCTTATGTGGCGTCTGCGCCCACAACTGTGAGCCGACCTCCGGCATGTTTTTCCCACTTGTGTCTCCAACAATCACCGACAGTAAAAAAAAAAAAGATCTCATTATTTCATTTGTTATTTTAACGTCCCTGACACTGGAGCTGGAGCGAAACGTTTGAAGTGCCATGAATCAGCTGCACCATAAAAAGCTGAGGAGGTTATTAAATTCTCTGCAAACTATGTAGTCAAGAATGTGGCAGGTGCGAGACGTAGCTACTGGCGGATGCCTAATAATGTGACAGCCTCTTTTTAACCCTCTGTTGTCATGGCGACGGTTTAACACCAGCTTTGCCGGGAGACGCTAGTGTGTATAACACCACAAGTCGAACGTTGTTTTCACCTTTTCGCACACAGATATCTATTCAGCTTTTTTGTGATCGCCACAGTCGGCTTAAATGCATCCCATCATTTTGTGATTGAATGTTTCACACAGCCGTAAGTGAAAAATAACAGCCCAACATTCCCCAGGCTGAACGACTGTGTCCACAGACGTAGAGCAGAGTCTGGGAAACAGAACTGTAAGAGATGAACCCCTGAGGGGACGTAGAGACACAAGCCCTCTAAGATATTTACAGAACTTCATCTTTTTATTTGACTCATTAAGTCCAAAAAGGAGCAAAGTTTGAGCTGTTCTGGGTTTTTTTAAGACTAAAAGTTAAAACAATTTCTCTGCTCTAACATGTGTTTCTTTTCAACCGGCTCTGATCACATATTCTAAACAAATACTAAATAAAAGAAGACAGGAACAAACTCTTGTCTTTGTTGGTTAATCATCAAAGTTATCTTTTGTTTCTGTATGTCGTGGAGTTGAAAACAGAAAAGGAAATCTGTTGACCTAAGTTTAAAAAAAGTGGATTTATTTTCAAAATAATTAGTTTATAATAGTTTATGTAAGATCACAGATCTCAGAGCGTTTTCTGGATAACTTCAGTTTTTTAACTGTGGTCTTCATTCATTTCTTTATATCCCCCTAATTTTTCCTTTGAGGAGAATTCTGGCCGGGTTCTTATGGGTTCTACCTCTGAACCTGGAGGATAAAGCAGAACTGAGGGAAGTGAATGAATTCCTGTGGTTTCTGGTTTATTCAGCTGATGATTTTTTTTTCTAAAATATGTAGTGCATGAGAGCTGCAACCAGGAATGACCCGTTAAACGAAGGACTGGATCTGGGTGAAGGGAGAGAATTCAGTGATATTTCACGCATTTCTGAACGAGGCGTCCGTGTCAGTAACGCACGGACTACTTGATGGATTGCCGTGACACTGCGGGGCAGGGCGGGGCGTGTCTCACTGACATTTTGGAGCAGATCCAGAAAAACATTGTCGTTGAGGACGTTATGAAACCAGGTCATATTCACATTTAAGAGGCTGGAATGGGAATAAGTTGAAACATGACTCAAACGCAATTGTTCTCAAAACTATAAAACAAGGTGTCAAATGTGACACCTCGTTTTACATTATGTTGCCTGGATGTCCTGCTTGTTTTAAACGTTCTATATGTACTTTGCTAACGTTAGCTTTTAAACTTATGTTCCTCAGGAGATAAAAAATTGAAGTGTGCAATCACGTTTGTTGTGCCGATTGTTTTCTGGGTTGTGGAGATCCTTGTTTTCTTCTTCTATGTGTTTTTCTGGTTTACTTGTGAGACCTTTGCAGCCGTGGTGCTTCATGCTTCATGTGTGTGTATGGGGCATGCGTGCAACCATCAGAAGTGCGGCCGATCGATCGGCGCACTTCTAGTGTAAATCAACATCTCATTGGACTCCGACTTGAAAGCCGAGACTGTGTTCCGCCTCCATTTTCAGACTAAAAAAATCAACTGATAGTTTAGCATGTAGCTTAAATGTGTATAGAAAATGACTGGGGGTGAATTAAGTATGCAAATAAATAAATAAATAAATAAATCCTATTGTTCGTTTTAATTTGGAGTGAAAAGGCTACACATGACATTATATCAGCATTCAGCATGCTGGTAGCCGAGGTCTTCCTCACCTGTTGTTTTCTTTGGCGTCTTCCACAGAATACTGTTTGAACTCCTCATACATCTTCCTGTTGAAGTTGTCCCTCAGGAAGAAGGACCAGAACCGGAACAGAGTGTTCATCTCCTGGGACTGGCCAACCCCCAAGCGTTTCCTCTCTGAAACACATTCGGTCACAAGAAGCACAAAGACAGCGTCTCAGAGTTGACATCGACTTCAACGACCTCCTCGTCTTATGATGTCGTTCAAGAGGAAACAACAAGCAGACACTTCTGACGGACTGAAGTGAGCGGAGAGTCGAGCGCTGGGTCGCTGTACCGTTGAGGCACCGTCGGCGGTACTTGTGGTATCCCTGCTGAGTGAAGCCGTTGTCTCTCAGCATCTCGTGGGACGGATGCCAGAACTTGGGGAGGGA
The DNA here is from genome assembly GCA_037951165.1 of Lophius americanus. Lineage (NCBI taxonomy): Eukaryota > Metazoa > Chordata > Actinopteri > Lophiiformes > Lophiidae > Lophius > Lophius americanus. The sequence goes on from JBBDHG010000322.1 coordinate 185,411, forward strand.
CTGCGGAGTGCAGCCGTAACTTCCTGACAGCGGCGCTCCTTCTGAGGGAGAGGCGTTGGAGCTGCTGTGCGAGGGATGGAGGAGATAGGAGGAAGTTCATACGGTAGCTTTGATGTTTTCAAAGACATTCAACATCAAGTCACTCGCTGCTGATTTCACTTTCATATTTTGTACAATCATGGTTATATAATCAATAATTAAATTGTGTTGATGGGCCGAGACTCTCTGAGCGGTCAAACCTGATGGAGGCAGAGCGCGCCCGGTGTTCACGGGAGTCCATCACCCAGCCGATGTGCGCCTCCTGAGGAGGATTCGAACTGTGGCTGGTTTTCTTCTTCCTCAGCATCTGGGAATGATGAAAACACAGTTATGATAATCACCTGGGAGAATATGGAGCCATTTTACCGACACGCTACAGCTACAGGGCGGGCCTTTTATCCGTGACCGAAGTCTATTAACGGAGAGAAATGACTTGGAATGGTAGACCAATAAAAGAAACTGTCTAGAAACAAATCTAAATGATACCCAGAGACAACTTTGAGAGTCGACTGATGGCCGCCGGTATCAAATAATGAAGCGACGCCTTTGAAGGCTGTCTAACAGTCACATGAAAGAGGCATATTTGAATGCTGTTTGAACCCGAAGCCGTCGGCGGCGTCTAACCTGCAGTTAAAGCTCGTGCTGCGGCAGAGCAAATGTTAAGAGCTGCTGCTCGGTCTGGAATCTAATGTCAATAGCTGCAAACGAAACCACTGACATTTCAATTATAGCAGAGCGAAGGGATCAAGCCTTAGTCTGCAAAGGCCTCATGCTCTAACTGCAGGTCGGGGGGGGGGGGTTGATGAACCATAGCTTACAGCATATCTAAGACACTATTGATGAGGCCCAAAAAAAACAAAAAATAACCAGAAAAAAAAGCTCAAAGCTGGAAGTTATCTCTTCATTCCACGCCGGCGAGAGATCCGATAAAAACCGCCGTCAGCATCATCCACTTTCAGACTAACTGATCCAAACGGCGTTGATCAGGGTCACTCGTGATAACCCACCTGTCCGTCAACGGTGCCACTGTCCTTCATCACTGGGTAGAATCGTGGCGCCTTGCTGGGGTCCTGGCGTCCGGGGGTGCGGGGCGTTCTGGGTGTTCTGGGTTGGTGAGCGCTGGGCGACTCTGGGACCGTCGTGGGCAGAGAGCGAGCCAGTTCTGCTCCGATGTTGACTGAGAAGACACGTCCACACATTCACAAGATCAGCATCGGATCCACAGTGACATGATGAGCTTCAGGGAAACTCTGACACAACAGCTTATCTTCAAGTTCCAACCTTCTGACATTCCAGTGATTCTGGAATGAAGGTTCTACAAGTAAGAACATTTGCCCGACTGAAATCACTGTTTAATGGTTTGATTGCGAAACTGCTTCTTTTTTAATATAAACTACCAATCTGAAGTCCCAACAGGAAGTGACACAACACAATGACATCAAAATACAGGCAGCATCCAAAAGGGTTTTGCTTACTTTGCATGAAAAATAAAGGGCATCACAAACCCACCTGACATGGGAGGAGGTGGAACTTCCTGGTTTGGGTCGACTGGCACTTTGGGGGCGAGAATGTCAAACTCATCTTTACTGATGACGTTCAGCTTCTTGAAGTTCTCCACTTCCTGCTGGAGAGCATAAGAGACGGCGTCAGACAAACAGAGAGAGGAGTTCAGCTACTCTTTGGGTTTTGCACGGAACTTTAATGTCAACTTTGAAAAAAATTAAATTAAAAAACACCCAAAAATGAGATTCAACGCAAAAGAAAAAAAGAATAACTGATAATTTTACATTTTGATAAAAGAGCCGAAGAAACAAACACATTCATCTGTGATTAAGTTTTGTATGAGCATTTATTTATCACCTTTGTTTGTCTGTTTGTTAGTAGGGCTGCAGGAAAACTAAGGGACGGATTTGCATGAGATTTGACCCAGAGGAAGGTTTGAGTGTCATAATAACTTTACATAATTGTATTCCTCCCTGCAGGAGAGTCTCCATACAGGACCTCCAAAATCAAAGATCTCCTCCTGATTAAAGGCAGAATGAGAAGAGATTTATATCATTCAAAGCTGAAAGTGAAGGTTAATCTACGTGTATTATTCCAGCTCTGTTCTGCATCTGTGCCAGGAAGACCTCCACTCTGAGAGACACAACAACAGCAGACTAAAGCAGACCTGCACCTTCCTCGCGTAGATATCAGACTCCACTTTTTTCCCAGCCCTCGGTCGGCCTGAGGCTGTTTGATCTGATAACAGGCTGACGTGGGGGTGAAAATACCTGATACACCAGCGGCTGCAGGCGTTTAAAGCCTGTGTGAAACGCAGCAGATGGGAGGCGTACTCTGAACTCTACACGTCAGTGTAAGAAGAAAAAATACAAGTGACCTTGGGTTTGGTGTGTGTGTGTGTGTGTGTGTTCAGGAGTGACTTTTCCCACATTTGGAGATATCGGTGACGACCTTTGAACCGGGAATGCGCTGAACATGCCGGAAACTCCCCACCAGCAAGCGAAATAAAAGACTTTACCCTTCATCCGGGATTCAAAGCGTTTTATGAAAAATAACGTGCATGTTTATAAGAATGTCAGGTGTTTATTGACTCATTCCTGCCGGATTCATTTCGACACTTATATTTCATGAAACTTCATTACCTTCAGTCCATTTCAGGTATTCAAGTATTTTGAAGTGTTTTTCATATATCGCTTAATTTTTCATTTAGAGGCTGTAATTAATACTCCTAGAACATTCAGTAACCCGTCCAACGTCAGATATCAGATACGCCGATTCCAGCAAGAGGTGATAATGGGCCCGACCAGAACCCCATGCGATGGTGCACACGCACATCCTGTTACGCTGAGGTTTTCATTTTTATGTGGACATGCTTACATGTCCTCCAGCTTTATGCTGGTGGCATGAGCGACTTTGAGAAGTAAGATTTAGTCTTTAACCACGTCAGTCGGCAGTAACCCACAGAACCCTCACATGGAGAGATGAGTGCTGAGTGACGCTTAAGTCACATGATTTCTGCTATAACTGTTGCCAAACAAAAACAAAAACAAAAACAACAGATGTCCACGAATGAAAGTGGTCCTACAGTTCTACTATAAGTATTTTCTTTTTTTGATTATGTCAAAGATCGTTTCGTTCTAGGGCAAACATGGTTCTGTTGAGAGATTTCAAACCGACACTTATGACCTCACCTCCACTTCTAGCCTCAGTTTATATGTCTTGACTGCGTCTTCCAGACCATTTCCTCCTAACTACGACTAAACCTTCTGTTGCTACGGCAAGAGGAAACCTGTAGAGTGTGATGCTCAGTTATTTTTCCTGATACTGCAGTGGTCCCGTGTTTTGAGATTTTTTGGGAGGCAGAAATTCTGCCTCACATGTTGGGTAAAGCCTGAGTCTGGTCTATGACACGTTTGTGGGGGCAGAACATATCTTTTTTTTTTAATCAATAGAATCAAATATTTGCTGATAACCAAAGATACGCGCAGCTGAAACTACTAATTGAATCCGAACATGCACTCTTAGTGAGTTTTTGACTTCTGGACTTCTGGGAGTCTGACGGCATTGAGGAAGCAGAGGGTCCTGGTCCCGCAAGCTGAACCAGCTGCCCGGTACATTTTTGTCTATGGAGGTCATGAAGGCACGTCTCCACGCCTCTCCCTCAATCAACGGGGGATCATTGCCACCGGTCCCTCTACGAATTAATTAATTACTTTTGGGTCCCTGAGAGCGAAATAACAATTTTCTGCTGAGTCAGAGAAAAAGAGTGACGGGTAATGAGTGCCTGCAAGAACGCGAGACACCAGAACTTATAATGTCCAACAGTCGGGTCAGTTTTTTCTGTTCTTTCGATTCACTTCCTGCTGTTGAAAGAGAGTCCCTGTTGTTAAGCACCGATTGTTTGAGCCGTGCCGGTGGGTCAAAGGGAACTCAATCCACGGGACCGTCACGCTGCTGAATGAACCCACCGCGCTCTGACATGCGGCGATTTGCACTTTCCCATAACTTAATCATTTTTGCTGTAAAGTTTGAGAGCAACAAAAATAAATAAATGCATAATGCAAGGACAACATCAACAAAGAATTTATTGAACAGCGCCGGTTCTAAACTGAGAAGAGCTGCGACTTGGTAGAAAAAACAAATATGACGCAATGTGCAAATGTTGATTCATTAATGATTCGGGTCCCATGCAGAGACTTCATGTCCAATAAATGATATCACACTGTTGGGAAATGAAAATACCACCTTTGCCCTACATGTTTCTCAAGTCGTTGCTCGTGTTTTGTCGGGCCACTGATGGACTGGACTGTTTGGACTGGATTGGACTGTTCTGTCTGAGAGACCCGGGATAGTCTGACCTGGTAGACCAGCCCTGACGTTGTAAGCATGCAGTGATCCGACTGGATCTGAAGGGGAAGGTTCTGGGATGAGACTGGCGCCCGAGCGTGCCGGGACCTTCTCTGTTATAACGGACCCGTCTGTAATAAACCCATATATTTACAGAACACGGCCGACACTCCTCCAGTTCATTCCTTTTCCTCAAATGATCGGCAGACTAGATTTTTCTTCATCACACACGGCTTATACTGAATATATGAAAATGTATCCAGCCCTTTAAAGTTTAACAGAATTTGCTTAAACGTTTGAAATCCTGTGCAGCGCCGGCAGAATCTTCCATGAATGTCCTGAACACGGACCTGAGGTTTGATGAGGGGACTGATAACCGGGTCAGTCGGTAGTGGACTGTTGAACGGAGAGAGTGATTGCAGAGTGTTTACCTCGCCCCCGTTTGCTACATTCAGAAAAACAACCCCACACACACCCACAGCGGAACAGTATCTCTGAAGTTCAGAAGCCTTCCCGAGGTTCGGCGCCGCTCGCCCTCTGAGCATTTTGACAGCAAGACTTTGTGACAGAGTTGTTAAATCTTATAGTGTAGACGGGGGACAAATTTAAACATCTATTTATTGCCCACTATACGAGTTTCCAGGACCCTCTGTGCGTGTGTGTGTGTGTGTGTGTGTGTGCGAGTGAAGCAGCTGCTACCAGAGCTGAGTGAACCGCTTTTTTCGAAGAGCTGCCTCTTCTGCAGCCACACTGTCTGCTGTTAACACAGGATTATGTCATCGTACGTGATGTCAGAGTTGAGTATTATGACATCGCTATACAGCGTTATAGCGTTGCCTAGTCATTCTATAGTATAGAATAGAATTCTCTTCTACAGTATAGAATGACTAGGCAACTATAGAATCTACAGGAATGACGTAGAGGCAGAAACTAATTCTTCAGTAGCAGCATAAACTCAATCAGTAGGTTGAAACGCAAGAAACTTGGGCGACATCTTTCAAACAAACTTTCTTTTTAAGTAGAAATGGAAGTAATTTTGTGTTAATTTGGTGCAGAGGATTTCCTTCCCAACAAGGATTCCGATGTTTAACCCTACTAGGAAGCACATTTGAACGGGATTACCTGTGTCCTCACTCTGATCGAACCCTCCGTAAAACACGAACGAGGACCAAAGGTCATTCCTCTATCATCCAGTTCATCGGAATGGGTTCAGAGTTTTTTGAATATTCAAATAGTCATTTAGTTATTAGTATTTACTAATAAAGAAGAATGTGTGATTACCACGGCCCGGTAACGATCAAACGGGTGTGTTGCTGCTCCGACAGCAGAAATATGCTTCACTGTTTTTCTGTGGATCTTCTTTAAATAAATCAGGTTTAATTCGGTTCAGCACCAACTCAGCCCCGGACCATCTCCAGGTTTCAACAAGTCAAATTTAAGACTCTTTAAGACCATTATTATTACAATTTAAGACCCTTTTCACGTCCAATCTGGCAGTAAAGTAGTAAGAAAATGCAGCGGGTTTTCAAAAAGGTTTCCTGGCACCGACTTCAAACACGCGTTTAATTGACTGATCTCTAACAAAAAGTTATTGAATTTACATTTCCTGGTTTAATTACTGAGACTTACAGTTTGAGGAAAGAGATGTCAGAAAGATTATCTTTACACTCCCCGTAAAGTTTGTCCAAACAACACCAGCACACCACACACATATACACACGTATATACACACACACCACAAGTACATATACCCACACATATATATATATATACACACACACAAGTACATATGCCCACATATACACACACACCACAAGTACATATACCCACACTACACACACATATATACACATACCTACACACAGACCACACATACATGTACCCACACCACACACATACAGACATAACCCACACTACACACACACATATATATTCACACACACAAACACCACACACATATACACACACCCCAAATACCCACACCCACACATATATACACCCACACCACACATACATATATACACACACACACACACCACACATACCCACACCACACACATATACACACAGACATAAACACACACACCTTGACTGCAGGTGAATGGGTTTTGACAAATTCTATCTGGGCAGCACAGCTCTTGCCTTTTGGTTCTGTCTAAAACAGAACTAAGGGCCGTAACAAACCCTAACTTATTTAGCTTATATATATATATAAACACACATTATAGTTTCGTTACGGTGAGCTTAAAATCAAAATATTTTAAAGCAAGAAAATTAATCTCTTTTATTAAATAAAAGTAACAGACATTTTGTTAAAATGTAAGACTTTTTAAGGCCTTAAATTCAGGTTTTTGGATTTGAGACTTTTTAAGACCCTGCAGCTAATCTGTGCTAGAATGCTTCGTGTCAGTTTTAAGGCAGGAACGCAGACCCCGTATGATGACGATGCATGTGATCCGAAGGCTCTTATAAGAAGTGTTGAAAAAGTGGCTCTTGTCACAGCGCCTACATCCGGTCCATATGTGACAGGCGGCAGTCATTACATGCTCAACTGGATCGCTGCACAGCAGAGCGAAGCAATTCCTGTGCGACGCGCTGCTGAAAACCCAGCAAACGTGTTTGTGTAGACTGTGATTAAACCGGGACACGGTAGACCGGGAGAGTTGAATTTGAAGCAACTGGAACTCTGTTTAAACTGTTTAACCGCTCATCTACCTCGTCTCAGTTCTATCTGATGGGTGGGGAGTTGTGTGTGTCTTTCAGCATGCTCTCCACCACTGCTGGAGACTAAGTGCTAAACTCAAGTCACAGAGTTTTGGGGCGTTGGGGGGGGGGAGTCCAATAGTTCAGAATTACTGAAAGTGAGTGTATATAACAGTTTTAATGCTCATCCCTACTAGTTAGTCCATCTGGTTCATCTCTTAACGCTTTGATTTGGTGAAGTCATTGAGCTATTTCCTCTGATGCTGCTTCAAACATTCAATATGGCCGCTAGTGTAAAAATAGATCAACACCTTCCAAAAATAAAACCTCTACTGACTTAATCCTCCCCCACTCTTTGCCTCTCTATGAGAGTGATTGGCATTGTTAGCATAGAGCAACTTCTTGGGAATCCTTCTGTTTTGCAGTTATTGTTAGCATAGAGCAACTTCTTGGGAATCCTTCTGTTTTGCAGTTAACCAAAAAGTTGGATTCTGGAAAAACCGGAATTTCAAAATCTGGGGTTTTTCAATGGAAAGTAGAAATGGACCTTTTTGTCACTTTGGATCCGGCAATCTTTCCCACATGTAATGCACAGTACAGTTTAGATAAGGTTTCAAGTGGAAAAACATACATAGCGTAATGACTGCTAGTATATCTGCACACTACAAATATATGCCTGCTTCAGTCAGTTTTAAAGAACATGAACTCTGAGGATCTGCTTTCTGTGAACGTTCCAGTATTGTGACGTCGTGCCTGTGGAGACATGTTTGAATGTATGTGTGTTGTATGTGTGTTGCATGTTCGTTACAGAACGGCTGACGGTGTTTTTCTTCTCCTTTTTATGACAAACCTGCTGAAAAACGTCAGGTATTATTTAAATAAATGATATGGGTACGGACTTAAAATTCAAATATTTGAATTTGTTTTAGGGTCATTCAAACACTAAGAAGACTCAGATTCACTTTAAACCCTAATCCTGAGTCTTTATACACCACATGATATATTAAAAACGCTAAAGTTTGGTATCGTTTTTTCACCTCAATGACCTGTCACTCATTTCTTGACTTTGTGCGATCTTAGGATCCAGGGCGTTAATACTTTATTAATATGGAGGATAGATATAAGTTGAGTCTCTCATTATGAAAGATGGTTTTAATGTTGTGGCTGACTATCTACATATGAAGTGAGAGATTATCTGCAGAATAGAATCCAATCTTGAATTTACATTCAAATATTGGCGGCTTCTTTGAAGAAATAAATGGGATTCTTGGTTTTCAAACTTTCAAACTACCTTTCAGTCAGTAAAAGAATCAAGCTAGAACTTTTCTCCTCTGACACCCACGTTTGGACCACTGCTCTCGGGATTCTCCTTACCTTGATGCCCTCGATCGGTTCCTCTCCCTTCCACAGGTCCTTCTCATAGTAGAACAGGCCGTCGTTGATTGCTTTGACCAGGTCTGACGTGAGCTTGGCCCTGGATTCGTGGTTTCCTGTCCGGTCGCCACCGGGGTGCTTACGGACATATGGAGGCGTCTGGGTGACGATGAGGATCTTGTTAACGTCTTGGTCATCCAGCTCATAGTCTGAGTCGTCCTCGTCTGACCAGTCGGTAAACTTGTTCTTCCGGGGCGCCATCTGCTCCATCTCTTCATCAAACAGGAAGTCCAGTTCTTCCTGGTCGGGCTCAGCCTGCGCAGGAGTCTGGTGGCGGTGTGAGGGCGCCTCGCTGCGTTGTTCCTGGGCAGAGGAGGGACAGCAATTAGCGAAGGAATTGATGAGAGGAGCGTTTATTCAACGGGAGAGGAGGACAGCACGAGAGGAGTTGCCGTTTAAAATCATTTGTGAAGACATGTTTGTAGGGGAGCTTTGCGGCCGGGAAATTCATCGTAGAAGAATGAGATCCTCCATTCAGACGTCCGTACCATCTCAATGCTGAGGAACTACAACGTTTTCATTCAGAACATCAACCGCTGTTACATTTTCGTACGCAGCGTGAGAATTAGAGCAGAGAGAGAGAGAGAGAGAGAGAGAGAGAGAGAGAGAGAGAGAGAGAGAGAGAGAGAGAGAGAGAGAGAGAGAGAGAGAGAGAGAGAGAGAGAGAGAGAGAGAGAGAGAGAGAGAGAGAGAGAGAGAGAGAGAGAGAGAGAGAGAGAGAGAGAGAGAGAGAGAGAGAGAGAGAGAGAGAGAGAGAGAGAGAGAGAGAGAGAGAGAGTGAGTCTCGGTGGCACAAAGGTAAAATTGCATAAAATTCTGTGATCTTTTTTGAGGAGCCTGTCTAGTGATGAAGTTCCATTATTCTATAAATAGATACATAGAAATATAGATATAGATGGGCCGTACACACATGTGCCATGGGCCTTTTCCAGCAAAGATTTTATTTTAAGAGTAAAATCCTGGTATCTGTGGGGATTTATGGGTCCTTTTACTAAATACAGATATATTACAACAATTCATATATTCAACATAGTCAAAGTATATAGAAAATACACACTATTTCCCAGGAATGAATGGTTAGAGACTTTGGTCTTTAGGAACAGGTGTAAAAAAAAAAAAAAAAAACAGAATTAGAAACACTTTAGGCAAGACGGTAAATACGAGAGACGAAATGAGTGTGAAGAAGAAAAACAGGCAGAGGAAAAGAGGCGATGAGCGGGTGAGAAGAGGAACTACTCAACTGCAGAGCAGCGGTGGTCGGGTTGGAGCACTGATGGAGAAGAGGAGCTGAGAACACACACATCATCGCTGACGTGCTGTCAGCAGAAAGGTGGAGGGTGCCACAGAGACGACAGCGAGGGCGGCGGGGTAACAGAGGATAAAGGACAAGAGATGAAATGAAATGTGAAAAAGAAAGAAAGGGATGGAAGGATTATGTGGGAAAGACCTCAGCATGCCTAAGAGGTGAATTCCTCGGGAGGCTCAGTACCTTTGCCTTTCCCGAGGCCTGTCGGTGGCGTTTCTCCACCTGGATCCAGGCGTCGGGGTCGGGTTTTGGGCCAGGCGGGTCTTTCAAGGCGTCTGTGGCCGGAGGCGACTCCTGGCTGCCGGAGCTGGTTTCAGCCGAGTCCTGAGGCTCAGCAGACTCGGGAGGAGTCTTCGTCACGGGCGGTGAAACTGAAAGACCCGACACATCACCTTTAGAAACCACACTCCACGCTGTGGGCTCACATTCAGCCGCCAAGGTGCTTAAGACTGAACCCTGAGCGCTGCTCAAGATTCTGTGTCTTCCTAACTGATAGACAATGGGTTTTTGAAAATTAGTTTTGTTCTACAAACATTGAAATAAGTGTTTGGGTTCTTTTTCTTTCTTTTTTTTATTAAAAGCCCGTAGAAATCAGAGGAGGAATCTGATCCGTCTTCTTTTGGTTTTAGACTTCTGGTAGAGGACATTAGAAGACGTTAGATGTTTCTCACTCCTTCTTATGGAATCCCACATCAAGACTTCATTCTTTTTTTTATTTTAGTGATCTTAAGAACCGAAGTCGTCCCTGTTGTGTATCGGGGCATCGGACGTAACCCGGTAGAACCACAGACTGGTTGGTTACACTCTAGTGATGTTTTAGTGAAACTATTCTTTTCTACAGTTTTGATTGGGGTTCTCCTCCCATGTGGACGTGCCTGGAAAACCTCCAAACCACCTCAACCGCCTCCTTTTAGGTCAAAGGAGCAGCGGTTCCAGTCCGAGCTGCCTCCGGATGTCTTTGCTCTGCACCTTATCTCTATCCTACATTGATTAAATATTTGAATGGCTTAATTTTAGTACGCTGGAGTGAAACTGCAGCGGAATCGTTTTTGTGGTAATGAATTAATCGGAGAACACTAAAGTGATTTAGAGTCAAGTTATTAAGTTTGTTTTCACTGATAAAAACACCCCCGTAATAATTAACATGTATGATTTGTCCAAACTAGTTCCTGTAGAAGGACCTCCAGGAGATCCTAATGGGCTAACCTGAATTATCTTCTGACCATTCAGTATTCAAGTTCTTAAAATTCACCAGAATTTACAGAAAAACATATTTTCCCCTTAAAGATCGCAAACTGTTGCATTTGTATTTGGTACTTCCTTTTCCCCTAACGAAGACGACACCTCCAAACTCTCAAATAGCTTTTTATGTCCCTGCTATAGTTTAAAAAAAATAAAATAAACATTTATTTCACAGCAAAATCTGAAAAAAAAAACCCCAGAAGTTGGATCCTGATCATTTCTGGCAACGTTGTCTTACATTTATAATTAAAAGGTTATTACGATTATTTAAAAAATGAAAAAATAACATCCCTTCATGAAACCGACTTCATACCTTGTGTGTATTAAAGCACACGGCTGATGATATTCTACAGAGTTCTTAAGGGCATCAGAGGATTTCCCTTCCTGCTCGCACATCATATACTTCTACTTCTTTAATAATATCCTGTAGCAGCTGCAACAGGAGGAAGTAGAACATGTGTTTGAGACTACTTTCAGCAGCTCTTTAAACTCTCAGGGACTATTAGAGGCAGCAGATGGACGTCACACGTTTTTTGTTTTTTTTGGGTTTAATCGGCACGTTTGATTGGACGACTGCATGAAAAACACAAAACATCAGCATTCCTCCCTTTGGTGTAGCCGCGGACTGACCCGAGCTTGTGGAGCTGAGTGTCTGTCGAGGAACAAACTCAGGACAGTTGATGAGCTGGGAGAAGTCGGTCCGGGGCGACCCCACGATGGCGGGGGGCGGGGATGGGCCAGCGCTCTGGGTCGACCTTACAGCGAATCTTGTCGTCAACCATCACCACCTCTTTGCTGCTCTTCAGAGCCTGAGGAATCAGAAAGGATAAACAGGCTTTTGACTCTGATGCTCGGAGCAGACACATCGGCGAGGGAGGAGTCTCACATCTTCTCCTTTGAACCTGCTGAGGCGGGACCTTACCTCCATGATGAGGTTGATGTCCATGGTGAGGGCCTGAACCCTATGGAAGCTGGCGATGAGAGAGATTGGGAGGAAGCCCTGCGCGTCCATCTTTCTCCTCAGGAAGAAGTCTCGCTCCAGGTTGTGGAGACTGAAGTAGTACTCGCTGCAGGAGGACATCGAGAACATCGGTCAGTCGGGAGAAAAGGACAGCCGGGAGAATTACGTTTATATTTGAGTTCAAGCGAACTCAATGTCTGTTATTTGATGACAGCAGAAACGTGTGAACGGTAACACAGGAACATAAATATGGAATCTGTGCCGTGTACAGGAAAGGAAACGACAGCAAAGGACAAGCAGCGTATATATTTAGAACAAATACATTTCTGTCACTTATTTGTGAAATTGTATTTTAAGTATGAGATGCTGAGATTGAAATTAACAAAATGAAAATATAACCCCATCAAAGAGCTGTTACAACGGTTTCGGCCTCATTTGCAGACATATTTAAAGATGTCACGTGTTAGATTATGGGTCATCTCTTTCTATAAATAAATAAAGATCTCGTAACTATGTTTTTGTTCATATATAAAAGTCTGAAAACCATTATAGTTTTTTTTAAAGGCTAGTTTAGAAAAGCCTTCTGGATCTACAGACCTCACCAGTGAATCTCACACACCTGTTGGAACAATGACACCTAATAACACAACAGGGGCCGGCTTTAAAGTACTGGTTTCCAGTATTTGAACTCCTCGGTGCTCGAATGAAAACAAACAACACAAGACAAACTGAAAAATAACTGCTGGATGCAGCTCAGGGAGAAACTGGAAGGTTTCATTCATAAATTCTTCAACTTCAATCAAGAGGAAATGCTTCTTTTTCAGCTTGAATGTGTTTCACCTGGTTACCTTACTTCATGCAGGTGTGTCTTGGTCACCTGACAGACCCAACCCAGACAAACCCACCGACTGGCACCAATGACGTAACGCCTCTCGACGCATCAACCGCCTCACAGGAGGTTTAACACCTGACTCGGTAATAAACAAAGACACGCGCTGTGACCTTCTTCTTCTCCACGTCGCACAAGGCTCATGGGAGCAGAAAGTGAAAAGTGTCCTTTCTCCACACGTTTCCTGGTCAATGATGAAGATGATGAAGATGGCGTTTATACACCGCTCAAAATAAAATCAAGGGGACGCCTAAATCATGCATCGGATCTTGATGAATGAATTCCAATTAAAACCAAAATCCCAATGAGGGCTGGATTCTCAATCACACTGAAACTCAAAGTGACAAATCCCAGGTTCTGATCCAACTGGTGTGATCGTCATCATGACGACTCATAGTGCGTCTCGTTAAACTTTGACCTCCACGTGCCTATAGGCCACCCTGTCAACATAAGGACCTGCTCCTAATAAGTTGGCAGATGGTGTCCTGGGGGAACTCCTCCCAGAACCCGGACCGGGTCATTAGTGAGCCCTTGAACAGTCTGTGGTTCTACTTGCCAACTTCAGGTGCAGCGGTACATCAAGGGAGGATGACCAGACTACCTGGTCCACCGGAATAAGCTGCAGGTCCCACATCATGGTGACAGTGGAGACAAAGAAACCAGCAAAAATGCTGAACTAGAGAAGAATCAGTCAGGAAGGGTGATGAGAGAGAAAGGCTCTGTGGCAACCACCTGCAGAACCAGAACCTTTTGTGGGTAGTTCTGCTGTCGCCTCTCCGGTGCACCTTCTGTCACTTTCATTCGCAGCAAAGCATTTGAAACTGATTGGCAATAACTTGTTCTTCCTAAATGAGTGGATTTCCCTCAAACCTTAATAACGACTTTGGCTTTGAAAGGGAAATGTATTTACGCAAAACTGTCACATCTTCTAAATATTGCTGTGAATCACAACAAATGAAGCGTAACCATCCTGGAAAACAAAAACCTGTAGCTGGAAAAGATTGGATGGACTGGATTTTGGTCTGAAAGCGGCGGCAGCACTTAAAGTCCCTGAAACACGCACACACACACACACACACACACACACGCCTCTTTGTGTCTTGCTCAGCCTACGGGCAGTGGGTGGACAGTTCATGTCGAGTAACGCTGGCTGAGTGAGCCGCCTGAATAACACTGATGTAGACGAGAGAGGGACAGACAAGAGTGTCACGTCTGACCCATCACCACTCTATTATCCGCTGACCCTCCAACCTCGTATTCTTTATATATATTTATATGTATTTTTTTCTCCCCCTCACTCAGGCATCGGTATAATTCATCACCCATGCCCCCTGAGGCACTCGGTCTATATTTAGGGGTCTACCTCAGCCTCCAGTACTCTGAGTCTGCTGCTGTAATCAGGCCAGAGCTGTCCGTCAGACACAGAGACAACAGCGCCCCCTGTAGGACACACACCACAGAGGCACCACCTAACTTAGATCCTACTTTACTTCATCATTCTTCTTCTTCTTCTTCTTCATCCGTCGGTACCGCTCTACTTCTTCATACTTTTAGCTACAAAAACCATTCAACTATAAAAACGTTGAGCTACTTAACCACATGTCTGCTGAGACTCTTCACATTTAAACCTTTTAACCGTTAAAGATATTAGGCATTTTATAACAGGAACATCACCACTGAATTGAACGGAGCATTTCCCAGCATGCCTAGTGATGTTAGACGATGAGTGAGGTTGGCGGTACCATTAGTGGCGTTGCACTTGTGTGAGCAGATAACCCAATACCCCAATTCTTATCACTAGGACTTATACTTCTATTTCTACAACTGCATCAAGCCGTCAGCCTCCACACCGCATTTTTCTACTGGAAAAAGTTACAAGTTCTCTTTCTACAATACTCGTCGCTCTCAGTCACACGCCGCCATGTTCTGATCTGAGCGGCAACCATGTTAATTGATGTTTCACTGCAGACTTACGTGGATTAGATACAACTGCACTGAAACAGGGCTCCATAAACCAAAACCAAAACAGAGTCTTAAATGAAAGGGGATTTTTTTTCTTTTTGGGATGAATTATTTAATCACTTTTAGTCAAAGTCGCTCACTTTCGTTGAGTCGAAACCACAGTTGACATGCTGTGGCAGAATCTGAACGGATCGGTTCATGCTGACAAACCCTCCAAAGTAAAGAAGAGTGGTTCAAATTCCCCCACTGTGATGTCAGAGGCTCACCTCCAATCATCAGAGGTGTGTGATTGCAGTAGTTGCTCCTAAAGGTGGAGCAACCTCTCATTCGGGGAGGTCAGAGTTGATCACAAAGTATTTTGGGGGGGAATGTTGTTTCAACCCATCAAAATAAGATCATTTAAATACATTTTCGGATCCAGCCAATCTGGAAATGGCGTGACGTGTGAGTCTCCTGCTCGGCTGTCTGATTGACAGGATCTCGACTGAATCGGCATCAGCAGCCGCCTCCAGCTCGCAGGTGGAGATGAGGGCCGAAAGCGTAGGTAAGAAGTAAAACAACAATTATCAATCCGAAACAGGAGTCGTTTCTAATCTAAGCACTTTGTAAACAAGTGGCTTCTCTGGTGTAAAACGGTAACTTGGAGCTTCATCAAACGGAAATCACCCAAAATCTGTTTCCAGGACGTTTGGACGGACAGACGGACTGACGACAACTGCCATCAGTTTAACGTCGGGGAGGATAAACATGTGACATTACTATATTACGTTTTATTCTCTATGATGCTGATGTTGAAAAATTGAATAAAAAATGAAGCAATTAGTTGTAAAACGGATCATTCTATAACATAACACGCCGGTACCGGAGGAATATGAGTACGAGTAATTTGTTAATCAATCATTCTGTAATTTGAATACGTGAGCAGTCAGGAGTAAATAAACTACGACGTCATGACCAATTAATGGGATGAGTTTGGAACTAAATGACTTGATACATGGATGCTCTTCTGTAGAATGGGCCGTCCTCATTATTCAGTTACTTGTCAAAGAAAATAATTGGGGGGTTTTTACATAAAAAAAAAAAAGTGATTCATTTGTAAAACAATAGTAAAATACTCACATTTGGCGTTTAATGTATTCTTTGAGAAGCTTTTCATCCACCGTGTACATCTGAACCTTGTTGCCGTCGTCGTAGTAGTAAACCATGTTGGTGCCAAACTCTGTGGGACCCTGAACGGAACCGTCAGACGACTGGGAGTCCCGGAAGCTCTGAGAGAATTCATAGCGGCCTGAGAGAGGAGAGGAAAACGGAGGAAGTAGAAGACGACGTTACTGAAAGGCTTCGCAATGTCGTTTTCTGCCAAAAGAATTGAACGGAATTTTTCATTTTTTTTTTTTTTGAAAAGCTACGCAGCATCCAAGCCTTTCTGTCGTGGCAAACCGCCAGAATAAAACCCCAGAGTCAAAACTCTACTGCCAGGAATGAAAAAAACAAGATCCAAAAAGGACAGAGAGGTGAATTCCTTGAGTCAGAACCAGGACTGGATCAAGTATTCAGATCATTTTCTTCAGTGAAAGTACTAACATCAAAGCATGGAAATACTTAGTTGGGTTGTAAGTTTATAGCTTGTCAGCAAAATAAAATTGAAGTATCAAAGTAAAAGTACTCATTGTGTAGTAAAATGGTTCTGCTGTTTTATGGGATGTTTCCCTTTTATTAGATGAATTCATCTTTCTAGGATTCTGCTGTAGATGTCAAAGGTTGAGGTAATCAAACTACTTTACGCGGTTGAGAAGTTTATGTTTTAGAGCATCACAGGCCGTATACATCCTCGCCGTCCCATCAGGAGTCACAAATCTCTAAATACTCGACTTCTCAGGAGACCAGCTTGTTTCCAGTTCGGTGACATTTCCCAAATAAACCAGGATGGAATTCAGCGGGTTTATTTACTCTAACTTCCTCAGTCCATTAAGAAACACTTCATCCTTCAGATTATCACAAACGTTCAGAATAAACACATTAGGAGAGCGCCGAGTTTCTTTTCCGGCGAACAGGAAGAGAACGGAAAAATATGTAATCTGAAAAGTAACTAGTAACTAAAGCTGTCGGAGGAGAAAGTGAAATATTTCTTTGACATATAGTGGAGTAAAAGTAAAAGGTATAATGGAGATAATAACATACTAGTACTTCGGTTCAGTACTTGAATGAAGGTACTACGGACGTTTACTGTATTTAAGAACACATTTGAGGAACTCCACTCCGCTGCAGATACTAGTTACTTTTCAGATTACTCCTTTTTTTTTCATCCTTCCTGTCCAGTGAAAACCAAGTTTCCCCACGTGTGTTGTTTGTGAATGTCTGTGATGAAATCAAATACTAAGTATGTCTTCACAGTTCATCACACAGGTTCAAAAACAACAAATCCGAGGATACGGGGTTTTCAGGATGTAATCTGGGAAAAAAAACTAGTAAGTTAAAGTTTCAGACAAATGAACTGATGTTTGAAGTAGAATATTTCTCTACGACATCTAGTCGAGTAAAAGTATAACGGTGCATAAAATGGAAATAAACAAATAATATATATACCTTCCTTGACACCAAGAGCATATCCCTGAAAAGCCCCTGATCCCCTGCGTTGTACAAGCAACCCCCCCCTGATTAAACTCCTCAGATTAAATGTGACTCATTAATAATCTCAAACAGTCCATATTGACTCAACTTAAATATTTCTATGAAGTCAGCAGTGTGTTCTGAGATCAGATCCCAGAGTGACTCATCTGTAAAGTAAAAGAAAGAAGAAGAAAACTTCCCCTGAGTGGGTTAAAATATGAACTTTAACAATAACTGACGGCTTATCTTGTTCAGGGTCGCGGGGAATGAATCTGACCAACGGTTGAGAAATTATGACACAGCAACTTTTGCAGATAAAGCTCCGTCTAGCAGCAGAAGTATTCAAACGACCTTCCCCCAAATCAATTCAGTTCTTCCTCGCACTGAGGTTCACGGGGGTGTTGAATTTGAATATCATCCATGAAACAGTTTTTGAGTTATGGTGATAACACCAAGGATCCGCAGCGGATGTGGCAGCGGTGATGATTCCGTAATATAATCAAGTACTTGTACCTCAAATTTAAAAACAGTACAGTGATTGAATATATGCACTTAGTTATTGTCCACAACAGGTCAGAACATAAGACATCATTCTGAGCGATGGGTGTTAATCTAAAGGTACGTCAAAACTCAAAAACTGTACCTCTCCCACGACCCCTTCCACGCCCGCGACCTTTCCCTCGGCCTCGGATTCCCCCGCGGCCGCCCCCACCGTCACTTTGAACGCTGGCGGGATCCTCTCCAAAGTCCCGTGGTTCCCTCCTCCAACCTGTCGGGCAGAGAAATTCAGAGCTCAGTGTCAGATCTCACACGTGACACTTCCTGCAGCCGTGTCCTAGAGACCCGGAGGTCCCGAAGTTCCTCGGGTCCTGCAGCCCTTTTAGAGGCTGTGAGCCTTACCCGCTTATTTATAACCCACAGCTACAATACTACAAACATGACACGTAAACATGAGCTGTCAGACACTAACACGAGTGGAGAATACAATTTAAACCTTGATACAATCCAGATTGACTGTGTTTAAGTTATGTATGCGGTTTTCTTTGATCCTAAAATGCAAACAAGGCACTTTTATTTCACCTAATTTACAACTAATAATAATAATACATTTCATTTATAATGCACTTTACTAAGAAAATAATTCTCTGCCTTGAGGAGATGGGATTGTAGAGCGAAAAATACTTTACTGGATAATTATGCACTACAAGGATGTGCTTAATGTTTTTTCCCGCTTCATCTATAATCATTTAGAAGAGCCATAGAGTGATGAAGGGTGGTAATGACAGCCGAGGAAGGTTGGGTTTTTTTTTGTATGAAGGAGAAGAGAGAAATTAATTTGTGACCCACCACACGCACACACGCACACACGCACACACTCACACACACACAGATTGCCGAGCTGTAGAAATCAAGTTCAAGTTAAAAGTTCAAGCTAAGAGAGAAATCTTGAGAGTTGAACATTTTACTTTTTTTACACTAATGGACGTCAAACAAAGGAGAATAAAAAATTAATGAATCAGTTCGAAAATAGATTCATTGATTTGTTTTTATTTTATGGATATTGTTTTTAAGTCAAAAACACACGATACGTGGATTATTGGAGATTGCGATAAATGATTGCTGCTAATCAAAGATTAATTCAAAAGTGGTTTACAAAGTGCGATAGTCTGGCTCTCCTCGGGGCATTTTTGTGTAATTAATATTAAGTTGTAAATTTATATTTTTGGGGAATGCGAGATGGCAATAGAGAAATGGCAAGGAAGGGAAATATGGAGAGATTTGGCGTCAGGTTTTGGGTCAGAATTGAAATCCCTGAATCGCAGAATCACTGCATGAGTAACTAGAAAGCGCTGAAGAGAGAGCGAACCTCCACCAGGGCACAAGAGTGGACATTATTATCAGTACACTTTCTAATGAATGCATCCAACTACATCAACCGGATCCCTAATAAAAACCTACTTCCTGTTATGGATCTACATTATTTCAGTGATAATTTACCATCCCGCAATTCAACTAATTCAATCCATCATTACCCCAACAAAGGAGGTTCTGTTTTCACTCCTGTGCGTTTGTTTGTCTAGAACTGGGGGCTCAGTGGACTGAACAGAGACGCTGAAGTGGAATGGAACAGGAGACAAGCGGCTACAGAGTATTTGAGAGATGCTCGAGTACTTGAGTATGTAGATTTAGAGGCTGGCAATAACTCGGACATTAAAGGAGAAATCTGCAGGAATTTGTTTGCTACACCTAGGGTGCTGTTGTGCCTTGGCGAAGGTTTGCTTTTTCTAGCTAAGATAGTTACGGCCAAAAACCTCAAGATAGCCCTATCTCGCAATGATTGAGAGGATGTTCTTATGACGTTTAAACCGCCTCGTAGTGACGCAACGTCGCTAAAATCTTAACATCGCTAGGGTACACTGAATACTAGCTCAGTGTACAGTGTAATGTTTGCATGAAATTTAATTTCATGAAAATCTGTCTATGAGTTTTTTTTCCCGTAATCTTGCTAACAGTCAAACAAACCGATCAAGGTGGACCAGGTCACTCTTGGAAAAGAGATTTTTAATCCCAATGAGGATTTTACCTGGTAAAATAAAGAATATATATATATGTATTTACACATATATATGTATTTAGACATACTTATACACATATAAGTACATATATATATACACATATACATAGATACATGAACTTGTGTATATATATACATATATACACACATACATATAAATATATACATACATAGTAATAAACAAACCTTCTGATTATAACAAATTCATTCCTATGACTTCATTTTAATTTAATCCAGTATATTAATCCCCACCAACACAAGTGAATAAGATAAATCTCCCTTCATCGTCATAACACCGTAACCTCTAGTGAGCGATTCAATGCAAGAGCATGAAAAGGTGGCAGTCAATCTTTTACACAGCTGCATATTTGTACCATGCTCTTACTCTGATAAGTATTAGTACGCAAACAAAGCTTGCAGACGGTGAAGAGAAAGTTACTGTAGCGAGCAAAAGTGGTGAGCAAACATCAGATGGAGAGCAGAGAAAAGAATGAGCTGCTGGCCACTTACTCCTGCTGCTATCATGCACCCTGTTATTATGGAGTGTGTGACTGGGAGACGCGGGGTCGGGTGATTGGCTGGTTGGTTCTGTGTCCGAGCGCGCCGGGCCCCCGCCGGGCATCTTGTCGCCGTCGTCCCGGGACACTTCTTCCAGCGGCAGAGAAACCCACTTACGTTTGTTGTTACCTAGCGATGATTGCACACCGAAAACAGAGCTTGAAGAGTTGTTTTTGTTTAAATCATCACCTGAAATTCAATGTTCTGTCTTTTTAGAGACAACAATCCTTCAGAGGATCCTGGGAAGTCAAAACACATGGCGGTTGTAATGTAATGATAAATATTATTTTATATGAAATATTAATCCTC
This sequence comes from Lophius americanus, assembly GCA_037951165.1. Taxonomy (NCBI): domain Eukaryota; kingdom Metazoa; phylum Chordata; class Actinopteri; order Lophiiformes; family Lophiidae; genus Lophius; species Lophius americanus. The sequence goes on from JBBDHG010000322.1 coordinate 206,349, forward strand.
CAACCTGTGACACTCTTTAGGTAATAGACTTCGTCAGACTTTTTCCGAGTGAGGCTTTCTAACAAGAACATAGTTAGAAAGTCTCACTTGAGTTAAACTAATCCGGCCGCAGGGCCATAAAAATGATTTATGACCTGTTACCGACTTGACATGCATTCGATTTCCGTTGTGCGCCACCATTATCTTCTACTTATTCACGATGGCAGCAGGCTAAACATAAAACGGTAAAACTTTGTTGCAGTTTAGCCTTTAGGTGCTGAAAAAACAAACTACAGAAAAACGGGTGTCATAGTCAAATTAATCTTAATTAATTAAACGCCACTACAGCCTCCTTGTTAACTAATTAACATAACTCTTGTGTAGGCGATGACGTCACATCTCCATTTTTGATCATGGCTGTTACAAATACACCCTAATGGCCACGTAGGACGGACCGGGACCAAACACCAAGGAAGTCCATCTGGTTCTGTTTGTGCTGCAGATTCTGCTGAGTTTTTTTTTCGTAACGCTCCTCCATGAAACGGTGGAGCTGCTGCACCGTTAGTGTGATAAACTGGTATAAGCTGGTCTTCTTCTGTGGTTTGGGTTTTGGAAAGTTACAATGCTTTGACCCAGTCTTTTAGCCAACCCAATCCGGTTCTTGTCAAAGTCGGGTCAGAACCCTGGCCATAATAACAATATAATCACTGTTATTCTGACTCCATCCATTACGGCTGGTTTCATGTAAGTTGATATTGAATTTAACACATCTTCAACATTTTAAGGTTTCGTCTGGTTCAGATTCTCGGTAGCTGATGAGTCATGCATCTCTTTTAGCCCCTTTGAGACTCGTAGCCCCTCTTTGTTCTGCTCAAACATCCATACGATGTGAGGGGATCAGCCTGAGCGTAACACTTAACGACCATCGGAGCAGAACATGCGTTCAGACCCAAAATAATCCACATGCGTGCACGACACAGAACTCAATGATGATTAGTCCCTCGTCTTCAAACTTAAACGTGAGGAAGTCTTAGACTGACGTTAACATTTAAACCATTACATCTGTAATAAAGTAGAATCAACTTCTCAGGAGGTCACATTTTCAGATCATTTCAAGGATGATGCTCACATGCTTTATAAAGTCAGAAATGCTCCTCACCCTCACCTCCTCGCTTCTTCAGGGAGGCACTCTTGGCGTCCTGTCCCGGTTTGCCCTCCGCGTCTTTAGGCAGCTCTCCCAGCGGGTCCATTTGAGCCTCCTGGTTCTCTTTGCTCTCGCCGCCGTCATGGCTGCTCTCTGATTTCCTCTCGGGTCTTTCCCTCCTCTTCTCCTTCTCTTTGCGGGAGGATGGGGGCTTCTTTCCGTTGTTGTTGAGGACATTTTGCTGTTGCTGGAAGACAGAAGATCCCAGCTTCTGATGACAGGTTTAGAGGATGAGGAAACATCAGGCGCTCCGACTGAAATCAGCCTCTTTTTAAAACAAGGAAGTTACGGTTAAAACCCATGCATTCAAAATCTGCGTCTGAATTGAGGCGGGGAAAAAACTCCATCGTCTTCCTTTAGAACATGTTAGGGAAGCATTTAAGGAATTTTAAGTACAGCATATTTATACCGGCTGAAAGCTGGACTGTACTTAACTCTACTACCGACTATACTGGGTACTATCCTGACAGAACTAACTCTACGGTCCAAATACTCATTTCTTTTCAAAATCTTTGTCTAATTCTAAGAGGTTCAGAGATTTAAAAAAAAATCTAAATGGTTTTAGGGTAAAAGTTGACCTTTGCCATTAAGTTGGTACCTTTTTGGTTTATCTTAACTTAATCTTAACTCTGACCCAAATGTTCTTTCCAGCCATCTGTTTATTTTTTTTTGAGGGAGAAGAACTCACCCCTCAGTTAAAACCTACCCAGGATTACATAATCCTATAAAATATGATGAAGATGTTGAAAAGAACGTTTTGCTCCATATAGCCAGAAGAGCATGTTTTACAGTGCAGCTGAGCTAAAGTGCATCTTAAAAGAATTACTTTATGTAACGTCTGGAACACCAACGTTGGATGTCTGTACTGCTGAGGCGCAGTGAGGAGTTGAATCATGAAATTGTGTTTTTATTGCTCCATCTAGTGAGCAGAAATCAGAAAAGCTCCTCTGCAATCCAAACAATCTGTTGGGTTAAAGCAGCAGGAATCTGCAGCCGTGGAAAAGTAACTCTGTGAGGAGCTTGTAATTTATTCCGGTGGCTCTTTCTTCTTAACGCTGCTGCATTTCAGACGGAAAAACGTCATTATTTACTAAAATTATCTCTCAACCTTATTTACTTTCTGTTAGGGCAGTAAAGACTCACCGGCACAACCGGAAAAATGGATCCTAGTATTAAAAGATGCAAAAGTATTTAAGCGGGTTCACTTTGATCGGTCTAAATTTGCCAGGATCCAGTCGATGGCCCGGTTCTAAGACACACAACGTTTGCGTTGACCTTTGACTTTTACACGATTAACGTCAGTGTAGCTTCCTCTTCCCGTTACGTGTCTCCAGGGCAGAATCATGTGCTCGCATCTTACCCCGTCTTCTGTATCTTCCTCTGTCACACAAACAAACTGCATGTCCTCTTTGATCACATCCAGAAACCTTCTCTTCGGTCTTCCCCTCCTTCTCCTGCCTGCAGCTCCATCTCCAGCATCCTTCTAGCAGTAGATCCACTATCCCTCCTCTTCATGGGTCAGAACCATCTCAATCTGTCCTCTCTGACTTTGTCTCCAGGACGTCTAACCTGGACTGTCCTTCTGATGTCCTCCTATCTGATCCTGTCCATCTAACCCATTCCAAGAAGACATCTGAACTAGGGATACCACTCACTTTTTGAGGTCATTTTATTATGACAAATATTGCAATAAAAGAAAAATGTAAACTCAGGTTTACATAATAAAGTGCAAAACTCAAACTTAATTAATGCCCTTTTCGAAAGGGGACTCTACAGGGCATTTGGAATAATTACGGAGGAGGTCTGTGTTATTTGTCAAGCAAAAATTCCACCGCAAATGACCTACCACATTTCACCAAACACAAAGGTGAGGGGATCATTTCAGTCCCGTCCGAATCCGTGTCTCAGGGATTAGGGGGCAAAATTCTCTTTTATCGTTTCCCTCGCCCTCCGCCTCATTCCTTATCGAGTCACGACGGCTGCGCTGGATACAATGAAATACTATCGATGATTCATGTTTCCTGTAATTCACATCAATTATTTCTCTGCGACTGACCTTCATTCCTCTCCTCGCACCTCCACAGGTTCTCCTCCACCTGCTCCCTGGTCTCCCTACAGATCACAGCGTCCTCCACCAACATCATACTCCACGTGGATTCCTGCTTCACCACAACTATCAGCCTGTCCACCGCCATAGCAAACAAGAAGGGGCTCAGAGCCCGTCCTTGGTGCAGTCCCACCTCTACCGTGAACCCGTCCGTCACTCCGACTGCACACCTCACCGTTGTCGGTGTGGCGTTTGGAGAATTGTTTTTTTGCTAAAACAAAAACATGCCGGGTCATTGTGATTCTTTTAAATCAGGTCCATCAGCGCCGACGCGGCTGCGAGACACGGTCAACTCTAACGTCTCCTGTTTGGAAGACATTTGGATTCTATGAGAAGAAAGGCAAAACGGACAGACTTCTGTTTATCTGTAAACTTGTTGAAGAGTGATTAAGTCCAGCAGGTAAGAGCAGGTTTAGTTTCACGTCCATGGTTCCAGCCCCACAATTGTGGGCATGTAATGTGTCCCCTTTGAATCACCTCTAAATAAACTCTGGGAGAGAGAGAAACCTTTTGAAGATCTCACTGTAATTATGAGGGAATTTCTTCATATTTAATCGATTTTAACAAGCCCCTCCCCCCCCCCCCCCCCCCCCCCCCACACACACACACAACACCGATCTCACACACTTGTCGTACCTCTTTGGCCAGTTCTCCAGGTGTGGGCCAGTTTGTGATATCGCTGAAGTCACTAGACTGTAAAAATGGGAAAACAATGATAGAAATGAATGGAATGAAATAACAAGTTTGACATTCGTGAGTTAATCTGGTTCATGGGGAAACGTTTTCATCATCCGTGCGTGGGTCAGGTGTAATTTGCCATCAGGGAGAAACCAGTTGGGGAGGAAAAAGAGGTCAGTGCTCCGTCTGTGGGGAAACTGCAAACAATGTTGATAAACAGACTGGGTCACTTTCCAACACTGTGAACGTTGTGAATTTGGACAGTCTGATATGAGATCAAGGTGAGACAGTCCGGGGTTACGGTTCCACTCTGATCTGCACAGCAAGGTGGGCAGAAAAGCAAATAAAAAGAAGTAGTGATATTTTTGTCACATGCACTCCATCGCATCATTTCTGCCCCCCTAAAAAATGGTCGTTAATTTACCGTTATTGTGGGGAAACTAAAAGTTGTCTTTTAAAACAACTCACACAGATGTGTTGAAGTTTTGTCCATTTGTGATACACATATCCTTAAAGGACTAGTTCTCAAAACAATGAGAAGGAAACGTTAGTGACACTCTCTGGTCGTCATCCTAATCTGGCTTCTTGTTGTTCCGTATTGTCAATGTCATTTTAGTTTATGTGTTTGTATTTACATACACTGTAAAAAAACAATTAAATTAAGTAGAATGGAGTCTAAAATTTAAGTTGTAGATATTTATTTTAATTGAGTTACCGATGGAAGCCATTTTAAAACAACAACAACAAACAGTTCTCTTTTTACAGTATTTGATATATAAATAGTCTAATATAATATGTATTATATAATTGAATATAATAATTAAGTATTCACAACTTAAATTCAAAAGCTGGCCTCAATACTAAAATTCCACAACGATCATAAATATATTTTTTTTTTACAGTTTATGATTAGATGGTTAGACCTACAAAGCATAAAAAAGTGAAATTTAGAAATTCTTCAAATCTCTCTTTTTTACGATTTTCCCTTTGATAGGGTTAGACATAACGACATAAGACATAGCGTTACATAAATAAATATTTGTTTACTGCTGGTGCAGGAATCAGACATTATTTCATTCCTGCGGGTCTTAAGACAAATGTTACACACTGAAAAAGAAATTGTTTATATTCCATTCAACTTAATTTTCGACTCAATCATACTTAATTTAACGGCGTTGACAGTGAACAAATTATTTTTTCATTGTGTATATACATATATTAAGATGTTAGTATATAATCTTATTAAACTGTATATGTTACATATCAAATGAGAATATATCCTGACGTAAATACCGTACATTATATATTATTGTTCTGTATTATATTATTTTATTCACGGTAGATCATGATTTCCTTCACGTTACAACGATTTTGCTTGAAGCAGAAGGTTTTTAAACAGTTTGTTTTAAATAGGTTTTGTGTTTAAAAACGTTTGACATTGTGAAGTGATCCCTGTGCACACACGTGAGCCGGGCTTGAAGTTGCCCTTGCTCAAACATGAGGCGGGTCAACAAACAAAGAGATGACGGTAAATAAAACAACTTCTTTCGGCTCTTTCCCGTTTAGGGGGGGTCGCCACAGCGGATCGCCTCCTTCCGCATATTGATTTGGCATAGGTATTTACATCGGATGTCCTTCCTGACACAACCCTCCCATTTATCCGGGCTTGGGACCGGCACTAGTTATGGTTGGTTAGGCTGGTAGCGCTAAGGACTTTGCCCAAGGGTCCACATTGGACCGAATTTTGATGTTCTGGCCATCTTAAAGGCCGATAGCCAGGAGGGGGTCTGTCGTCACAGTTTTCGCAGGAATTGCACTTTGCCAGTTTACACGGCGCCATCAACAGGTATATTTGTCAAAGCCATCAGGTAGCAACAAGTCAGACTTCTTTAACATGTATGAACTCATTAAGATTTTCTTAACAACAATAAGAGGAAAAAAATAAAATGATACGGCTAAATCTGAATCAAACCTTAAAAGCACAAAATTTCATAAAATGTTTGTTGTTGTTTTTTTAGTGTTTAACTTAACCTGCATTGCCTGTGTGGCCGTCAGCAGTTTTAGACTAGTTTGTACATCAGAGTTCTCTAATTTGGAGGGGGAAAAAAGTAAGATTATCCTTTTCGACTAAACGTATGATAATGCTGAACTCAACTTAGAAGTCCTTAGAAGTCTTAAATTGCAGATAGAATTTTGAAATGCCTAAATTACGAGACTGAAGGGTGTTCCTAAAGAGTAGATATGTGTGACAGTGACCTTTTTCAAAAGATTGCACTCCTCAAACAACCACTGTCTCTGGACCAAAAGGCCAAACGGCAACAAAAGGTTACAGTTATATGCCCCAAAAAAAACACTAAACACCTAAAACCTTAAAAAACATTACTGGTTACACTTCATTTTTATTTTCACCACATAGTGACATATATCTGCATTGATAGTGAGATTGTGTTTATGTTACGATGAAGATTATAGACAGCCCTAAGAAGATTTTGTGTTGTTGGCACCATCTGACACATAACTGTGACTTTTACCATGGAAATGCTGCATTCTGTAAATCTTGGATAAAAATGCTGCGCTCACATTAATGCACCAACCCTGAGAATCAACGCTTCATGAAGTTTAACCTCGAAAAGCCGACACAGGAGGAGCCCATTTAAATTTTGATATCACTTTTTTACTATTTGGTTTGATTCGTTCTGAACAGTGTCGGACGAAAAGCTGGTTGGAAAAGCAAACAAAACGGCCAGATAGTCGCAAAACTACTTATGTTTGTGTAGCAGCAGATGTCAATTTCCCATCGGATCGGTCTGCATCCCGGCAGAAATAAAATCCTGAAATATGACAAGACTCAACTTCAAAGGAGAGCCAACGAGTTGGTTTACCCAAAGGTGAAGTTCTGTTTGACTTCAAGCTCAAACTCCATCCAATTATTCGCCGGTCAAGATGCCAAACCAACATATAAAGTGACAACATGAGTCGCCTAGAAAACAGAGAAGCTTCAAAAGAGACAGAAGATAAAAAAATAATAAAGGGATGATTACCTTGCTGGATTTTTTCGGTCTGGGTTTGCTGGCACGGATGACTTTCAGAGCATTTTGTTGATCTGCGGACACACAATCGATGAGTGACAGGGACATGATCATATTCAACAGAACAGGCCGGAATCTAACACTTTGATCCTTTTTAACAGCCAGAACCACCAGCAGCGAACCGGTGCAGAATTTATTTTCACACTCTGCTGTGAACCACTGGGCGCTGAATTAATTAATAACCTTCCCCCCCTGAGGGCCTGAGCTGGTGTTTCTTGTAGAGCAGTGTGGAGTCGTGTCTCTACAGGCAGCAGCGGGCTGGGAGTGGCCCGCTGCTGCCTGACTGTCCCTATCGCTTGGCAGAGGATGGCTGGATTGATAAGAGACACAGGGCCGAGGCTTCCACATGAATGGGCGCATGCCTGAGTGAGCCGGCAGACGTCCACCCACAGAGCTGGTTGTACAGAAACGCTGTAAAACGATGCCTGCGCTCTGGACTGAGTAGAAGCTTTCAAATATAGCCACCCCCGGGTCGCTCTACATTTGCAACTCAAATTCCCCTCGACTGAATGATAACCGTCATTGTTTTTGCACAACTAAACGTGAAAACGGCGATGAATCCGCAATCATTCTGATAAATTATTTCATGTTCAGTGAACCGTGGTGTTAGTTTGAATAAGTTGAGTCATCAGCTAGCTGTTCAAATACTTACAAAGTTAATGAATCAAATAGGAATATATAAGAATAAACGTTATGATTCAAGCTCCCTGAAAGTGAAAGCACCAAGCGAGTGCTTTTCACACTCAGGTTCACCCGACACACAGACTGCACGGATCGTAGCTGCTGCACAGCCATTGAAACCACAAAACAAATAAAGTACTGAAAGACTACTACCGGTTAAATAATAGTGACTTTTTCAGATTCCTTTCAGGGGCGCCACCACAGAAAGAGTTCTAAGCCAGAGAGTCAGAACGTGTTTTAAAAACGGCCCACGGATTCAGGGTTTGAAGTCTTGTCTAGACCATATATGGGGACTCCAGGAGGTTAAAACAGCGAGTACCGCTTACAGAAAACAAAACCAACAGTTGTATTCAAGATGAAGTCTGGATTAACTAGACCCACGCAGTCGTCCCTAACAGCAAGGGTTTGTCCCTGAAACACTCCCCAGCCCCCTGCTTTGTACAAGTAATACCTGTACTGATCTCCTCAGATTAAGTGTGAAGGTATGTCCACAGTACTTTTGTTTTAAAAAAAAAAAAGCTCCAGAAAGTGTGAAAAATATTAACTATCAAGAGTTAAATATCGTTTATACATGGTAGAGCTCCTCCAGTCCATTCGTATGCACCAAGTTTGGACTAAATCGGACTGGAGGGTCAAGAAGTCCAGAACACGTGTTTTTTCAGAAAAAGCTCCCCATAGTGAGTAAATTATGAATGAAAGTAAAACACGAGGAATAGAAGATATATTATGGCCGTAAAACTTTTAGAGAAAGAGCTACCCTTGGTGTCAGAGATAAACAACCGACCTTTGCCTGAAACAATCCAGTTCTTTCTCACACTAAGGTCTATGTGGCTATAGAATTTGAGAAAGATCCATCAAACAGTTTCTGAGTTCTGTCCAGGAAACCTTGTTTTTAATTAAAAAAGCGTTCCCTATGGAGTAAAATATTAACTACTACATTGAAATCTCTCGATTCATGCACACTAAGATTGGACTAAATTGGACCACGGAAAACTATTGCGAAATCATGGCCTGAAAAGATTCTCACAGAATAAGAGGCTATATTATGGACAAAAAATCAAAAATCAAGGTTTATTTGGAAAGCCATTACAAAGAGATTGCTTTCTCCACATCCTCCATCTATAGAGGACTGGTATAAAACTTCTAAACTCTGTAATGGAAAGTAGAATCTTTTCCATGAAGACCCAGGTAATTAAATGTGAAGTTATCTGGGAGAAATGGAAAAAGCATATTTCAGGAAACTCCCTTGCTTTGTGTAAGTGCATGTCATTTTTTTAAAAGATATTTATGAAAGAATGGTTCAAATTGAGGGAGGACAATGTGGCATATCCTGAATTTTGTTCTCCATTCATCCCTGGCATTTAAGCTATCCTGTCCCATTATCCCGGTGAGGATGTGTTGATGAGGATGCACGTATGTCATGATCAGATCTGTAGATCCTCATGTGGAGAAAGCCGGGCTATTATTGAGTTTATATCACGAGTAAGTGTATTCTGCACCACATGTTGACGTCCAGATATTTGCTCGACGTCAACAATCCTCATTGTTGTAAATAAGGATTTATTTACAACAATAAATTGTTGTAAGGATTTACAATCCTTATTTACAACAGTAAGGATTGTTGACGTTCCTGTTTACAATTTCAAATCCTTATTTACTGTTGTCCTTATTAACAACAGTAAATAAGGATTTTTGTTTACTATTCAGAGAGTGTAAGGGAAGGAAGGTGGCTCAAAAAGGTATGTATCTGTCCACTACAGAACTGTTTAAAAGTATGAAAATAAAAGCAATATACGGAGAAGATGAATGTATTATGGTAAGAAATAACCACATCGACATCTGTGTAGTGCACTCCTCTTTGCAGTTGAATAGTGCTTAACAAACTTTATGAAGTTTGGCTTATTCTACAAGTCACAAAATTCAGGTTTTTCCCGAGGAGCCGTGCTTATTTGGCAATGTTTGAAATTTCTCATGTGTTAATTCTGTAGGACAGATACCACCTCAGTGAGCATGAAAGTACATTCAAAATATGAGGTGTAAACACAGAGTTAAAAAAAAGATCATTTCCCATGATGCAATAGTGTCTTCCAATTAGACCCTCCCTCCCTCCTGAACGGCTTTCATCTCTACGCCCAGGGTCTCTTACTCAGAATTGTCTAAGTTTAAATTTTATTTACAACTGAAATAAGGATGTCATTACCTCGGCTGACATCGCCCCATACGACATATATTTTGGTTTAACTGTAGGTTTTGCAAAAGAGGAGATTTGGTAAGAACTACAACTTACCACTTTGTCTAAGGTATGTCAATCTTCTTCTCAGCTATTCCCTTCATGTAACTTCATGAAATGTCTTTTGTTTTGTACAAAACCAAAGGTGCACCGATCGATCAGCGTCGGGGGATCGGCTGAGCAGCCTCACTTGAGGCCAATTGGGTGGCATTAACACACATGCGCCTCGCACACACACACACACACACACACACACACACACCAAGCATGAGCTACCACAGCTCCTAACATCTCACAAGTAAACCAGAGGAAAACATAAAACTTGCTATTTGTAACACCAGTAAGGACAAAATATGCTGTGAAGGAACAAACACGAAAACGCTCGGCACTACAAACTTAATCACAGCCGGGTTGTGTAGCCGTTCACACTTTCTAAAAACAGGTGATCGGCCAAGAAAATTGCATTCTGCGCACCGCTACCAAAAACATTCTACCAACTGAAAGGGATAAAAGATAATCAAGAAAACTGGACATTACGTTAATATGTGGCATCTATTCAATTAATTGAATAGTCATTACAGCTTACAAAATTGGGCTTTTACGTAGTTTTTGCCATTTTTCTTATGTGCACAATGTTAGATTTTAATACAAATATTGATTTATACCACAGCCAAAGGTTCAGGCATGTACACACAGCTACACCTAGTGGAGGTAGGTGGTATTACACAGCCAAAATCTCTCTCGGTAGTCAAAATACAATTTTAGACACATTGGTTGTCCAAATGTGCCAAATGGAGTGTCCTCGTGGAACTATGCCACAAAAACTGTAGAATTACATGGATTTGGTGGTATTTCTATCAAATTTGATGCAGGAGATAACAAAGAGTTTCTTAGCAAATTCAATGATTGTTCTTGTTTCATGGCGTTAATGTAATACAATGACGTAAAAGCCTGTTTTGTCTTAAGAAAAACAAAAACAAAAACAGAACAGGATAGTCACATTGATTTTTTAAAAATGTTTTTTTGTGTTTAAGCACAGATTAATCCCACAAAGTAAGGCAGCCAAGGTTATGCAGAATACACCTGATAGTTGTGGAGCTACTTTGAAATTTATTTTGGGTATGTAATTCAGGCAAGGCTTTAACTTAACATAACCAATGAGAATAAAAGTTTAACAGTCAGTTATCAGTCCAGATTAGGAAGTAGAGGTTTTTACCATCTGTGTTCACACTTTTGAGAGAAACAAGATTTTTCCAACTACAACAGCTGTGTGCAAAACAAAAGCAAAAAGATAATCATGCTAATGATCATCAGTCAACATCGATGAAGCGGCCTCAGCCTTTTTACCTGCCCAGCCACCTTTTCCACATACTTGTGCTTTCACCAGTGACAGCAGTGAACAGACTTGTGGGAGGACCTGCACGCAGGCAGGCCATTGGACATGACAAACGTGTCTCAACCGCAGCAGTTAGCTTGGCTGTCGTAGCTTTTTACACCAAGGCAACACCGATCTAAGGGTGATTGTGGCAATACTGTGTTTATGGTGTGTGGTAACAAGTCCAAATTAGCCCTGAAACTTGGTCACTGTCGTTTCTAAGAAGGAAAGGCGGCGGCAGAGCTAGCTGCTGGTAGAGAAATTACATGCAAAAAGCAGTAGCAGTTGTCAGCAGTCAACACGTGGTGCTCTGGAGCAATTCGAGCACAGAGGGGGATGGGGCAGATCTGCCACCATAGACACCTCTTGACTGAGCTGACATTCATGTTTGGACACTTCATTCAACCCCAATAAAGGTCCAAAGGGTATGACAGTGCCCTGCAGTGGACATTAAAATGAATTTCCCTGCATTGAGGGTGTCAAAGTACTGCTTATGGGGCAGCAGAGTGCTGAGTTCTAGCTTCGTTATAAAGTGAATATTTACCTTTCTCTTTCTCCTTCTCCTGGGTGCTGGCGTTCACATGATTAACCGGGACTCTACCCGTGGTCCTCTTAGTCCACGGGTTGACTTTTGGTGGGGGCGCTTCAACAACTTTCCTCTTCACCGTCTCAGCAGTCGAGTCGGGGTTGCTGCCTTGGTCATTCTCCTTATCGTTTTCCTTGCATTTCTTGTGAATGTCTGTCGGATCATCTGCGAGCTGCTTCACCGTGCCCTGGTTTTCTTTCTCCGTCTGAAGGAGATTCCCCTCGGACTTGTTTTGGGACTTGTCCGCTGCGCTGGAGCTACTGGCTGCTGTCAAGCCTGAGTCAACCTGAATATTCTCAACCTCTGTAGACATCCTGCTCGTTTCCTAACAGCGCACAGTGTTAAATCCAGTGTGACTTTTTGGTCCTTGCTCTCTTATACCGGTAAAAAATCGTGAAAATGTTCAGGGGATGACTGCATCCACAAGTTCAGGTAAACAACTTTTGGGCTGGACCTCGCTAGCCAGCTAGCAGAGTAGCTCCCGTTAGCTAGCTAGCGACCATGCAGGAGTCAGCAAGCCCGAGCTAAATGTTGCTGTTTTCCTCCCTGAACGACCGTTTCATATCAACAAGTAGTTACCACTGAATCCGTAGTCGGTCACCATGTAAACGACACACGCCGAATCGATCCACTAACGAGTTTTTGGAACTTTTTATCAAAGAAAACTGATCCTCTCTGTCTGACTCGAACTCCACGCTACCAGCCAAGAGCTCGTGCAGCCAGCTGCTTTCTGCCTGTAAACAGTGACTCTGCTGTCCCGGGTGGCCAAACGGTGGTACTGCAACGTGGATGAGTTGTGTCCCCTGCTGCCCCCAGTGGCCAGACGGTGGTACTACAACGTGGAGGAGCAGTGTCATCTGCTGCCCCCAGTGGTCACAAAGGGGCTAATGCAGTACAAATCTTTACGCACCGCCTACCAAACGTGGCCACGTTCGTTTTTGCACTGGTGAACAGTAGCGATGCAATTTAAAATCATACGTGATTATTATCTATGTATGATTTTAAACAAGACTAGACTCAGATTCAATCTCAGTCTCTCTCTCTGCAGCCATCAAACTGTTAAACCCTGCCTGTAAACAATCTCTACCTGCACTAAATGTCCTTCACTCTGGACATTATTACATCATCCTGCAATAGTACCCACTTCTGTATGATCATCATGTCCTCTGCAGCCAGCGTCACCCTCCTTTATCACACTATCAGACTGGACAGAACTGCATTGGCACTCCACTCCAACATGATTAATATTCCTACTCATAAATGCATGAACACATTCTGGTGATTATCATATACATATATTTACATTGGTATACTGTTTTATTCATCATCCTTTCAGTATTCTTTGTTCACTTGTGTTTTATCTCAGGTTTCTATTTTGTGCATTGTGTATTATTTGTGTATTGTTCTTATTTATTGCTGTAACACTGTAATTACCCCCCTTGGCATTAATAAAGTCTTATTTTTATCTTGTCCCCCAAACTCCAATGTCTGTAGATTTATTCTGAATGTAGAAGAGACATGCTCTTTTTGTAACGATACGTCTGAAACACTGCAGCATGTTTAATAAGATTTGAATTTAATTAATGTTTAGGCTGACTTTATGTTAGATCTTCAAACATATTTTAGTGATTTTTTTTTTTTAAATGACCTATAAAAACTCTTCTCTTTAATTGTACATGTATTAGAGGGGGGGGGGGGGAATCAATATTTTATTCGGAATAAGGACATTTTTAAATCCTATGATGTTGTGAACGTTTTTTTCTTTAATTCAGGACAAATGTAAAAATTTCTTTTACATTGTCATTTTTATTGCGAAAGACTGACATGTGACACGCTGACATCGTGATAAAAATAGAATATGGGAAATGAAACAGGAAAAACTTGTAAACAAGGTGGAATTTAAATGATTGATAGTGAAAATCAAATCTACATTTGATATTTGTCATTTATTTTATGGCAGTTTAAAAAGCAGATATTAATGTCCTCAGACCAGAGAATATTGAAATTAGATTTTCATCATAGTATTGTTGTTTTCCCCAATGTACACAAATATACCGTTTAAGATACACAACAAAACTTTCAAGACACGATGGAACAAAATCTTCAGACTTCTTAATCAAATCATTTCAGCTTATTCTGTGGCGATACGTTTTTTTTGTGTGGGTTACTTTGGTGACCAATTTGGGTTATTTTGGAAACCTTGTGCGGGTTCTAAAAGGGACTGGCTCAGATAAGGGTCGTTTTAACACAGCAGGGTTGGGTTCTGGGTTAGACCCGGCATGTTGGGTTTAGTTTGCTACTCATAAATTAGGTTAAAATGACTGTTGTGGACTGAAAATAGCCTTAAAGTTGGTTTAAAATACGACCAAAATTCTGTTTTATTGGTATTACCCGACCATGGACTTATCGTATGAGCGAGCTCGCTGTCCGATAAAATGTCTGCGTCTGATAGAATAATCATTATCACACACTGACCGCTAGCTTGCTCAGTAAACTGCAGTGAAATTCATTTCAAACCACAGCTAACGTTACTTAATGTGAGCTGGGGGATTTTGTTGGGGATATACCCTTGCTGTCGTTCGGTTAACTTCATCGTTGGGTATCTTTGGGATCTGATCTCAGACGGCTGACTTCATAGAAATACTTGGAGTCAATATGGACCGTTTGACATACATTTACTTTTAGGAGTACAATACAGGGGATAGGGGGCTTCTCAGTGATGCGCCCTTGCTGTCAGAGACGACAGATTTGGGCCCTGTTCATCTCCATCTGGGCCCAGGTCTCCAACATAAACCAAGCTTGAGTCGTCTGGGTGAGAGGTCTAAGTCCCGGCAGCGTTGACGCTACTTCCTGTTGAACTAAAGAGAACCAATCACAGACAGCAGAGGCATCAGCATCGACGCGACCACGGAGAGGTGCTCCAGCGCCGAGGCCGATGATTCCACCCTGGTTCTGGTGTAGATGTAAGGATGCTCCTGGAGGAACGTAGGAGAAATGGCGTTTAGAGGGAATGCTCCCACGGCGAAGCGTGAAGACCTCAGTCTTTTACGTACCTTTGGCGGGCAGATGAGTTTTATCGGATCTGAAATTGTCGTCACCATGTCTTTCTTTCCCTCGGGCTGAAACTGAATAAGTGTTTGAGAGACGGGTTTTCAGTCTCTCCTCTGCTGTCAGTGGACAGAAACCAAACCCTCTACGACCCGAAACAAATCTTAAGCTTAATTAAAAAACCTAGACTATCGTCAAGGTTA
Organism: Lophius americanus; assembly: GCA_037951165.1. Taxonomy (NCBI): domain Eukaryota; kingdom Metazoa; phylum Chordata; class Actinopteri; order Lophiiformes; family Lophiidae; genus Lophius; species Lophius americanus. The sequence goes on from JBBDHG010000322.1 coordinate 221,529, forward strand.
CGTCACCATATTGTTCCACAGTCCCTTCGCCAGCTCTTCGTGACCTTTAATGGTGAAGTGGAAACAATCCGCCGAGAAGAAGCTCAAATCAATCTTCCCGTCCTGGAGTCAAAGAGTGAGAGAGAGAGAGAAGACCGCGTGACCCGAAAGATCAAATCAGAAAATGACATCCATCGTGAGGTGAAGCGACTGAATAATATAAACGTGAGACTCACGGGGAGCCGCGGCAGTTCCGCCACCTTTGCGAACGGTTGCAGCACAACGGCGAAGTCGTCTTTGGTGAAGCGATCGCTGTGCAGGAGCTTCTCCAATCGCCTCTGTGGAGAAAGGAAGTCGTGATTATGAAGGCGACAAGATGGAGACGCGTTAGTTTGTTGGTAGCAGCGTGTCGGCATGACAGACTTTTACAGTGGATAATAGTGAGAGTTAATAGTGAAATAATAGTGAGAATAGTGAGAATTGTCAAAGTAGGAGAAACGCAGATGTGGTTCAACCCTTTAATGTTCTCACAAGGACAAATATTATGAAAAAGAGTTTCTTTCGCATATTTTTTTTGGGCCGATTTACTGATTTAATAAAATGAAAAATCATTTTTTTAAACGGTACAAAGAAATTTGGCTTCGATTTTAAATGAAATTAGCAAAACTTTTATGTAAAGCCCGTTTTTAGGAAACTGTTTTTCTTTCATTCAATTTTTAAGGTTGTATAAAGCGATATAATTATGTCCTCACAAGATTTAATACGTTAAAAAGAAAAATCTTATTTATCAAATAGAAATTTCTCAGTAGCTTCGGTTGATGCCTCCTCCTCTGGGTCCCATTGGACCTGTGGTGCTCCCCAGGACTCCATCCTTGGCCCCTTACTCTTTAGCATATACATGCTGCCACTTTTTGTTTTTTTACAAACACCAATTAGATGCCAAAAGAATTAAAAAGTGAAATTCAGGATTTCAAATTCAAAAGTTTAGACTCAATAATACTTCATTTAATTGTGTGTTACCAGTGAACAAATTGATTTTCTTTTTCTTTTTTACAGTGTGGCCATCACGTTTCAAAACTGCAGATTTTCACATAAGGTCCTGAATAATATTATTTATTCCCGGGCCCAATCCCGAATTTTCACCGGAAGTGGATTTTTTTAGGGCTTTTTTCTAAACTAATATTTAAAAAAAAATTCATTTCAAGCGCAAACACGACCCTTAATGTTACACACCAACCTCTAACATGAATATGGACTTTTGTGAAGTTCGGGCACATGGACTATGTGACCCGGTTGGTGTCGTTTACCTCCACTCAGAACTCTGGGCGGGTGGGTAAAGTCGTGTGAGCGGACACTCGATCCTGAATCGACTGAACCGGATACACCGGAGTAACTGCTGCGTCGAGGAGAAGACGCCGAACGGGCAGTATTTTAAGCCATGGGAAGGAGAGCGGGCTGAACATAAATCTAGACGCCAGAATAGAAAAACAATTAAAGAGAGAGCTGGCGAGAGACCCAACTAATCAACTAATGACCAATTTATCTCAGTCGGCGCCAGGAGCCGCTGTCAGGAAAAGTCTCGCTTGCCAAGAGTTCGCTGGCATCGGCGAAGGAGTTCGCTAGAATCGGCGAAGGAGTTCGCTTGCATCGGCGAAGGAGCTTCCTCCCACCTGACAGTAAGACGATGACGTCATCGACGCTGACGCCTCAGAGGTGTTCAGGCAGGCGAGAGAGGATGAAGAGGAGCTGCGGAACTACAGAGACTACCGTTTCTTTTTATTTATTACTTTATTAACATGTGTGTCCCAGCAAATATTCATTCATTCATCCATTTAGTTATTCGTTTATAAATAAATAATCAGAAAAGACCTTGAGAAGAGCCGCTATCTTCAAGGAGGTGTCAATAAAAAATTAAGAACCATAAAAACTATTTAAGATAAAGTAAAGTAAACAAAAGAAAAGGATGATTCCATTAATAACTCTGACAGTTACCAATCAATTAGATCAGTAATTAAGCCGTTTTAAGCCTATTAATGACGTCACCCTGAGGCTCTGCTGGAAAAAAACCTCCATGTTTTGTTTTGTTGGGGGTGGGTGCTGACGTTCCTGACTCTGTATGGTTTTCTGGCTCCAGCATGGTGAGCCAAGTGCAATGACCAGCAACATTCCAAGAACACCGGGCAAGAGAGAGAGAGAGAGAGAGAGAGAGAGAGAGAGAGAGAGAGAGAAAAGGAGGGAGCTTTAATCCTTTTATGTCCTGCTCAACTGTTTGTTTAGCACATTTTGCATTTTGAGTCACCTATTCTTTATTTAAAAAGGTGACAGAACCTGTTTATAAAACGGTTAGTAGGATTATTTTTGGCATTTAAAAGCATGTGAGGATTTACTCACATAACCACATGACCACAAAGAAAATATTTTTTCCCTATGCTTCTTTTTCTCTTGACGAGGACATTACAGGGTAAATAACAGACCCAAAAAAAAGACGAGACTCTGGAAGAGGATGTGGATTAAAAGCTGATATTAGCACTGATGATCTAATAACCTTCACTTCTCACTGCTGAAAACGCTCACCTGAAACTCATAGTTCATCTCCACCAGCTCCGCCAGTTCAGTGGAGTTCTCAGCAGGTCTAACCAGGCAGGAGCAGTAACGCCTGTGAGCAGATCCCAACACAGTTATTCTTCTATTTCTGTTTCTTTCTATTTTAGGTATTATTAATTATAATAATTTTATAATCATTATTATTTATTTTATTATTAATATTATCATTATTATTTGTATTAATATTATTTATTTTTATTACGTTTATTATTATAATTAATATTATAATTATTAATATTACTATTACTATTACGATTATTAGTTTTATAATTATTATTTATTTTATTATTATTATTATTATTATTATTATTATTATTATTTGTATAAATATTATTTATTTTTATTACGTTTATTATTATAATTAATATTAGAACCATTAGTATTACTATTACGATTATTAGTTTTATAATTATTATTTATTTTATTATTATTATTGTTAATTTAATTTGGTCATTTTGTTTTTGATCCTTTTATCGTATAAGCAGACTATTAAGTTGATTATCTGATATGGAGTAGATGATTGTTTGGTTTTAAAATTATTAATACAAGAATTATTCAAAACTTGTTTGTGTTATTGAGGATACCATTAATTATTCTTGGGATTTGGGTATTTTAGAAAAACAGACACTAATCTGATCTCTTACGTCTTTTTTTATTTTATTACACAATTATCTTAAAACATTTATCTTTATTCAAACCAAGTAAAGCAGATTATATATTGAACTCAGTACTTAAACAGACTAGACTTAATAATGTTGGAATTTTTCATGATAATTGTTAAGTTGAGCTTTACTAATTATTTGTTTTTGTATTTGTTTATTTATGACTTCTTATTTTTCATTTTTTTAAACGATGTGATGTATTTGTTTTGTTTTTTAAATTGTGTTTATTTTGTCACTTAATATATGTTTATATATGTATATATAAATAAACATATATATAGAACTTTAAACAAATGTAAATATATTGAAAATAATAACAATAAATAATATAATAATAATAATTAATTTTGTTATAGTAATAATAATAATAATAATAATAATAATAAAACTATATATATGGTTTTAAAAAAAAGTCTTATTCCTATCTTATTGTTTGTTATGTCTTTTTGTCATAAGCTGTTATTTTTTGTGTTTTTTAATGTTATATTTTTATATTATTAACTTGATAAGCGAGTTCATTTAAAAACAATGTTGACTAAATAAAACGAGTTAAACTCTACAGACTCTTTAGTTCAGTGTAGGCGTTATAAAAACCTAATGTTTCCATTGGACCGATGGGGTTCTGATGAAGGTCCTTAATCACGCTCGGAACCGGTTAAACGGACTCACTCTGAACACGGAACACGGACGTTTGAATGAACGAATGTTTCTGATATTTCTGAACTACGTCTTGAACTGACATTCGTCGTGATGAATACGCCGTGGTTTGATTTTCAGAGGTTGTGAAGTTTCGGAGTAACATTTGAAAAAGCAGCAGAGGTGGAAAAAAAAAAAGAAGCTCGGCTCACTTTTGGAGCTGACAGGCCAAAGTCGGTCTCTGAACTTCTCTGAGGGGCTTCATGCGAAGATGCTGGACCACGTTCACGATCATCCTGGGGATCTGACAGCAGAAGCATACAAAGGAAACTAGACCTATAGACCCCAAAGAAGCCCCCACTCCCCGGCGTTGTACAAGCTGATTACAAATCCTCAAGTGAATTGTGAAAATATGTTTTTTATATAAAAGCTCCCCCTAGTGAGTAAAACATGAACTACTAGAGTAAATGACGATTATGGACTAAAACGGTTGAGAAATCTCCTCCAAGTGGCGGAAATATACAACCGACCTTTCACAAAATCAATCCAGTTCTTCCTCACACTAAGGCCTATGAGGGTATAAAGTTTGAAAACGATCCATGACGTAGTTTTTGGAGTTATCCCGTTAACTCTAGATGACCTGCGGCGGCGATGACGGCAATGAGTTGTTAACAGGAAGTCGGCATTAAACTCGAAATGTGAAATCCTAATACAGAATTTGCCGCGTTGGTTCTTACCTCATCCATCATCATGTCTAGAGCTTCAGTCATGTGACGAATGAAATTGTCAGGGGAGAAAAGTGTCTGTGGAGAGATCGAGACACGTTATATTTCCTGTTTAGATGACATCACTTTTACTTCGGCTAGAAACACACGACACATTCATTCACGATATTCACGATCAAATCCTTATTTTTACAACCGTAACCTGACAAACAGATGGATTCAATATTTATGGTTTTGACTTCAGCAAATTCAACAAGCGATTTTATGTTTCCTCTCAACAAGCAGCTTTGCGGTTTATGACAAATGCTCTTATTTTGAAGGGGCAGAGGGTAAGTGGGGTAAACCGGCGTGTTGCGGGTGTCTGCTTCTATGAGAAAATAAAGTACGAGCTCAACCTTGCTTTACCTCACTTAGTAATTTTGAGGCACTCGTAATTCCGACTTTTTAAAAAGTAAAAACAACTTATGATGTTTTTACACAACATCATAACTTTGAAATGGTTCATGTATTTATGTAAAAGCAAACATTTTGCTGACTTTGAGCTAATTTTGAACTATTTTGTAAAGTTTAATGTTGGAATCATCTGCGTATAGTTTTCTCCGTTAATCTATGGAAAACTGTGAGAAATGACGTCATAAATCAAATTACTAGTTTTGACCTCAACGGTTATTAAAAAGAATTTAAAAAATGTATCAAATTCTAAAAATTAAAAAAGAAATAAAAGACAAATGGATCCCAAAGTAGTTTAAACCAATAATTTGTTTGAATAATTTGTACTTTTACATTTTCATATACTGTATTTTGTGTGAAAACATTAAATATATTTAATATAACGCATTACACCGTAATATTTTAGTATGTCTCTCTAATATTGGGTCTTGAGTTGAGTGTAAATAAATAATATGATATATAATATATATTATACGAACTGAATATAAAAAATTAATTAGCATACATTTTTACAGGAGATTGAAAAATGCACTGAAGTACAGATTCTATTAATAATACTTTAATAACAAACGTTTGAAAATTTGCATTTAATGGCGTTTCTAGTAAACTCTTACTTTGTTTTTACAGAAATCGCAGATGTCGTTCATGCCGATCAGCACCGTCACCACCTTCCAGTCCTGTTGGAAGTTCAGACCCTAAAACAGACGATCGGTCGTGAACGTCACGCGGAAAAAAGGAAATCTGAACGCTGTTAATAAGAGAGGTGATGAAAGGGTGAGTCACCGGGTAAGTCTTGAAGGTGTCAATCATGGTTCTGACCTGATCCGTCACGTTTCTGCAGACAAACACACACAGGGTTCACCCTCCCCATCAATAAAGCATTATCACAGGATTACAGGTAATTACTTATTATTATTACTTCGTTATTCATTTTATTTTGCAAAATCCAAAATCTTTTCAGCCCAGCTCGGAGCAGAATTTCCAAAAAAAAGAAAAAATGAAAAGCGGGAATCAGTAGAGATAAACAGCTTCTGCGTAAAGGTTGGATAATATCGACGTGACGTGAAGTGTGGCAGCCTCACAGCGTGTTGTGGCCGGTGATGGCGAAGTTGAAGCCGGTTTGATTGACAGTTTGCGGGTAGCCGTGCATGGTCACCATGGGAGCTGGACCCAGAATTGTGGGATTGAAGAGTCTAAAAATATCTAGAAAACAAGACAAACATCAAACATTTTGTCTTCTCTTAGTGACAAAGTCAGTTTTTTGGTTTCTTTGTTTGTTTGATTGTTTGTCTTCCGTGAAACATGAGGTCTGGGGACAGACCTCACTTTGCAAAATTGGACCATTTTTTTTTAACGTTTTGCCAACATCCTTCCTTAAATGATTGACTGTAACCTGCTTATCCTGTTCAGGTTTCCCAGCAGGACAAGTTGGCAGACAGACAAACAAACAAGCATTCGCTCACACATTCACTCCTACGGGCAACTTAAGAGTCAACGCACTTGTAGGACAGTTGGAGGAAGTACCCGGTGTGAATCCATACAATCCAAGGGAAAAGACGCAAACTCTGCACGGAAAAAGGCGCCGGTGTCAGAGTCGGGTTTGAACCTCCTTCCTGTGGAGCAGCTGATCTAGCCCCTACAGCCATATCTTAAAAACTATAATAACACGCCAAAAAAGCTGTTTGCTCGAGCGGCTCGGCTGTTTGGATTAGAATATTTTAATTCCCTTTGATGGATCGTGTTTATGATGTGAAGCAGTGGCAGCCTGTTCATGCTAAAGAGTAAGGGGCCAAAGGTGGAGCCCTGGGGGACAGGAGGCTGTGTCTGACACAACCTCAGCCATGTTCCTCGTATGTTTCAGGTACAACCTCCACCAGGAGACCCACTCTGGGCTGATCAGACTCTGGATTATGTCCAGCTGGCTCGCTAGGACTCAAACCCCCCATAACCCCCCTCTTCTCAGCCTCAGCATCATCTAAACTCTAGACGAGGCTTTCCTCATCCTCTGAATCCCCTTCATCCACCTTCTCTTTACTGAGCAGTCCTGCATTCCTGGAGAGTTTCCTCTCAAAGACCTCCTCCAACTAATCCCACCCAGCGTCACCACCTGTTTGGTGGTCTCAGGAACCAGAAGGGTGGAAAGTATACAAAACACCTTGTTGACTTTAGCTTTTGGTTCTTTGCACGTTAGGATCTTTATTAACTTTATTTGTTTGTTTGTTTCACTTATAAGTGTTCTTCATACACACTACCGTTGTCTTGTGGCTTTTGCAGCTCTTTTTCCTAATGTTTTTTTTGTGGCTTTTGCAGATGTTTTTCTTAATGTGTCGTGTTGTGGCTTTTGCAGATGTTTTTCTTTATGTGTTGTGTTGTGGCTTTTGCAGATGTTTTTCTTTATGTGTTGTGTTGTGGCTTTTGCAGATGTTTTTCTTAATGTGTGTTGTTGTGGCTTTTGCAGATGTTTTTCTTAATGTGTCGTGTTGTGGCTTTTGCAGATGTTTTTTCTTAATGTGTTGTGGCTTTTGCAGATGTTTTTCTTAATGTTTCGTGTTGTGGCTTTTGCAGATGTTTTTTCTTAATGTGTTGTGGCTTTTGCAGATGTTTTTCTTAATTTTTGCAGAACGCGCTTGTTGTGAAATTGATGTTTGCAGTGCGTTTTTTCCGAGTCGACCACCGTTAATGTTTGTATTCTTTAAAATCCGACCTTCGAATGATTCGCTTCGAAATCCGCCGTACTAGAAAGAAACCAAATGTTGTAAAATACGAGAAAATATTGTGGAGTTTAGCTAAAAACTCGGCTTGGTTTATTCAGTGTGTTTACAAGACAAAAAGGCAAATCTCGTGAATTCTAGATCATTTCTTTCCAATTTTTTCCAATATCCCCCCTAAAAAAATAAGCGTCATTACTATTTTATTGAATTTCTTTTTTCTTTTCTTTTTTGCAGTTTACAAACAAACTTACTGGCCAGTGTGATGACATTTTGATAAGTTCCATATCCTCCGATGCTGCACACAGACGGAGAGAAAAGACAAATGAACACAGCGATAACGACAAAAATCACAATATGGATCTTATTTAAAATAAAAACATGATTATATGAAAACATTTAGTATGTGATTGGAAAAAAATCAAGTGACACGTAAAATATTTATAAATAATTCCATGAACATTTGACAGGATGGAACTACTGTCAAATGTTATATTAAAATATATTACGAGATAAAATCAATCATCCCATTACAAACCATTACAATATTTAAATTTTTAAATATATAAATATATGTATATATGTGTATAAAATAAATATATTTAGATCATACATTTTATTTAAATAAAATTATTTTCTTTTATTTAAAAAATCATTTATATATATATATATATATATACATATATAAATGATTTTTTATTAATTTATTTATCATTTATCATCTGTCATGATGTTGATCTGTGGAATAATTGCAATTTTTGTTTTCTTATATATATAAATTTTTTCATCATATTTATATATGTTTATATATATATATATATATATGTTTATATATATATGCAATATTAAAGCAATATTTATTCATTTTGTTTATTCTGTATATTGAAAAATGCATATATTCATCTATAAAACACTATTTATATACATATTTTCATGAAAATATAAATAAATAATTTAAACAAATTTTTATTAATAACAATAATAATTATAATAATAATTGTTAATAATTTTATAGACATCTATAATTAGGAAGGTATAGTAGGAGAGGGCAAGATAGAAACAGTTGATCTGCTGTGAAGAGCCCTGAAGAGAACAGTGAAGATATAAATGTATTAATAGAATCGCGACATTTACCTCCAAGACACGTCACGGAATTCAAACGGTACCGAGAAGATGGTGGTTCCGTTGGCGGCAATAGCTGACTGCAAGAAAGAAGAAGCACCGTGTGATATAAGAGCTTTCTAAAACATCATCGTGGCGGATTGCTAACTGTTCCTGGTGTGAGTTTTATCGGTTTGCGATGAGTGTCACTCACGGTCAAAGAGTCTCCCAGAGCTGCGATGACTTTCACGTCTGCGGCTTTGACATATTCCACTACAAAAAGACGATAAAAGATGAAGCATGCGTGAAGAAAGAACCTGAGACAGATAGACCTTTTCCTCCAGCCCCTTTAAAACAACCCGTTTGGCTCAACCCCTAAAAAAAAAACAGTTATAATGCAAAAGGCGTGGATGTTTCATCCCAGGTGGAATTTATTAAGCCTTTCAAAGTCCTGCTCAGCCGTTTGGTTGAGCTCGTAATGAATCTCTATTTATTATTGGGAAACGGAACTGAACCCGTTTATAATACGACCCAGTAGCAGCATATGCTAAAGAGTAAGGGGCCGAGGACGGAGCCCTGAGGGACACCAAGGGTTCAATGTTGCCTGCAAGGAGGAGGCATTAAAAACTGCTCAAAGGGTTCCCCCGAAAATTCAAAAGTTCACTATTGGAATCCAGGAGTTCACTATCTGGCACCATTCTGGTTTCCTCTGAATCACCCCTTTTCCACCAGAAATAACCTGGTGCTGGTTCGGTGCTGGTGCTGGTGCCAGTGTTTGGTTGGTTCAACTCCCGCACCTCCTAAGAACCTTTTTGCTATTCCATTGGCGAGGAGCCAAGTCAGAGCCACGCCATTACGTCACCGTATGACGTAATCGGTTCTTGGCTCTGGAAAAGCAAAGAGTTGGTGCTTGACTGGCACCAGTTTTGAGAGCCAGGAGCTGGTGCTTATGCAGTCGAAAAAAAGCAAAGAACTGGTGCTAAGTCAGGCTCTGGTTCCGAACTAGCCCTGGAACCAGCTCGGTGTCGTCATGTTGGAGTTGAAGTACCTCCAAACATCACATCCCATCATCACAGAGAGTAATATCATTAGTGTTGTTGTTGTTGTTGTTGTTGTTGACTTCTACCTGAGGTGGGCACGGTGGGAGACGGACTCATGTCAGGGCAGCTGAAGAGAGGATGAAGACGTTGTTGGTGAACATCTGATCCTAAAATATCCTGCAGGAAGAGCACACAGACAGAACCCTCTCGGATCACCTTCTCTTTAGACGGTTCTGGTCGGGTTTAAAGAGACCGGAGGCTGTTTTGTTCGGAACGGCGCCGAAACGTCTTCAGGTTTTCTTTAGAACTCTGACGGCGCGCTGAAGGCAGCGGCTCGACAGAATTCTGAAGGTTTTAGTCCACATGTGTCTGAGAAGGACCGTCCACATCGGTACCACTGGTACCAGTGCAAGGTTAAAGAAGACGGCGTCTGTGTTGTACACTGGGGCTTTTACAGTAAGTTACTGTAATTAAGATTTACAGTACTACAACTGTATTTCACTTTTTACAGTAAGTAAATGTTACCGGTTATTGAATCCTTTTCTTTTTTTTTTAAATCCTTTTTTACTCATTCATACATTCAAATACTAAATATAAATGAGGATTTATGTACAAATATATTTATATTTTTAAATCTTTTTATCTTTTTTTTCTTATCTTTTCTTCTGATTATTCATCTTGGACGAAGGTATCGATCTTAAAATCAGTTCAATCAAGGGACTAAAATACCAATTTTAGGTGAAACAGTCTCAAATAAATATGTTTCACAGGCTCCGCCCACTACTCCTCAGGGATTGGTCGGATGCGGCGTTTGACTAAAATGTAATTATTAAGGAGTTATTGTTATTAAAGTTGAGCATATTTGTCTGGTTTAAAGTCCATTAAGGTGTTCAGTGGGCAGATTTTTATGCTTTGAGAATTCTAGCTATGCAAACATTTTCTTAAACTATTGACAGAATTTATTCGCTAATTTCAAGATAATCCGATTATAATTTAAGAATATTTGGTTTAATTGTAGAATGGCTGTCTCTCTGTCTGTCTGACTAAATACAGCAGTTATTATTATTATTATTACATAAACGATAAATAATAATAATATATAAGAATGCAAATAAATAGAACAGATAAATAAAAAATATTAATATTGATAATAATGATAGTAATTATTGTTATTATTACATAAATGATAAATAAAAACATACATATAATGGAAATAAATAGGAAATATAAATGAATAATATTAATAAAAATGACAGCAATTACTATTATTACATAAACGTTAAAAATAATAATATATAATAATGCAAATAAATAGAACACATGAATACAATATATTAATATTTAAAAAAATGACAGCAATTATTATTTTCACTATTATATAAATGATAAAAAATACATATGAGTATTAACAACAATAACATCTAAAATAATGGAAAAATATATTTGTAAATAAAAGATATGAACAATAGTATTTACAATGATGACAGCATTTATTATTATATAACATAAATGACTTAAAAAATACGAATAATAATAATATCTATAATAATTAAAATAAGTAAAGAGAATATAAATAAAAAAGTATAATAATAATATTACTAATAATGATCGTAATAATTATTACATACATAATAAAATAAATGAGTATGAATAACAACACTAATAATAATATAAAATAATAATAATTTAAACCAGAAGTGAGCATTCAAAATGTTGAATGCTTGAAATACCTGGTTGAAATCTTCTTCCATTACTAAATACCCTGCAAAGCAAAAACAGATAAAGATAAATCAAATAAATCATGAAAGATTCTGTTTCAAATTGACTCTTTAGAAGAGTGGAGAGTCTGTGTGCCAATAAATTTAAAGAGCTGTCTTCAGTAAATGATATAATTTAGTCGTATTTGAATTCTTACCGTCTACATGACGCGTGGAAAATAAACAGATGACCAACAGCACACGACACAACATGTTGTCTTCCCTGAAGCAAACAGAATAATGACATAAAAAGGAAAGTCTCGCCTCGGAGGTTGAAAGCTTTATTAGTGGAGTATAACCTTTGTAATGTAGACTGATTAACCGTATCTCTGAACTTTGTCGTCATTATTGCTCTAAGTTCCTTCCTCGCAGATAATCCCTTTGTTATTCAATCCGACATAAAATGACTTTTTGACTTGAATTAGATGGAATAACCATGGAAGCTTTCTTCAAAATGTAAATAGAGAAATAAATGAGATATATTGCATATACTGGATTCACTGCTTATTTCAAAATCGCTGTGGCAAAAAGAAAAAGCGTTCTTAATCATAGTTATCCCTATATTAAATAATATAACCCAATAACAACTACTTTCAAATAAAACTAAAAATACATTTATTTCATATCAACCTTGTAAAAATAAATGTCATTTCTTGAGCTTTAGCAGTTAGCTTGTTAGCTTAGCAGGTAGAAGCTAAGCCTGAAAAGATCAAACGCCAGGATGGATTTCAAACTGTGTTTTATTTATTAATATTGAACAATTCTAACAGTTGTAGATTCAGCTGAATGCAGATTTTCTTCATATTTTAACAAGCTCAAAGGTGTTAATTTTAGATATCATACAATAAACTGTTGATCAATGTATAGGCACATATAATTGTATTATTATTATTATTATTGTTATTATTATTATAAGTGAGCAACAGCTGCTGATGACCTTTATCCAGACAAGTGATGAATTTTATCATTATTTTTGTCATATTGTACAATATTTTTGTTATTTACAGAACAGATCTTAACTGCCCACTTCTTCTACTGTTTATGTTCAACTCCAGATATTATTATCTCTGCTTTGTTACTGAGAACCCACGCAAGTTAAATTAGGAACGGCAGCCCTGTTTATTGCTTCGGCGGGACGGACATTTATGATTTATAACAGATTTATGACAGCCCCTGCCGTAAAAGAAATGGCATGCGGCCATATTTTCAGTACAAAATTAAACTCGGATGTAAACTAGTTGTGTACTCAAAGTTTACTACTCTTACAGTCAAAGTATAAGTAGAAGGATTCCTTCATTTTTGGGAACTGCTTATCCTGCACAATGTCAGCTGGGATAGGCTCCAGCCCTCAGGCATCTGGATAGGATACCTACAAAAATACTTTTTGTAAAATAAATTTAAAATAGTACATGTTTAGTTTCAAGTTTGCTCAAAAAAAAAACGTCACGAAAAGAACTTTTTAGATTTTACCTTTATCTAATTAATGTAATTTAAAAAATGTCCCCCTTTTTTTCCTCATACCTTTCTTTATCTTTTTGTATTTATTTTTTTTGTAGTATCTTTATTGCAACGGTCAACGCTGCTTAATGACGTCATCACTGTTGGACACGGGGGATGTCGTCGGGTGTGTTTTTTTTTTTTTACCATCACTTCTTTAGATTTGTTGCACTAAGTCCAAACAAATGGACTCAGTTTGGTTTAAAAACATGAACAATGTGACCGAACTTTGCGTGTTAGAGCGCGTAAAATGCCTGGAACGAAGAGGATATATAATGTACGCTTCCCTCCTGTGAGTATGACGTTTGTTCCGCCGTATTACAAATGTTTAAAGGAATATAAAAACATGATAAGAGCTAATTAGCTGCTGACAGCTAACGCCGCTGGGACGATGCCTTCAGGGACTGTCGTAAATATGAGAATGTCCGTCCCGACGATGCGATAAACACTGCTGTCATCCGTAATTTTCTTTGAAAAACAAATTAAACTCGCGTATGTTCTCAGTAACAAAACAGAGATAAAAAATATCTGGTTAATCTGAAGCCGACAGAAGCAGTAGAAGAAGTGGGCAGTTGAGATCCGTTCCGTAAATAACAAAAAATATTCTACAAAATAAAGAAAGGAAAATAACATAATTAAAAAATTGAAGCATTGGTTTTAATATTTTTATTGTGTTGTATGTAGTTTTGTTATGTCCACCGCTACCAAATATCTTATTATGTTTCTGTAATTTTTAATCCTCTATGATGGACTTGTTTGTCTTATGCATTATAATTAATGAATAAATATGTCATATGATAAAGGAAACTAAACAGCAGCCAGTGAAACTAATTACTTATTTATTATTAATTCAAAAGGTGAGCTCCAAAGCTCTTAGAAGTTTGCTCTTATGAATTCAGTGCGAGGAAATCATAATGTACAATGGGCTTTGAATGCAGCAGCCAAAGTTGAAAACCATTTCTGTATGAACTCTGTCAAAGGGGTAAAATCTTTGTTTTTCGCTCACAGGGCCGCATCAAAAAGATCATGCAGAAGGATGCTGAGGTGGGGAGGATTGCGATGGCGGTCCCTGTAATCATCTGTATCCTTTAAACCTGCAGAAGTTTGGGATTAGACATAATAGTGCAGGTGTGACCAGTGAATAGAATGGAAACCTTTATTTGTCCAAGACAATTATACGATGTAAAACATAGTGAAGAAGGTTCTCTGGAGTTGAATCGGCGGAAACATAGGCAAACTTCCATACATTTTTTTTCGTCGCCCTCTTCCTTAAGGGCTCCTAAGGATTCTGGGAGTTGTAGTCATTCCTCTATACTTTGAGTATCCAAATTATATATAATCATTTCTAACGGTTTCTTTTTTCTTTTCTTTGTCACAGTTTTGATGTGAATAAGTTAATGTTATTGTCAAAAGTAATTTCAAGTATTTGCTCCACTTTTATACCGCCCTTTCATACAAAAAAGTGAAAGTATTTGTCATTTGCATCATATTTGTGATTTCATAAGGCCAGAAACTAGAGAGAGCACATCTTTGGACACAAAACAAACCTCGCTTTAACCTGAAAAGATGGATTTCTTTCATGTTTAACAGCAATCTAAGACAATGAGAGCTACTGCCTGATGCATTATTTAAAAATGAAGCATTAATTAATGATCAAAAGAGTGCTGTAATAAATGATTCAACAAAATAACATCCCTGTGGGCATATATCTCAATCTGTTGACTCACAGCAAACTGTCTAATATAGACTTTCAAAGACAGTTTGGAGATGTGTTCTGTGAAGCGTGACATCCTGAACTGTGGCCATCAGCTCGAGCTCTGGAAATGTTCCTGAAGTGTCTGCTGACCAAAACCTGCCTGATCACTCAGGCCAAGCTGAGCACCGTCGTGTCTGTCGCTCATATGTAAGTACGGCCATCCCATCGGTCTACCCGTGCACGCACTCTATACTCACTATACTCACAATAATAATCAACATGGCTGATGTAGACGACTCCATAAAGTTTCCCTGTCATTAAATTGACCAGGTCCTGAGCTCAGTGCATTGGCGGCTCCAGGAAGTTTCTACTGGGGCGTCCGAAGATTTAAGTCGAGATGGTCACTGTTAATATGTATTGATAATTAATTAAAACAAACTCAACCAATATTAACAATTACGAGGAAATAGGATTATTTTCTGAGCTCATTTTTAAGTTAAAGCTGTTGAAAAGTCCGATATTGTAAGCAAACCCTAAACTAAATTAACTCAACATGTTTAATCTGAATTATGTAGAATACCATATATTGTAGCGCATTATAGACACTTAATTTAAAGCACTGAGCTTAAATGTATTAAATAATCTGATCCGAAACTCTACCTGCGCTTTAATTTGTAGTAACGGATTAATAACGATCTATTTTTAAGATCAGACGAGGCAATTAAACGAGGAGGCATGAGGGAGATCAAAATATGTGATCATGAATATCATGAATAAAATGCTTCATGAAGTTAAAGGAAGCTTTAACTTTCTGACTTAGTGGAACAGAAATCTCTCCGTTCTCCGCCAATGTTTAAAGTCACCAGACGCCACTGAACAGAACGCATTTACGTACTTTATACGCCATCGCTCGCGTATGAAAAATCATGCCTGGCACAAATTCAGCTGTGGTTCTTGGCAGAAACCTGCAAATGTATCCCGCACGACATAAACTAATTAACATTCATCCTGTAATGTTCTTAAAAGGATCGGAACCGTCCACAAATGAATTTATGTTATCTTTAATTTAATCTGACTGCACCAAAAATCAATCAGAGAATATATGAACAGTAAATAGGGCTAATCTACCGCGTTATGTTGCTGCGTAGGAAACAGTGCATCGAGTCGGAGAAGCTCTTCGACTTCCTAAAAGACCTGGTGGAGCAAGCGACGTCCACGGCGAGCCAGCAGAACAAGAGAGGCGTCAGCATGTGGCCCATATACAGGTAGAGATGTCAAAGGTCAAACGTGACCCACTAGTGAGGTGCTGGAGAGAGTTCTCATCCGAGTTTACGAGTCGTTCCAGACGCGCTTCAGGAAGGTTTAAGGAGTTAAAACAAATTGTATTGTATCCCTGAGAAGACGGGGAGTTTTCATCATCATCATCACCACCGCCGGCGCCACAGATCCTTCGTGTTAATGCGATAACTCAAAAACTATGTTGTGGAACATTTTAGAATTTTGTTCCCGGAGAGACCTCAGTGCGAGGGAGAACTTTGGTGTTTTTGGAAAAGTTTGGTATATTAAGTTCGGCTGTATATTTCAGACACTAGGGGGAGCTTTTTTTCTCCAAATGTATTTTACCATAATGTCCCAACTATTAGTTCGATTTAGTCCAAATTTGATGCAGATGAATCGACTGGAGGGGATTTATGCCGTAAATATCATAATTAATTTACTAAGGGGGAGATTTTTTCATAGAAAACATGGTTTTCTGTAAATAACTAAACAAAATTACTTTTAACTTTATTGGATCATCTTCCTACTTTATACGACATAGACCTTAGTGCGAGGAAGAACCGGAGTGGTTTTGGGAAAGTTGCGTTGTATATTTCCGACCCTAGGGGGAGTTCTTTTTAAGTCCAAATATTTTTGTCAATAATTCTTCAACCGTTGGTCCGATTTAGTCAAAAATACTTGCATGATTCGACGCCAGGAGATCTCTCGTGAATAGATCTCTCTTGAATAGATCTCTCGTGAATAGATCTCTCTTGAATAGATCTCGTGAATAGATCTCTCTTGAATAGATCTCTCGTGAATAGATCTCCTGTATTCAATGCATTGATGACATCATAGTGTGCGACATCATAGGTCTGGTTAGAGAGTCAAAGTATTTGCGAGTTCTTCTAAATAAGATAAAATCATTTAAACGTGAAACTTAAAAACATTTAAGGACTTTATATCTGTTAAAGTTAAAACTCACATTGACGTTTTAAAATTTCACAAAGTCAAAAGGATTCAATTATCTGTGTCCTGAATGAGGAAGACAAAAAGAGATCCTCACATATGAGAACCTGGAATCGGTTTGGTATTTTTTGCTCAAACCTTTTCTGATACAATCTGCCACTAAAATAGTTGATTGACTTTCTGTTTGTTTTGTTTAAATCCTGCTCCGACCTTTGACCTTTCCAGGAAAAAACATCGGGAGATTCCTGTTAAAAAACCGTCTGAGGCGGTAGAAAAGGGTCCGAGGCCGAGCCTGGACTCGCTGGACAACGACTCCTCCTCCGGTGTACGTATTCCATCTAACCAGTTCGACCAGTAGTCATCGTAGCGGGAGGGGTTTTCAAAAACACGGGACCTCCTCTGACTTGTCCCTTAAAGGTTAAGAACCCAAACCCATTTCTCCTTGAAGGACATTCACGTTGCGACGAAACCACATGGAGCACATTTTTTAAATTATTATTGAAGGGATCCGCGATTTAATGTGGGGCTTTTTTTGGGTTGCGTCAATATGGACTGTTTGAGATTATTGATGAGTCACATTTAATGTGAAGAGTTAAATCAGGGGAATTGGGGGCTTTCTGGAGAGGTACCCCTGCTCTCAGAGAGAACGGCGTAGACCTCGTAATGTATGTTTTTCATCAAATCAAAACCGTTTAAATGAATCGCATAACTGCAGAAGTTAACCCTCGGATTTTCATTTAACGTCAATTTTAATCACTCACTTTTGCCGTTTACATGCATTTTAAATCCCGTCATATATTAGAGCATTGGAATTAAAATAGATTTTATCTTACTTTAAGTATATATAGTATTAGAAATAAGGAGTTAAACTGTATGAGGTATATGTTTACTGTGTGGCTTTTTAAGGGTTAAGAGAGTGGAAGCTGTTGCTCACTAGCAGATCTCAACCCAGTTACAACAGCGACCCCATCAGGACAGTATTGTCATTACACACCAGAAAACAAAATGTCTCCCCTTTCATCCTTGGTTCCTTTCCTCTTCTCTTCTCCTCGTGTCTTTGACTTTCACTTAGAAAAGTGATTCTGTAAAGATTATCTTTATGATCCACTTCACGCCAGAATAAGTGTTTATGGTAACAGAGATGTTTTAACTCCATTTGAAACAACGTCACTTCATCAAGGAGAACATTATGCCGTTTAGAAGTGTGGTGTTAACCACACACACACACACACACACGCTGACCTCTGACTGACTGTGTTTGTTCCAGGAGTCTCAGCTCTACATCTGCTACTGACAGGTCAAAGGTCAACCAGAGGAAACCGCTGTGAGCTTAATCCGTCAAATCACTTCCGTTTATACATTTGTCTTTAGTTGAATTTTGTTTGTCGCTGCTAAGTTGGGGTTATTTACTGTGAAAAAAAGAGAGAACTGTGTCATGAAAAAAAAAAAGAATTAAGTTTTTTTTATATTTCAGAACTCTGCCAGCTACGTTTGAGACTTTTGTTTTCGAGAAAAAGGCATTTTTGTTTACAAGAACCGGTCACGTGTCAACATAAGACAAAACACTTACATTATACGGTATAAATTGCTTCAAACTTTTAAATGACATCGTTCTGGTTCTTGTACGAGACGAGAAAATGGACTTTTTCTGTTCTGGTTAAACGATGTAGGAGAGAATAAATCTCTGGTTACAGCCACGACTTTCATCCCATTTTTAAATGGCGTGCACTCCCCGTTGCTAAGTTTGTAAATAAATGTTTTAATGACAGTAAAGATCGACCACTGAAATGTAATCGACATGTAAATAAGTTCATCTCAACTTCTGTAAATGACAAGTTTAATGTGAGGTTAGAAGGCGTGATCACATGAATAAAAACAAATCAAGAGCAAACAGATTGGTTTATTCCAACCAGCTGGTCTTTGTACAGTGTGAAGGAATGAAATGATGAATAAATAGATGCGCTTTCCTTCTGAGAACTTAACATTTTCAAGCCGAACACAGGCGGAAAACGTCCGCGCTAGCTACCCGACAAAGGAGCTGACACAGCAGCAACATCTGAGGTTCCGTTGAAGGTCCCAGCTCTCCTTATCCGACGGACGGACGCCGGACCGCGAACGCGTGAGAGTGGAATCAGTTCTCGAGGAAAAAAACGTTGAAAGTACAAGTACTGCTTAGCTAGAAGTGACAGACGTCACGATCCGGGACTTCTGGCAGTTTGAAATTAAACATGCATCACGTCTGAAAGCATCTCCACTACAGTTACACTGAAAGACTAAGAAGTTAAAAAAAAAAAAAAAAACTTTATAGAAACAATTTCTTCTTCTAGTGTAAGAAAACCATTGTTTAATCCTGCTGTAATTGTTTTTTTAAGAGAAGTCCAGGCCAATTTACACAAGTGGTTCAGTAGATTCTTAACTTTATTCGATCCATTTTCCACCCACAGTCCTGAAGGCACCGTCTACTCACTGCTCTGAGCCGCTGACCCAAATACTGGCGTGGAAAAGTCTCGGCTTAAATATGATGAAGAATGAAAACATTTACACAAACACAGGCGGCTGGCAGGTCGCTCTTCACCTATTTTGTCTCTCTCGTTAGCTCGTGCTGAGGGTTTACAGTTTACAAACATCGTGGGCCGTTTCGAAGGACGTGTTTTTGAAACGGAAACGCAAGCAGAACTACGGCACGCAGTCCTCAGAAGAGTCGCGCTCCGAATCCAAAAGTCTGTTTAATCGCCTCGAAGTAGTATCTCTTCCAGCCCTCCTTCGTACGCTCCTCCTCGTTGTCCGGGACCCCTCGACACTCCACCTTCAGCTCCGTCTCGCTGCTGCGGTCCATGAATCTCATGGTGATTGTTGCGTAGTGCTCTGTGGAGCGCAGAGACGACAACGGGTCACTAACAACAGGGCCGTAACAGAACCTAGAGTTCTGATCCTAATCCTGTCTTCTTTTTTTTTTTTAAAGTGAAGTTTTCCGTACATTACATCACAGTGTGTGAACTTTAGCATCGTTTAGCAGTGGAGTTCTAGATTACAACTTATTTATAAACATCCGGTTTCGTCAAGTAATGACTTTCCTTCAGATGAATATATTAAATGTGTGAAACTAGGTCAAAGTTCACATGTAAGTAACCCAGTATTATTTGTTCAGCAGTGTGGTTGATCAGTCTGCGCCCCTCACTGGGAGGGGGAGGCGGGGTTAAAGGTCATTAATTAGCACAACCAAAAAAAAAGAAGTAAGTAGTAAGTATGATCCTGAAACAAGAAATCTCCATCCGGGTGATCGTACAAACACGGCGGCGCTACATAGAGGGGAAGACCCGCTCAAATGGAGAGAAGTGAGAGTTTAAAATAGATTATTATGAAACATTATTCTCCTTATTTCCAGGCCGTATTGATATAAATGTATGTACGAACAGGACAAGGATGTAAAGGGATGTTTTCTGCCGTCGCAGCAGCAGCAGCGTCATACAACATGGAGGCAGCGAGGGTTCGAATCTAAACGCTTATCTTTCGTTTGGGGTGGGCAACCGCCAAACCCACTGAGCTACAGCCACATCAATATATAAAATATCCAACCCTCTAATCGATTCTTTCTGCAGCTGCTGCTCAGGTGTGTGTGTGTGTGTGAAAATGGCTCTTTAAAACAAAAACTTAGAGATGAACGTACCACTGGGCCAGTTGTTATACCTCCACTTCATAATTATTTTCTCATCCGGTATCTGGTGGGGAGAGGGAGGGGGAGAGAGAGAGGATGCACGGTGAGGGGAATTCATCGCCGTCATATGAAGGTGAAAGAATATAAATATTACTTTCTGGTTTAAAAACGCCGTCGGTCTTACCAGCTCTGTAAATTCCCCAAAGACGTTTCCGTCCAGCAGACGAAACCTTCCGCCTCTCTCTCCCTCCACGGATGCCGGGGCGTGTGTGAAGGCCTGGACCATCTGCAGATCGCAAAACAGAGACCCTTCATCAAGACAGGAATGAATCAGATAGTGGGAATCATATCCCCAGAAAGCTGGGGATATTGATCGTCTTCAAGGATCCTTTTTCAGAAATTGATTGATTTTGGGGAAGGTCAGTTGCATAAATCTGCCACTAGGTGGAGCTTTTTCTCCAAAGGTTTTGGGCCATCATTTCTCAACTGTTGGTCCAACATAGTCCAAGTTTGGTGCATATGAATCGACTGGAGGAGACCCTCTTGTATTTGTCCTATTTCACTCCACTATTTATTTACAAAAATAAGAAAACACAGACTCCCGTCTTTAAATTCCAAAACCTTATTGTGTTTATTCCTCAGTCTCAATGCAAGGAAATCTTTTATTCCTGAGCTCAGAAGAACTAGTAAACTGTATTTATCGGCATCACTGAGTCACTATGGGATCTGATCCTAGACCAGACTGCTGACTTCATAGAAATAGTAAAGTTGAGTCAATATGGACTGTTTGAGATTATTGATGAGTCACATTTAATTTGAGTTCTATCAGGGGGCTTGCTTGTGCAATGCAGGGGACTGGGGTCTTTTCAACGATATACCCTAGTAGGCCTGATTCTCAGATACTTCAACTTCAAAGGTGGTCTTTTCTTTTTTGCATGTAAAGCAGGCAGTTGAGATTGGATCACACGGGGGTTACCTGAGAAACATGTTAATACCGGGTATTAACGGCCCATTATGTTTTCAGCTGGAGGACCAATGAGGATTAAGTCAAACTTGTTGAAACCTGGACATGATGAAAGGCGGAGCCTCACCTCCTGGTTGAGGAAAACCCTGTAGAGATCAGCCGGTGAGGTGAGGAACTTTTCTTTCATGCTGAATTTACAGGTAGGGATCTTGACGCCGGTGTTAGCTGGAGCGGCTATGCTGCTCGAGGAGGAAATCTGTTCCACAAAACAACAGTAAAATCCTGGTTAGGGGAGGTCAGCTGCATCGCTGTAGAGAAAACACTGATCATTCATCACCGATGCTTCGGTCAGAGTGAAGAATTGAGGGAACGTGTTAGCTGTTGCGGTAGATCGTCAGGTAGTACCTGAGTTTTATCCAGCTTGGCCTTGGACTGTGATGTGGTCGGGAGCTTGGCCACGCCATTGGCTGTCGGCAGGATCATTCCCTGTGTGAACTCTGCAAGCAGAATAAAAACTTTGTTTAAGACCAACTTCCTCTTCATCTTCACTCATTTTAACTTCAGTCATTCATTTCCAGTAACAGCTTTTTCTGTTGGGGGTTGCGGGAGGGAGGGGGCTGGAGCTTATCTCAACCACCAGTTCTTCACAGAGACAAACAACACGTCAGACCCTCCGTCAGAATCACGGCCATTTTAGTCACATTCTTCTTCTTCTTTCCACTTGTTCCCTTTAAGGGTCTCCACAGTGGATCATCTCCTGCATGTCCTCCCTCCCCACATCCAGAAACCTCCTCTTTGGTCTTTTCCCTTTTTATCCTGCCTTTACTCCATCTCCAGCATCCTTCTAGCAGTAGATCCACTATCCCTCCTCTTCACGGGTCCAAACCATCTTAATGTTCTCCTTTTCTAATCCTGTCCTTCCTCCTCACTCCCAGAGAACATCTGAACATCTTCAGCTTTAACTCCTGTCTTCTGGTCAGAGCCACCGTTTCTAAACCATCCAACAGAGCTGCTCTCACCACCATCATGGAAACCTTCCTTTCACTCCTGCTGCTCTTCTTCTGTCACAGATAACTCCTGACACTCTTCCCCATGCACTCCACCCTGCTTGCACTCACTTCTCCACACTCCCGGTTGCTCTGCACAGTTGAGCCTAAGTACCTAACCTCCATCCTCACAGTTCCTACTGCCTCCCTTTCATTCACACACTGCTATTCTGTCTCGCTGCCACCGACCTTCACTCCTCCTCTCAAGAGGAATGAGGCTCAGGGATGACCCTTGATGCAGTCCCAACTCATTGCTGTAATGCTGCCCTCATACATGTTCTGTACAACTCTGACATATTTCTCTGTCATGCCAGACTTCCTCATGCAATACCACAATTCCTCCCTCGCCACTTTGTCGTACGCTTTCTCTAAATCCACAAAGATACGACGAAGCTCCTTCTGATCGTCTCTGTTCTTCTCCATCAGCACTCTCAAAGCAAACATTGCATCTGTAGCGCTCTTTCTTGGCATGAAACCATACTGCTGCTCACAAATTGTCCCCATTTTTCTTAACCTAGCCTCCATAAATCTTTCCCAGGGCTATTGAGAGACACCAGTCCTCCTATATTGGATGTTTTTGGACTGTGGGAGGAACTCGCTGATTAGCAATTCTCACATTTTCCTCCCTTCTCTCTTGCCTTCATTTTCTTCTTTCGTCAGTTCTGTTCTGTACTCCGTCCATCTACCCCTCACAATCTCCTCACTTGTTGTTATGCAGTATTTCCATCTCCATCCTTTATCGTTCTAACCTGCTGCACATCCTTCCCACCTCGGTCTCTCTGCCCCGTCAATCAGTAATCAGTAATTGTTAATTCATATTAAGTGACAATATTAATATCTATATGTAGCATAAGTATTTCTTACTCATCAAAAATACAACCTTATTAAAAGTTGGGAACAAAGATGGTGTTTTGAATTATTAGGTAGTTAAATTAACTTGTATAGATTACTGGTTGCCAAACTGGAATATGCAGATACATGTTAAATAAATCTGTAATATTCATTTTCATTGTAATTTTGGCAAATAATTGCATGAAGTTTCAACCAAAGATATTTGGGGGGGGGAATATTGATACACAATGACACAATGTTTGATAAACGCGGGTACCTCGGTTTACGAGTGCCTTGCTTTAAGAGTATTTTGATTACAAGCAAAGATTCTTCAAAACAATGTGCCCTGCTTTACAAGCGGTGATTTAATTTACCAGAGTTTTTTGTTTTTTTTTGCTCGATTTGCAGATTTTTCCGGATACGAGCGCGTACCTGTACCTCGTAAGAAACTTGCTTGATATACGAGTGCTTTGCTTTGGTTTACGAGTGTCCTGTTTGAACAAGTGAAAGACGCGAGCCAAAAACAAATAGATCTCAGGCCGGCCTCTCTAGCACACGCTGTCAGTTAGCGTCATACACTCACAGAGGAATTATCCGATCGCTCGTACTCGCTAGCGTCTGGGAGGAATTGAGTGAGACAAAGTTACGTGAGCCAGAATCTGCCATAAGTGAGGCTTTTATATCATTTATCATTGCTATCTGTCAGTAAAATGACTTTTACTCTGCATAAAATAACACAGAAAATTATTTTTCTATGAATATTTTTTGGGATATGGATGAACTAATGGGATTTCCATTCATTTGAATGGGGAAATTTGTTTCGGTTTACAAGTTTTTTGGTTTGCGGGCAAAGGTCTCGGAACGGATTATGCTCGTAAACGGGAGGTACCACTATACTTTGAAGGAAGTATTGTCGTGTACTCAGTCCTCGTTGTACGTGCACAAGCTCACTCATTTCTCAACATTTGTATGAAATGGTTTCCGACCTCCATTTTTTCCTTTTTCTGACAAGTTGCTTGACGGTGAACCGCTCACAAGGTTGGGCTGATTGAACAGAGTCTCAGATGGAAAAGAAGGTGTTGAATGTGTCGGGACAAAACCGAGATCTTGACAACAAAGCTTGAACTCTGGTCTGTTGAGAGGAGGGAGACGTAAGTGTTCCATCGCTGCACGATTTTGTGTGTTCATGGAAACTCAGACCTGCAGACACTGTCAAATGTTACATCAAAGAATCCCCTGGCTTTCACGTGGACCATAACTGGAACTGGTTTCCCTCTTCTTCTACCATGTCATACCAACTACCTTTGGGAGAGGAGAACTAGATTCGGCCAGAAGTCATTGCCACGAAGATGTTGATGCTCTTAGCAACAAGCTATCAGCATGACGCCAAACATAACCAGATCGTCTATACAGCCTTTATTCACAAAGTTCTCATTCATCCGAGGAGATGTGTAAAACATTCTAGATTAATTTACGCTGTTTTACGGCTCATAATAAAAATTGTGATCTGGATTCATACGTCCATGTGTGTGGTTATGTTTGTTGTGGTGAAAGCTTTCGGGGTTGTCCCGCCTCAGCTTCCTTTGTTGCTAAGTTTTAAAACCAAAGATGACAGCACACACACATACATACATACATACATACATCGGGCTCGTGGCTGACTCTCAGCTACCTCTTGCTTTAGCCGCTCTGCTAACGCTAGCTTCTCAACTTGCTGTTCCTCGGGGTGATTAAAGGTGGTTGGAGTGTCTCAGTGGACATAAATGAAAAGCTTGGGCATGACTCGAGATTAATCTTAATCTGTTATTTAAGGTTTTTATAAAACTCATGTCTGTGGGTCATGCGTTCGTTTATCTTATTGTGTGTATTCATGAAATGCTGATAAATAATATATTTACTTAGAAAATGCTGCAAAGAATAAAAATACTGTTTTTGGATTTAGACTTTTGCCATCTCTTCTTCTTCTTCAGAGAATCAGTGAAGTTCAAACAACCCCAAACCTCTGGTCTTTTCATAAATGAGATACCGGACTTGGGGAACAATAATTGATTGTGTATTTTGAGTTTGGGTGATGAAGTGATTGCTTGACTGATTGTTCGTTTGAAACGAGACGGCATCCACTCACCTGTTTTTAAGAACCCAACATAGCTTCCCAGAACTTCCCGGATTTTCTCGGCTCCTTTCGTCTTCATCAGGCTGGTCAGAATCGTTTCTGGTTCATCTTTATTCAACGATACAGAAATCTGGACAAGAAGCACAGGAAATGATATCAAGACATCGTTCTTACAATACTTACTAAAGTGTCATTAGTAAGATCTGAATGGAACTTACATCCAGATCCTCCATGTCATTCTCATCAGACAGGTTTGGAACCTCAATAGTTCCTTTATAATTGACTCCTGCTTTTGAAGTTCCTGGTAAAATAAAGATTTTAGCATGAAATAATACAAAATGAAAAACAAAAAGCTCATCTGATCAGCTGATGAGTTGATAGCAGCAAAGAGTCCTTCCAGACATTTGCCCAACATCTTTGACTGAATTTGCCAAACACAAATTTTCCCCACATAACACAGACGCTACAATCTTGTTCTCACCGGTCCAAGTTGCTTTCAGGGTCCATTCATAGAAGAAAATTAGTTTCCCTTTCCGGTTATTAATCGAGGCCTCTCCTTCCAGCTTGCTGACTTCTGTCACCTCACAGCTCCCGTCTTCGTTCTCCACACTCACCCCAAGGACCAGGGATTTCAATTTGTCTGATGACCAGTTTGTGGCATCCCGCTCGGTCCTGAGAAGTCCACCAGAAAGCGCAGCAATGAGAGCACATCAAGCAGGCAAAACACACAAATCTACAAATCTATTTCGCTTGAATTCTTACACTGTTATGTTGAGCGGTTTTCATATTAGCTATTCATAACTTACATGATGTTTGAATAGCCGTGAACGTATTTTACTAATGATGTAGGGAATTGGATCTTTTCAAATCTGCTTTGGGCCTCTTTCGCACCCGGTAATATCTGATTCTCGCTGATGCGATGGCAGTTTAAACAGCTATTTCAGGCCCATTTAAAACAGAATCCTTGATTGGTGAATACGAACATCTGGCCTACAGTAGCCGACTTAGAGTTCCTTAATCTAAAACACCTTCATCAACTTGAAAACACATTAAGACAATGCAATGACGATACCAAAAACAATTTTGCCGTGTGTATTCTTAATATCTTGTGGTAATTGGAGTGTGTTCTCCAAAGCTGTGCATGTGTTAACAAATTGACATAAAATGTTTTCTTAAATTCCTATACGTTTTGTCTATTAGCATGTGTTTTCTTAAGTTGCATTGCGTTTGCCACGGCAACCGTGGAGATCTGTTTCCAAAGGTAAGTTTGTTGATGAATGTCTGGTGTGGTTTGGCAACCAATGAAATTTGTTTTTCTGTAACCATCTGTTTAGTCTGTATGAAAATAACTTAACAGAACCTCTCAAGGATGTAAAATATGTTTCAGTTTTAAATGACAATAAAGTTGTATTAGAAGACACCAGGTCAAATTCCTTGTAAGTGTGACTCACTTGGTAATAAACCGTTTTCTGATAATGATTAAATCACATGATGTGACTTCTACAACTAACACCCACGTCTTTATTCTGTCTGCAAATGTGGACAGAGTGAAATATGGTTGCAATTTTAATAATTAAATGAGAAAATGCTTAAATCAAATTTTAATTTCCTAGTTTTCCCGCAGCCTAAAAGGATGATTGACCATCCCAATACTGCTGTCACCCCAGTAACAATACAAAAAAGTCAGGCCATCATATAACGCCACATACGGAGATCCTTCATGTTGGTGTACCAATGTCAGTGTCTGCAGCAAAGATTAAGTCATGGTACAGACCAGACTGAAGTGTGAATAGTCTTTATAAATGTGGCTACTACTTGACGTGTTCAGGCTAATACATTTCCATCTAAAGGTCACTTTGAATATGGTTATAATAGCGGAACACGTGGGTTGTACCAGGCTGTTGTTAACAACTAACAAGCTCAAATAATTAATTTTTGGCTACAGTAACTTCAACTTGCTACATGCTAAGCTAACTTCAGACGGATTATGAGGTTAAATTAGCTCTGCCCAGAGATGTTATTTTTTACTTTTATAATACCTAAAAATAAACCTATTAGTACTTGTCTGATAATAATGAGTTTTCATAAAGGACCAGACACTGAAAAAGATGACTTGACTTTAAAGACGAGCCCAGTGTGTTAGTTTAACGTTAGCCGGCTAGCTAACACCCAAGTGTCCTTTTATCAAACCTCACCAGTGCCAGTTGTTAACATTAGTCGCATCGGCTCTCTCCTCTACGATCCAGCGAGGGTCTCCTTCTCCCCACTTAGCCATTTCTACTTCGAAACGGTCTTTACTTTGTTCAGTGTAAAAGAGGTGGTTTCTTGCCGGTGAGTATCCGGTGCACGTTGTTTCTAGAAACCTCCAGCTGCTCCTGCATTTATCCGCCGTGCATAGAAATTGCTCGAAACGGAACCTTGCGGACCGCTTGTAACCCGGAAGATGTTTACCGAAGAACACTTCCGCGCCATGGTAACTCCGAAAAAAGATTAAACTCTTAAATGATGTAGACGCAAACATAATGGGTTTGCAGGTTTCGTTTGGAATATCCCGTTTTTTTTTTTCTAAAAGACACATTGTATTCTAACGTTTGTGTTGATTTCACAAATATTTTAGAAGTTGAATACTTGATTCCTGACGGCTAATGCTAATGCTAACAGCGCTGATAAAGTACCGTCAGACTCAAAGCACTACTCAGTGGAATACGTTACCATATATTTGGCAGAACATTTTTGTATATTTGTGTTTATCACATGAATCCAGATGAGTATTAGGGCCACATTGAAAAAAAGAAAATCTAGGATTTCGAGAGAAAAAAATGTAAATCAACGAGAATAAAGTTGTAATTTACGTGAAAATACGTCATATTACGAGGAAAAGTCATAATTTCATGAGAAAAAAGGAATTTTAAGACAAAAAAGTCGTAAATTTACGATAATAAAACTAATGATTTGCAAGAATAAAGTCATAATACTACGAGAATAAAGTTGGCATTTTAGAAGAGAGACAAAAATATTACCAGAGTAAAGTAGTCATTTCATGAGGAAAAGGCAGCTTAATTTTAATAGGAAAAAAGCTGTAATTTTACAAGAATAAAGTAATAATATTACGAGAGTAAAGTCGTAGTTTTAAGGCCTTCACCAACCAAAAAAGAATAAAAAACTAAAACTAGAATTACTATTACAGATTGGCAAGGATACGAGTATATCTTATCCTTATTAATTTGTTACTCTGTGACAAAATGACATACTGTGTATCTGCAACTCTTCCCGTCTGCTTCTGGACTCCTATACACGGCGTAGGAACCCCTGTTTACATTACTCCGGACTGGGGCTTCTGCCTCTGTTGGCATTTATGACTTTTATTCTTTTCTCACTCTGCACTGCTGCACTTTTATGCATGAAGGCGTGTGTGTGTCTATGTGTGTATATTTGCATGCTTGTGCGCATGCATGTGTACATATGTGGGTTTACAAGATTGCACATCTGATACCGTCCTCTGTTTCATTTTCTATATTCATAGGAGATATCTATTTTTATTTTATTTTTCACTTTGTTATATACTTATGCTTAGATTTTTTATGATTCCAGGTCAAGTTCCTTGCTACTGCGACTTACTTTTGCGATAAACCCTTTTCGGATTCGGATGTGTGTTAATGTGCATGGACCATAATGGGGTATCATGGTAGCGTAGTGGGTATGAGTGTTACCCGGTGTTGTCCCTTTTGTTAACATACTGTTCTGTTAGCAAATTAATTTAATTGGCAAGGAACTGGTATTCCGATATTCATGTCTAAAACACCTTTTTCTTAAAGTTTATTATATTCACAGTTTTCACCTGTTGTCCATCTCTAAGCAACATTACAGAAAAACTAATGGACAGATTTTCATGAAATTTTACCTCTGTAGGTTCTGATATATAAAATAGATTATTAAATATTGGTGAGGTTACGTTTCACCTTTTGGCTGCATTTAAAAATGAAATGAAATAAACTCTTTGGAGAAGTCACATCACAATGTTGTAAGTTGCTCTCTTGAAGTTGTGTCAATTATTGATCGCTTTGTTCCTTTGATGTTCCTTTGTTGTTCCTTTGTGGATAGAGCTCGGGGCTCAGTGGGCTAAACTGAGACGCTGAAGTGGAAGGCACTAGAAACGAGCTGCTATGGGTATTTGAGATACTCAGATTTTTCATTTTGTTGTCTTTTTTGTCTGTTGTTTTTTATTTTTCTGTAGCTTACTGCTTTGACAATTTTATTCCATCTTTTTATTCTTTGTGTGTGTACACTTTTCTCTCTTAGTGGGTGTATGTGATAGTATCCAAATGTAAAGTGCGTTATAAATTAAATGTATTATTATTATTATTATTATTATTAACAAGTGTTGGCACCCCCCCCTCCCCCCCTACCGAAAAGAGATAAAGTTTAAAAATATTTCATCCTAATATTTATGTATTTTAATTCCATGTAAAATGTACATGCATTTTGAATCTATAATTTTAACATAAACTAATGAACTTAATGTGATGCATATCTGTCATTAAAATATGAATAGTACCACTGAGCTCCGAACTCTACCAAGAAAACATCACAGGAACATAGGCATCAATAATGGACTGAGCCCACATCTCCAACCTCAAAAGAACATCAAAGGCATCAATAATGAGCCCCCATCTCCACCCTCAAAGGAACATCAAAGGCACCAATAACGGCCCCCATCTCCACCCTTAAAGGAACATCAAAGGACCAAAGTCATCAGCTTGCTACTTTGTGACATCACAAAAGCAAACAGCCTTTTTTTTTTTTTTTTTAAATGATGCAAAACAAAGAAACGTCACAAAAATATCTTTTGTAAAATATACCAAAATTTACTTCTGGGTAAACTTTCATGCCAATCTGTAATCTTGGTAACAGAGAGACAAACAAACAAACGCGGATGAAAATCCTTCTTGACGGAGGTATATATATATATATATATATATATATATATATATATATATATAGCTCTAATAAAGGATTAAATATATTTTCCCTTCCAAACAATGTTATCATACATTCACAAAATGTATGAGATTGTGAACCAATCTCATACATTTTTTACCAGTTGGATCCTGCTGGTCCTACAGAGAGACATATCTTTAACCGTGTTCACATCTTTTATCTAATTAAATGTAGCTGCTTACATAATTAACACATTTATGCCTATTCTACAACATTTCCATACATGCATTTTCTCAGACGTGGTTATTTTGAATTTGAAGGACCTGAGCCTTTCGAGGATTATTTCCTAAGTGTAACAATCAAATGTTGAGGTTAGAAATGAAATGAAAGCGTCGGGAGGAGAGAAAGCAGAGGGGATCATCATTAGAGAGGAATCCCCAGCATATGGCTGCTTTTGTCGGCTCCCCTCGTCCCTCTCTCCTCCCCCTCCCCCCTCCAATCTCTCTCCTCCCCCCTCCTCCCCCCGCCCTCCTCTCCTCTCCTCCCCCCTCCCTCCCGCTCCGTCCCCTCCGCAGCAGCAGCAGGACGGAGGTAGTAGCTCAGTTTTTGAAGCCGTGGCATGAATGATCTCATCTGAACCTGATCTCCGCTCTCCCTGCCGTCGATCCTATGACCGAGTCGGGAACACAATAACACGAACACGAGGTGAGTGAGCCCACCGGACCCCCCTCTGGTACCGAATTTGACCAGAAGGAGACCGTTTGGTTGTTTTCAGGAACTTGAGCGCTGATAAAAACTCTTAAATTTTTGGTCAGAAAGGAGGAAGGAGCGCGGAGGATGTGTGGGTGGGCTAATTAGCCTGTTAGCATTCACTTTTTCTTACTGAATATGAAACAGTTGTGGAGGGTTAAACGCGGATTTACATTTTGTGGCTTAACGTAGGCTCCATTTTATTGTTTTTTAACCGAGGCTAAGTTAGTTAGCCGCGGCTCATTAGCTCCAACATATAGATCCGGTAGCGGAGCTAGCTGCTAGCCGGCTAGCTGCTAATTCAAAATGGCCTCATTGTATCTCTGGAAGACAAAGCATGCGGCAGACGCGGCCTCAGCTCCGAGTAGCTCGCTGAAGTCGGTTTCACTGCTCTAATCGGTCCGCTTACACCGGGAACATCACAATCCTGATGGAGGGGGCTGAAAAATGAATATTCGTGAGATTATTTATTGGTTTCGTGAGAGTGGAGGGTTTTCGGTGAGCAGTGGGGGATGGGTCACAGCAGCAGCCTCTGACGTAAAGACAGGAGCTGCTGTTTGTTTGGCTTCTGGCTCCTAACAGCAGACAAGAGTCCTGTTCATTACTACGGTTATTTACTCTCGTATTCATGTTTCTCTCTTCAATACTAGTACCCATTTCTATTAACAATCAGGACATTTTTAGCTTTTGATCACTAAAGCCCTGGTGTCTCCCATTACCACGAACCCTTTTAACATTTATTTACACGGCTTGACTATCCAGAATTACCATTACAGATATCAACAATGCAATTTTCACTATTCGTTATTACATTGTAGCTTTGTGGGAACTCTTATTCAAGATATTGGGAATGTCATTTCGCTCAGTCAAAGCTGTAATTGTAGATTCCTTTTATGTCGTTTTGACCAGTCATTATTGCAGTTAAAGACACCTTTAACCTGATTCTGATGAGTCAAAAGCTGGAGAGCTTTATTCATATCTGGACATCGGTTTATGACTAGTAATTGAATTACAAATAGTCAAAAATCAAGTGGTAGTCACCAAGTCCCGGTGGTAAAAGGTAAAAGTCAAGTGGTAGTCACCTCAACCTAGACTTAGGATGGTCACAGTTGGATTTTCATATCTATTACATCTCATAAATGTCTTAAAGGTTCCTTTTGGTTCAAGATATCTCAAACTTGGGATGTCTTAAACTAAATGTCAAGCCTTTGTAACATTTATCCGCTCAGCTTTACGGTCCAGAGTTAACATAACGGATATCTGCAACGTCATTGGACTAGTCATAATTACATTTGAGTATATCTTTAACATTATTCTGACTGGTCAAAATTAAATACAAAATTTATGAATGGAAATTTGAAGATATCTTGACTTGGATATATGACTAGTCAGAATACACATAGGAGATATCAGCTATCGGAATTTCCAATTGAGGACGTAGGTGTTTACAATGAGAGTTTTGACCAGGCAAAATGACGTAGCAGATATCGGTGATGATTATTGTGTCTAGTGAGTAAAAGTTAAAAGAGCTGGCCATGCATGGTTTTTCTTGATATAGCTTCCTCAAACATTTTTGTTAATCTCACTGATATTAAGGACATCTATAGGATTGTATAGGCTTAGGGTGTCCATGACTACACATTAATCATCTGTAGCAGACACGGTGGCGAAGATCACACACACTCGTATAATATCGTATGTTCAGTAGTGTTTGTGAAACATCAGCCTGCTGCAGGTACCTAGTTTTAAGGTATTGCCTGTTTTATCATCGTGAATGGTGTTGTTCATGAAATGGTAAGGTTTTGATGGAAAATGTTCTTCACCTGTGTATTTAAAATATCAATACTGTAGGTGATCAAAGACATTGAATCTATATTATTGATGTTTCGTCATTAATATCTCATGTGTTAGTAAAGGACATTTTGTAGGTTAATCAAAGGAACTATTGTGATTTTATTAAATGATCCCAGGTTAGATCCTATTTAATGCAATTAAGAAATTAGCTTTGATTTTGGTATTTGTCTTTAAATCTTTCTTACACAATTTTAAAATAAATTAGTGTTGTTGACGAGGCCATGATGCAGGTTTATAGTTTTAATTTGTCGCTTGTTTTTGCATCATGAATTGGTTTGTGAATTTTGCCCAAGATGATGTTCACGTTATATGGGGAACTTTCAAGGAAATATTTGCATTGTTATTGATGTTTGGTTATATGACATGTGTATTATCTTGTTATATCCTGTTAGAACTCTGTGATGAAATTCAGTAATTACGGATATTTACAGGAGTGCATAGTCAGAGAACCTATTGTGATTTATATCATATTGTCAACGATCATCGGTTAGAGTTGAATTACTACAGTTAAACGTTTAGAGCACACGGTGTCTTTGAATGTCTCACACACATGAAAAAATAAATAAAATATATTTGTTGGACCCTGCTGTAGGTTTGTGTTCATTTACAGGCCATTGCATGTGTTGCCCGTTGTTGCATCATAAGTTGTCTTATTTTTGTGTCCAAAACGGGGATTTTCATTTTATATAAGGTTATATATTTTGAAAAATATATATATCCCCGGAGATCAAAGAAAGAATACCCTTTTGTTGAGTCTTGATAATTATTATGTACCTGACAGGAAGTACACTCTTTGTTGGTATCACCTGTGTGGTTTTGTCTGCTACAGCTGCAAGATCACAAGGATCAAGTCACCGGTAGTCTGGTGGGGTTTTTTAAATTTCCCCTACAATAAAGAATACTCGTAAAATATTAATTGCTCTGTTTAGTTGTGGTATTATGAGTTAATGCAATTCCCATGTGGATTTAATCCTAGAATACTAACCCATATGGTGTTCAAAAAATACATTTTTCACGAAAAAAGGCAACCTGTTATGTTCAAAACTGTTTTTTTAATTCTCTCTGCAGTTTGCTCTTCTCTCAGGTTGTAGGTCTTCCTGGTTGTGTTAAATATTCACACACGGTTTCTTCCTTTAGGGGAGGTAGTGCTCTCTAGACTCTCTTGTTTAACAGGGGCCCAGCGTCAAGAAGACGGCACATATCAGTACTGGTTTTATCTCACCCTTTGCATTTTGTATCCAAAAGTACATTCATGATTGACTTTTTTTTCCTACTCTGTCCACTGCTAGGAATGTTACTTTGTATGCAAACACGGACTCAAAGACCTCCGGGCTTGGGATTGATTATAACATTTTAAATCATGGAGCTGATTGCAGATTATCTGATCAATCAGGTGAAGACAGTAGCTGTAATTTACTGTGTTTTTCTCGTGTCTGTCAGGTTTTTATGCCCATGTCCAGAAGCGCCCCTCCCCCCCCATCTGTTGAATGGTGATTTTAACGGGTTAGCAATCTCCTAATTATGAATAACTTAAATTTTTGGGTGAAACATTTCATTGAAAAGTGCTAAATTATGTGCTGCTTATGTTCTCAAGTTTGGCTATAAAATCTTGAAAACCAACCCCGAGTTCTAAAATATGTTAATTTTAAGATGGCATGTGTTTTACAGAGATTATAGGGCCTTAGCTTCGCCTGGGTAGAAAAATGTTTATTTTGTTTGGCATGGAGGTGATTTGTTAGAATAACAGGGGAAAAAATCAGACTGTTCTTGTAAAATTAACAGCTCAGAAACTATGACTGTTTCCATGGGTTGTTTTTTTTGTGTGTGTGTGATTATTTATGTGTAAAAGTGGCACAAATCAAAAAGAAGAATTTCAAGCAAGTGGAACCATTCACTCGAATGCCCTGCCCACAGGTTTTATAGAGAGGAGACAGAAAGAGCCGGACGCTGCTAACTATTTTTCCGTCTGATGGAAAATGAAACGAGCTCAGCCTACTACTTACTTACTACTGTTTGTTTTTTGGAGACAGAGGACCTTTGATTCTGGCAGGAGCGCGGTTTTGTTCCTCTGACACATCCCTGTGTGTCATGAAGACGTTTACCCTTCTCTCCTCCCCCCTCCCTCGGTGAAGACAAAGTGAAAATCTTGTTCTTCTAGTTTTTGACGTGTGTCTTGTGCAGACCTGGAAACCCGATAGCCCTTGTAAACCTTTGGGGTCACGGTGGTATACTGTACTGTAACAAATTGTCAATGCTGTTATTTTTCCACATTCTTCCCACTTAAACACACCTCATTGATTAGGATATTTCTCTTGATCACAGGTGGCAGTGGGGAAGAACATAAGTGCACTGATCATGTCACTTTGAGTGCTGTTCCTGTTTATTGATGAAAGGTCACTCCAGTCTGTGCTTACTATGATTGTAGCGACGGCATTTAGGTGGTAACCATGATCTTCTCGGTGGCTCAGTGGTCTGTTAAAAGTGTGGTTGTTCCGCCCAGCAGGAGTCTTGCCTCACACTGGCCTAAAATGGGCAGAAATGGTGCTGAACAAAAGCTGCTTGTCGCTCGTACAAAAGTACTTGAAGCGTTGCAGCCGGGACCAAGCTGCATTGCTATTGCCTGTGCCTCTCAACAGGAAAGGTATAGCAAACTTTAAGAAAAAACTACAACAACCCCATTTACAGTTTACCGTAGTTCACATAGTTAAAACCTGTAGAGCTTATTGATACACAGCTGCTGTTGAGCAGATAGCACTTCTACTTCCCTCATGCCCATACACAAATACAACACCACATAGCCTCATGACATCACATGCACGTAATTAATAACACGCCACTTATTCTAGTCTCCATCATCCTAGCTAGCGAGCTCCAGAACAGTAGTCATATTGTGTGTTTCATCAAAGTTATTTATTAGTCGCACCAGGGGTGAGCGTTGGATTTCTAACTTTTCTCCTTCTCTCTTAACTCCCTCACCACAGAGAGACAACATGTTCCCGAAGGGCACCAAGCGCAAGTTTTCAGACTCTGGGGAGGAGACGGCCGGCGGCGGCGGCGACCAGAGCCCGCCATCGGCTTCCTCTGTGGTGGCTCGGACGCTGTCGTCGTCCTACAGCCTGCAGCGGCAGTCGCTGCTGGATATGTCGCTGATCAAGCTGCAGCTCTGCCACATGCTGGTGGAGCCGAACCTGTGTCGCTCGGTGCTCATCGCTAACACAGTGCGGCAGATCCAGGAGGAGATGACCCAGGACGGCACCTGGCAGATAATGACCCAGGCGTTGGCGGCTGCGCAGTGTCCAGCCGATCGTCTGGTGGCCACCGAGGTGCTGTGCCGGCAAACGGACGCCGCTGCTCAGGCCGGGCAGAGTCCGAAGCCCTTCTCGGTGGTCGGTTTGGAAGAAGGCTATCATTCTGAGGAGGTGGTGATGGAGGGAGACGTGGAGACAGAGGTCACCATGTCCACTTTGTCCCCGGTGTCCCCCCAGCTGTCCTCTGCCTCTTACCTGGCAGGTCCCTTTGGCATGGGGCCCTGCTGGGAAGAGGACGAGGAAGACGGTGAGTGTGAGGAGGATGAAGAGGAGGACAGCGAGGAGTGTGTGTCTGAGGGGGAGGAGGCGGAGCGGGACCACCTGAGTGCGGACTCCAGGACGGGGGAGCAGGTTTTTGGGACATTTGAGATCAAGCATCCGGCGCCGCCGCCTGACCCCGCGCTAGAGGAACTGTTTTCAGACGTTGACCCGTCCTACTATGACCTCGATACGGTGCTGACAGGCATGCAGAGCGCCCCCAAGATGGGACCTTACGACCTGCTGGAGAGCCTTTCCTCTCACGGGCCCACGACCCTGAGCTCCAGCTCCAGCTGCAGGTCGGACCTGAACGAACTGGACCACATCATGGAGATCATAGTGGGCTCCTGAAACTCAGAACATTCCTTTGGGCTGGTGCTGATCCGTCAGACTCTTTCCAGACTATGCACAGTTCACACGTGCATGTTCTCGAGGTGGTATTGTTACACACGGAGATTGTCAGCGCTTTTGGGACAAGGTGGGAAACTGACGGCTTGACGAGTAGATTCTGAGTTCAGCTGTTAGAGGCCACCCTAAGGCCCGGCAGCTCCAGTTTGGACCGTCATCTGTCATTAAAAACATTTAATTGTCGAGGTTGAAATGAATGATTTTTGAGGTCCACAAGCCATCCTAGACCGCGGCCGAGGCAGTTAGTTCCCCTCTTTGATGAAATCCAAAATCATCACAATATCTGTGAGCGGGCAAAGATAATTACCCATACCATGATGCATTCTTATTTACGTATTTCCATGTTTACGTCTGTCAGACATTCTGTCATACTCTCTGCGCCTGGTCGTATTTTCTGCCATTCTGTCCATTCCTATTTATTGTTACATGGACTGAGAAAGCCTTCGTCACACTACACAGCATCAGAAAACCTGAACAAATTGTAAATCCAAAATCTATGAATCAATGCATATTTTCCTAAAGATTTGAGCAATTATGAATGGAATATATGTATATGTATATATACGTAGGTGTATATAGAAATATATTTTTTTGCATTATACAGCTGGGGGGACTTTTGCAAGTATCATTTGATATTTTTATTTTATTTTTCTCCTCTCCCAAGCCGTTTTTAAGATTTTAACGTAGCCAGACTCGAGACCGTGTCTTCCCATGGTTTGGAATATATATATATATATAGATATCTATATCTATATATATCTATATATATCTCAAACAAAAAGTGGACTGTAACAGGTGTCGGGGTTGGTATCTTCACACATTTTTGGCACTGTTCTTTTGAAGTACTTATAAAGCTTTATGCAGTGCAGGGGAATGGAAGCGGTTGGAGATTTATCCATCGGTTGGTTTCCTGCACTGCTTTACAAACGGATCCAACAACAATAGCAGCTTTTCCTGAAGCATTTGGAGAAACCACGGGGTGATAACTGCATCAAGAAGCCATATTATCTCTCCTCGTTTGTTAGTTACTTCAAATGAGGACTTCTGTGTGTGTTAACCCAATCTAATTTATTGTTGTTTTATTTATTGTATTTATTATATCTAGGTACCGACACGTCACATTGATTCCAAATCAACAACCAGGCCTGATGAAATTTTAAGTTTATCCAAATTTCGCCCCCTTTTTTTTTGAATGCAGTACCTATTTATTCCTCTTTTTTAATTGTTATTATTAGTAATAATCGGGTTACTCTCACTATGCAGCTCTGTCATACGCGTCTCAAAATGATTGTATACGACTCCTTTAAATCCTTTTATGCAAACAGTTGCCTTTCTCCTAAAGATGTGGAAAATCAGATGCATTTTTTTCTAAATTGTTCCCATCGTCACGATGAAGAGATAAACTCAGGCAAACAAAATGTATTGACGGGAATACAGTATTATGACATGCTTGATACCTTACCATTACACTCCTGAAGGATGTCACTCTGGTCTGAATGGGAGCTAGAACTTCAAAGACTAATTACCGTTGTAAAATGTATGCATTTTTTATATTAAGGAAAAAACATTGTAGCATCTTTGTAAATATTTTTTATAATAAAAGGTGCAAATATTGATTGTGTGGCGTGTCCTTGTGTTGAACGTTTGATGCAGGTCATGTGTGGGACGTTTCCTACTTGGCTGCAGTCGTGAAAAGTCTCCTTTCTTCAGCGGCGCTCGTCTTCATTTATCTGAGGGCAAAGGTTGAAAGAATTTGTCAATCATTGTTCAAGTTGGGTTTCCTGAAACAGTTGGAGATGAGAAGTTGGCAAATCCTTGTCGGCTATGTAGAAGAAAAAAACACGTACTCTACTGTCGTGAATAAGAAGCAAACGTAGTTTTAAGATGCTAAACGTGTTTCTCCTTCATCATCGATGTGTTCATTGTTGTTGTTTACCAATTTCCTATCCCTTCTATAATCCAGTGAACCACGTCACCATCTAAAACATTTAAGTGTAAAGTTCATAATAAACTTTGACCCCCTTCAGACACTCCACTCCACCTAAACCAGCGGCGACTGGTGAGTTTAAAAATGAGAGGAGATTTTTCTTAAATAAAGTCAGAAATTTGTTTTCTTAAAACAGCAAAGCATTTATTTGTGTTATTCATGATCAACTGTACGAAGTACTTGTCACCTGTAGTCTGACACAAACGTTGAATCCAATTTTATGGTTTTGGCTTCAGCAAAAGCACCAAGTGATTAGTTTCCTGTTACCGAGCAGTTTATGGCAAGGGCTCTTATTTTGAAGGAGCATAGCGGAAGTTGATTTGACCAGTGAGTTGTGAATGTTCCAGTTTTATGACAGTATTAAGTAGTAATAGTGGTCCTCCTGATGTTACACCACATCAGCTGGTGTTTTTTAGTTTCAAAGTAAGAGCGTGTGTCATAAACCCTCTGTTACACACACACACACACACACACAAATAAACCAAAACAAATAAAACACTTGCTTAGTTAAGTCCTTAAGCTGCATCTATAAATTAAACACATGTTTTAATTTATTGGGAAGGTAGTTGTCAATGAATCAATCTTTCTTTCAACACCAGTAAGTCGCACTCCAGCGCCTCAGGGTGGCGGAGAATTGAAGAGGAAATATTTGAAATTCAAATTCATTCATGTATTCTGGTTCTTGATTGGTTAGGGAGGACGTCCTCCCTCGGAGCATCATTTCCTGTGTTTCGGACAGAAGTAGATCAACTTGTACAAGAAATGGATGGATCTAGTAGATCCCGCCTCCAGAGGCGGAGAATGAAAGTCTGTTCTCGTCTGTTCTCTACTTCACACAGACTGCCTTTCCCCTCGCTGCCCTGTAGGTGTCGCTGTTGAAGCACAATCTGAATTTCGATAATTTTTTTTTCTACCAGAGTAGATATAAAAATTATTTTATAAATGATACTGAGATTTGGTAATAATTTTATTTCAACCAGTTACTGGGTATTTCAAATAAAATGATTTACTCTTTCTTCATTAAGATATTCAATGTTCACAGCATAGAAATGCTGTAATCAATAAGGGATTAAAAGATTTTGGAGCTTGTGCAGGAGATGGAGCGGTACCTTCTAGATTTAGATGGGCTCTGCTCTACCAACAGCATTGGTTCCAGAACCTAAATCCTGTAGAGGGGCTGGTCTCCTTTTCCGGGTTTTCCCATGGTCGGAGGCGTCGGGCGGGTGTTGGAATACTCACAAGTCCCCGTCTGAGTTCCTCTGTGTTGGACTTTTCCCAGGAGAACCAGTTGGTCACCTCCATGCGACTGAAGGTTGCAGGCGTGAAGGTTCTGACAGTCGTCTGTGACCACGCAGAGTATCCAGCCTCCTTGGAGTCTCTGGCTGGTGTACTGGAAAGGTTCCATTCAGGGTCTCTATGGTTCCCTTGGGTGGTCTTCAACGGCCATGTTGGCAACCATATCATATCATCAGATCTGCGACCGTATGTCTCGGACACTCAGGTGAAGAGAGAATCGGAGCGGTACACTGATCACCACCTGACCTGGTGAACCCAAACAAGTTGTTGGGGTGAACTGGGAACGTCTGGTGGAATCTTCTGTTCCTGAGGTCTTCATCTCACAACTCCAAAGGAGGTTCCAACATATTCTGGGGGAGGTCAGAGACATGGAATCCGAGTGGGAAACCGGGGTGTGGGAGGAGTTTGGCGAGGCCATGGAGAATGAGTTTAGATGATCTTCCATGCAGGGTGGCCGGGCTCAGCTTAGGGATTGCCTACGGAGCTCGGACATCCAGAAAGAGCCCGGAGTAGAGCCGCTGCTCCTTGGCGTCGAAAGGAGCCGGTTAAGGCGGTTCGGGCATTTAGCACCTGCAGGAGCTCCTGGACCGTCTGTGGTTGTACTTGGTGCCGTCTGATGCAGCGATACGTAACCTCCCAGAGGTTCTCTGGTGGACCCAGGTCTGAAGAAGGTGAGAACCAGTCAATGGCATCAAGACCTTCGTTATCCAGGAACCGCCTACACACTCTGACCGCATGAGGCCGGGCCCTGTCCTGGACCAGGAGGAACCCAGTGTCCACTGCATCAGTGTAGGTTCTGACAGGTGATCTGAGGGGTTCCATCCTGGTACTTGACAGCAGTCAGGGTACCATTGGCTTACACCGGGAGGTCCCTCCAAGGATCTACCTCTACAGACTATCAACAACCCAACTCGAAACTGGTCCTGCTGGATGATGTTTCAGGCAGCAGAACTTTCACCAAGACGTCTTTCTCTTTCAGGTCTTTCACATGAGCTCAGGGAGAACCTGCTCTCATCTGTGAGGACAACGGGGTACCAATGGAGAACCTGGCCAACCTTGTCCTTTTGGTGAACATCAGTCCAACGTTATGGTGCTGGACTGTGAGCTCAGGTCTACTAGAGGACATTGGGCCCTTATGCCAACCTCATGGAATCTGGTTCTGACAGTTGGTCAGAACCATCGCACCAGTACCTGCTGGAGGTCATCTTGTAGGGATCTGGCAGAGCTCCTCCTGATCCTCCTCACACTCAAGAACTGAAACCGATCCTGCTGCCGGTCCGTATTCCTTCTACGGTCCTGTCCTCTCCTGGTGTACCGGAAAGTCTCCTGGTACCTCCCCAAAGCTCCTGAGACTGTTCCTGGAGACACATTAGACCTTCTTGTGACAGATTATGCTGGACAACCTGGTCCAACTAAATGGGCTGCAGGTACCAGATCCTGCTACCAGTAGAGACTAGGACACCAGCAAATGGACAGAAATGTTTTTTGTCCAAAACCTGCAGAACCAGAACTGTTTTGTGGAGCGGTCCTGCTGCTGCCTGTCCCCTCCACCCGGTGGGCGCTTTCACTTTCACCAAAGAAGACGAAACTTCTTTACAATCGCTTCAAACCTCCTAACTGGACCGATCCGGATCCCAGAGGGGGAACTGACTTGCTGTTTTACTGTGACCATTAAATGTTCCCCTCATTTTTTCTTTTTTTTTGGAGCACTGCACACAAATCTCAAAGTCCTGTCTCACTCTGCATGCCGATCTCTACGTTTGCGCTTAGTTAAAGATTAATGGCCTCTCAGTGACTCAGCAAAAAAAAAAAAAGGCAGCCTGGGGTAAAAAAAAAAACAGGCCCGCCAGAGAAAGAGACTATTGTGTCTGAAAGACGGTAGCAGTAGACGAGATATACCATAAATCTAAAGTCTAAATCATGTGATAGCCTATTTCTGAGCCTCGCGACGTTCAACTCAGCAGGTTATTTATCTGAGTGCGTTTGTTTGCTGTCAGAGTTCTGCACCACCCGTCCAAACCTCCACACGAACACGCCTCACATGTCATTCTTCCAGTCCAAATGTCTTTTCAAATGGTTTTCTAAGTGTTGAGGTT
The DNA here is from genome assembly GCA_037951165.1 of Lophius americanus. NCBI lineage: Eukaryota > Metazoa > Chordata > Actinopteri > Lophiiformes > Lophiidae > Lophius > Lophius americanus. The sequence goes on from JBBDHG010000322.1 coordinate 264,114, forward strand.
AAGGACAGATTTGATCTCATTGGGTTTTTTTTTTTTGCAACTCTGCAGAGATGTGATTAAGCTCCGCCCACATGAAATACAAAGGTGGGGGAAGTTTAAGGCGTCCCCCTGAAAAAAGGGATTTGAGATCCAGAAGGCGAGCAGCCGGTCTCATTGGTCCGTATCAGCCGAATTTTGTGCCTATGCATCAGCTAGGAGGTTGATCGATCAATCAATCAATCAATCAATCTTTATTTAAATAGCGCTGATTTACAACAACTGTTGTTTCAAGGTGCTTTCCAGAAAAGAGCAGTTCCAAACCAAACTGTTTATGTAATTAAACTAGTATATATCATATTTACTCATTAAGGGAGAACTTACAATAAACTTTAATCGTGTCTAAATGTAGCTCATAGGAATGGCGGCGGCGTTGGTGGCGGCGGCGGTGGCGATGACAAATCCATCAAATCCCTGATTTTCAGTGATATATTAGAATTTCATTCTCAATGACAGGAAAATAACACAATTGAGTGTAAAAAGCGACTTTTAAATGTCAGAAAATCATTGTAAATGTTAATAAAGATGAAATATGTTAAGAGATAAAATATTAACGCTCATAATATTTTTATAAAATGACAAATAGTTCTTATTTTTTATCAGCATTTTGAGTTAAACTCCTGGGATTTGCAGTGTTTACCAGCCTCACTTGAAAAAAACAACAACTGAGAGACTTCAGCTCATTCAAAACTCTGCACCTCCACTGCTGACCAGAATCGAGAGGAGAGAACCCATTGGACCGGTTCTGGCTTCCTGTAACACCTAGACCGACTGCTTTTGCGCGAAGCTCCTGATTGGGCTAGCATTAGAGCTACGTTGCTGCTTGTTCTCCATTTGCCTTGCAGAAGTCTGCGGTCACCTGCCTCTGGTTTATTGGAATCCTGCTGTGATAGACCGGGTCGGTTGGCACCAGAGGAGGAAGATTTGTGCACGAGGTGTTTTTTTTAAACCAAAAAAAAAGGAACATTCCTATAAAAAGAAGAAGTAAAGTTCTGTGTCCATAACAAAGGTCAAATAAAGGTGACTAGAGAGGAGGTTCACATAATGTCAGATGTACGAGTACTTTTACCATAAGAATACTCTGTCTTCTACGCACCATGTGTAATCCTCGATTTGAACTATTGCACATCTCTTATTGGATTATTTTCATTGATTTTATATATATATCATTTGAGATCGGATTGTTTCCCTTTTTCTTTATATTTGCATGAATATTAGTCCTGCATTTTAATTTCTATATTTTTTCTGTCCCGTTTATGTATGTATGTGTGTATATAAATACGTATATATATACATATACACGTATGTATGCATACATAATATGTATATGTGTATATCTATCTATCTATCTATCTTTCCCACAAAACATTTTCTATAACCCTAAAGAAGCGTTAAACTTGTACAGCCTAATACCTTTTTACACATAAAGTTTATTTCTCCACTAATATTTAGATTTTACTGAAATAATCTATCTATTTAATCTATTTGCTATTTCAGTCAGCATTTAGATCTATAAAAGGACAAATGATCATTTTGAATCACAGTGATGACATCATCAATCTTTGGGGCATTACATCATTTTCAGAAAGTTAAGTACGTCAAATCTGCACTTAAGTAAAAGTACTTAGTTACTGTCTGGCTTTCTGGAGACATTAAAACGATTTTTTATTTTAGATTATATTTATATTCATGTATTCTATTCTCTTCTTTTTTTTCTTCTTCTGCCAAAGACGTTATTTTTCAACCTTAGTCTGATCAGAGAAAAACTGATGGACAGGATTTACAGGAATTTAACCCAGTGGTAGGTTTTTATCGGATCCTAACCCTATGTTAATAACAATACATACGTACATGACAATAAACTATAAATCGATAAGCTTCAGATTTTATGGTGAAAATTTCATTTGAAATATATTAATCTGAAATTCAGCGCAGAGTTATTCCATTATAGTAGATTTTGTAATCCAAAGGATTTACCTTTGATTACAATACTGTTATTATTAATTTAACATTTATTTAAGTCTTCATGTCTTCTTTTCATTTCACTTATTTGTCATAAATCACTTTGGAACTGCACTGTACGAAAGGTGAAATCTGAATAAAGTTCATTATTGTTGTTTTTTGTTTTTGTTGTATCTGCAAATTGCATTCCAGCAAACATGAAGGCAGTGTTGAGGATTAAGCCTCTGTTCAGGGCAGGACGATGAAGAAAAGAGAAGTAGCAGCGCAGCAGTGACAGCAGAAGAGGCTGACAGACGTCAGTCTAGAGTTTCCTTTTATGGCAACATCCGGTCACTTCTCCCGCCTTCCTCTCTGAGTCATGTGTCCCTTTAAAATGGTGCGTTCAGGTGCCCACAGCTCTTTTCGTTTTCATGATACTTTGACATTTGCTCGATAATACTTACCACACAAACGCTTTTAAAATACTCATATGTGTTCTATCCTCTTGTTGTAATACATTTTGATGTGACAACTCTTTTTTTTTGGAATTTTTGTTCTCCAAAGAAAAGTAAATATAAGCACATTTAGATAAAACATAACCAAATATAACAATATTGACAAAATAACTTCTACAGCCCGCTACTTCTGACACATTAAGTATATTTCTCCAATAATATTTACATTTTATTGAAATAAATTATAGCTTCAGCACTCTAAATTCTATTTTTCTACTTTTTGTATAATTTTGAGTAAATAATTTGAACATCTGTTCACCGCCGTAAGCCATGACGGTTTAATTTCTCTGAATGAAGTTACACTTAAGATGCTGTTTACATTTATTTTCTTTAATTTGAGGAAAAAGATTGCTGATTGGATAAAACTAGAATTCACTCACAACGATGTCATACCGCCAACCAATACCTCTGTCACTAAAACCTGACCTCTAACGCGGTTTTCCTCCGGTTACAGCTCTATCTGCTATTTTAGTCAGCATTTAGATCTATAAAAGGACAAATGATCATCAGAGTGGTCATTTCATTTTGAATCACAGTGTTGAGATCGTCAATCGTTGCTGCATTACATCGTTGTGGGGATGTTGCCATGACGATTTCACATTGCTTAGATCTGCCTCATGCTAAATTAAGAAACATTACACTATTCCTTTTTACCGGAAAACCTCATTAAATCCCCGAAAAGTTGGTACTATTATAGAATTGTCATCACTGTTGCTGCATCCGCTGTTGATCCATAATATTAACGCCATAGCTCAAAAACGTTTACATGGATCATTTCAAATGTTATACCTCTATATGCCTTGGAGTGAGGAAGAACTGGATTGATTTTGAGAAAGGTCAGTTGCAAATTTTCGGACACTAGAGGGGAACTTTTACATTTATTCTTCACAGTTTCCGATTTAATCCAAATGAATCAATGAATCAATCAATAAATCTTTATCTATATAGATTCCTCTGTGAGCAGGACTTGGCTAGAGAAAGAGAGAGAGAGAGACAGAGAGAGAGGGAGAGAGAGAGAGAGAGAAAGAGAAAGAGAAACTGGCTTATAAAGGGCAGAGACCTTGAGCAGATCCAAGACTCAGGGTGGACGGCCTGCTGCCATGACCGGTTGGGTTTGGAAAGAGAGAGAGAGAGAGAGAGAGAGAGAGACAGAGACAGAGAAAGAAAACGAGAGACAGAGAGAGAGAGAGAGAAACCAACTTACTTTAATACTTCGTATTTTAGTCACTAGGGGGAGCTTTCTTTTTCATTTTTTTTAACAGTCTCTTTTCGTAGTAACTTTCCTGACCATTGGTTTCCAGATTTTGTGCGTTTGAATAGACGCGATTAAATATCTGTTATACATTTATAGTATTTTAGTTTAATAGTGCAGATTTTACTACCTAGGGAGATTTTTTTTTGTTGTTTTAGTAACAACACATATAATTTATGGAGTTAAAACACATGTTGAATCCTCCTACAAATATCTAATATGTGTTTTAACGTCCCAGATCTGGATTCTGATCTGGGACCATTTAGACATGGAGCTGGAACACCAGGATTGGTGGATACATGTGAATTTTCTGTTTGGAGAGAATTACTATTATTTTCTTATCATCTGTAAATCATTTAAAAAAAAAGTTTTTTTCTACGTTGTTGCATCTGTACGCTGATCCACTTCAAGGCAAGTTCATTCAGAAAATTATAAACAGAACAATTAAGTTCTGTTCTCAGAATTCTTGCTCACTGTGAGCCGGCACCAGGGAGCGGTCCAAATAAAAAGGATCCTTCCTGAAAGAATGTTCAGTCCAAGACTTCATCGTTGCCTTTTTGTTAGTCTCAGTTGAGTTTTTAAAGACTCTTCCTCGTCTTTCAGCCACTTAGTCTTCGGAGAGTCTTTTATTCATTGCAACTTTGTAAGAGTTGAACATAGTTGGACGGTTAGATGGACGGAAGGTCACTTCCTGTTCACGCCCTCTTTGTCGTATTCTTCTTCTGGGCGATTGTTGGCGTCGGCGCCCAGCTCATCGTAGCATTATCGTCACCTTCTGAACGGGAGTGTGGATCGTCTGTTCTTGTCAAAAGCTGTTTCCGATTAGATGAGTAGTTGCATGTAAACACCGAGTCAGAAAAGATCAGAGGTCAAGTAAACTGATGAATGGCATTGCAACTCTTGAAGGTTTAATCCGGATAGGAGAAACTTGCCCCATGTAAAGCCACTTGGTGTGGACTTTGAGCATTCTAGGCTACTGTGCAAACATGGAAGCACAAAATGGCGGCCTCCGTGGAAGGGGACCCTCCCCCTCTGGAGGTAACAAAAATAAAAATAAATAAGGGATTCTTATTTTCATCTGATTATATAATTTCAAAAATGTAATTATGAAAATAATATTACATTCATTCAAAGCGACAGCCCTAAGTTCACACACTGCACCTTTAATTTAACAATCACTTCACACAAGCCCTCATTTTGTGTTTTTCTATGAAGGCGAGGACTCGGTTTCTTCACCTCGAACCAGACTGGGGCTCATCATCAGGCTGCATTGCCATGTAATAAACTTTACATCCAGTTTATGTAACAGCACCAGCCTCGGACACATGACTAGTTTCCGAATCCATCAGTTTTGATCACCTCTGGAATAATTCTTCTTACTTTAGAGGCAGACCTGCAGACAAATCAATCTGTCTAGAGACAAGCAGTTTGAATCTTTCCATGCATATGTTTGACGTGAATGTGAACATATGACTCACTACGAGACGCCCCTGCAGGCGGAGAGTCTTTGCTCATCCGTGCAGACGCGGGTTACTTCATCAAAGATCCGTTTTTTCAAGAAGAAGTACGTATGAAGACCAATTTTACCTCCATCTGAAACTTTAATTTTATTTAAGATAGAGGGGCCATGCTGCGTGAAGTCACAAGACACGTATTCATCTTTATTTATTCTTATTATAGTGAACTAAGACTAACAAAAAGATACCGGAAAAACTGATGAATGGTCTGCATGAAATATAACCCAGAGGAAGATTTCAGCAAATCTTAAAAATTATTACATTGTGTGGGTGTTTTTATGACCTCATAACGCTTTTCTTAACAATCGCTTATAGGTTTGCTATCCCTGTGTGTTTTCTAGTTTTTAGATTGACCAGGGTTCAGTTTGTCCATTCAGGCTACTGCACAAACACGGTGGCACAAAATGGCGGTGGAATCCAGTACAGACATAAAGATCTATTTCTTTGAAAATGTTTTAAACAACATAGTTATTCAATGGGATACCTCTAAATAACACTTAAATCAGTTACTCTGGTTATCAAGACGCCACCTAAAAAAGAAACCATGAGACTTCTGGTTTCTGATAATGTTAACAAATAAAAGTAAACAACTTTAAGCTAATCTTGAGATGGCTGCGTCTGTGGCAAGTCCTTTTAATTTTTATTCACTAGACTGGATAGTCATTACGGATATCTAGAATTTTTTGTTTTCGCCTGATCAAAACTGTAATTGTAGATCTGTATCTGCAGAATCATCTCGATTAGCTGTAATGCAGTTACAGATATCTACATTTGAATTCAATTCAAGTTATCAACATAATTCTATTAAGATATCAAGAGAAGTTTTAATTTGTCAGAATGACGCTGTGTTTTATCTTTAAATGGAATAAAGACTGGTCAAAATGACATAGTAGAAATGTAGTTTCAACTAGGCGAACTGACTTTGCAGAGATATTGAACAAAAGTTCCTACTCTTCACAGTTACATTGCGGCTTGTCTAAAGGCCGTCGTTTTATAATTGTAGTGTTCATTCTAGATAATGAAGCTAAGAGAATAAATGTTAAACGAACTTGCTTTACGCGTAGAAAGCTGCTTTCTCTAATTTCTGTGTTTTGTGCAGCTCGTTTTTCCGCGCAGCACCTGAACGCAGCGGCGCCTCGCAACCAGAACACGCAGCAGCGCAGCCGTTGCCCCGTGAGTGGCGGAGGCGGAGGCCTGATCAGCGGCTGAACTGACCAATCACATACGTCCTCCAGTACTGCGTCACAAACACGCCCCGCCTCCTCCCCCCACAGCCTGGATGGAGCGAACATTCCTCATATTCCTGCTGCCCGATCGCCGAGGAACGAGCCGGGAGACGACGGACTCACGCCGCTCATGACTCTTTGGAAGGAGACGTAAGGTTGGTTGAAAACCTAGTTTTATTCAATTATATCATTCCAATTTTGGCTTCAGATTTTCTATTTTAAAGTGAAAAGCCAGCGTCTCCTCTTTTCTGGAGTCCGGCGGTCAGAGACGGTCGGGGGTATTCCTCGGGGTCAGGGGCGGAATACGTAGGAAGGTTAAGAAGTTGCTTTTCTTTTAGTCTTACTTAATTGTTACGAGACTAAATAAAGATGAATACGTGTCTTGTGACTTCACGCAGCATGGCCCCTCTATGTTAAATAAAGTTAAAGTTTCAGATGGAGGTAAAATTGGTCTTCATACGTACTTCTTCTTGAAAAAACGGATCTTTGATGAAGTAACCCGCGTCTGCACCGATGAGCAAAGACTCTCCGCCTGCAGGGGCGTCTCGTAGTGAGTCATATGTTCACATTCACGTCAAACAAATGCATGGAAAGATTCAAACTGCTTGTCTCTAGACAGATTGATTTGTCTGCAGGTCTGCCTCTAAAGTAAGAAGAATTATTCCAGAGGTGATCAAAACTGATGGATTCGGAAACTAGTCATGTGTCCAAGGCTGGTGCTGTTACATAAACTGGATGTAAAGTTTATTACATGGCAATGCAGCCTGATGATGAGCCCCAGTCTGGTTCGAGGTGAAGAAACCGAGTCCTCGCCTTCATAGAAAAACACAAAATGAGGGCCTGTGTGAAGTGATTGTTAAATTAAAGGTGCAGTGTGTGAACTTAGGGCTGTCGCTTAAAATAAATGTGATAATATTTTCATAGTTACATATTTGTAAATGTATAATCATTTGAAAATAAGAATCCCCGTCTTTGTTTTTTACCTCCAGAGGTGGAGGGTCCCCTTCCACGGAGGCCGCCATTTTGTGCTTCCATGTTTGTACAGTAGCATAGAATGGTCAAAGCCAACAGTGGTTCTAGACAGGACGTTTCACATTTATGGTTATTAAGTGGCTGAAAGACAAGGAAGAGTTACCTCATCTCAAAAACCCAACTAAGAAGAACAGAATTATACTGACTGAACATTCTTTCTGTTTATTGGACACCTCCCTGGTGCCGGACAGCCACTCCCGGAACGCATTCCCGCTGCAACTGGCTCTGCATTGAAATGGTTAGGTTGGATGGCGAGCACTTACACACCCAAAATCGAGTTATATAATATACAAAATGGGGGCCTTATTATCAATATATCAATTAAGTAAATTAGTATTTTTTTTCTTGCTTATTTCAAATATGACACAAAATCTCCACCCCCCCCCCCCCCAAAAAAAGCTATTGAGTCATACACAGCCTGGCAAAGGCAGCAAGGTGAAAGGCAGTCTGTGTGAAGTGGAGAGCAGAGGAGGACAGACTTCACGATCCTCCTCTAGAGGCGGGATCTACTAGATCGATTTAATATATACCCCCCCTTTGAAACGCTAGACTGACGTACTGGTGGGAAAGGAGAGATTGAATTATTGACAACTAACTGACGTTCAAATACAAGTAAACAAATATACGCTGCTTCAGCAGTTAGCTTAGCAGTCGGCTAGAAACCACGAAAAGCTTACCAGCGAAGAAGAGGTTCAGTGTTTCTTTTTTTTGTGTAGAGGATTATAATTTACAGAAATAGAACACACAGGTGATTTTGCGTAACGTGAGGAGGGCTGCTAGTACTTTATTTTCTATTATAAAGTAAACACGAACGATACACCGGTCAACTTAACCTTCTGTGTACTACTTCAAAATAAGTTCATTTAATGTAAATAAAAAAAACAACAACTGCTTGGTAACAGGAAACATACAATCCATTTTTGTTGAGGCCAAAACCATAAAGATTGATGTCATGTGATCGTCATGTAACACGTGACAAGGATTTATAACATCTGTAGTAAAAACCCGTCATGAATAAATGCCTCGGGGTCAAAGAAAGCTTTATTTTTAATTTCCTCCCTAAATTCGTGGGGTGTAACTGTTAATCTGCTTCCTGTTTCTCCAGAACGATGTTGGGTCGTGGAGTGAAACGGAAGCGGAGCTGCTTGGAGGAGCTGGAGGCCGAGGGTCTCTCCGCCGCCGCTCCAGAAAAGGAGAAGAATGGACCGGAAGGCCTGGAGGAGGAGGTGGCGCTCCACGACGGTCCGTCCAAATCCGACATGAACCACCTGCAGCAGCGTCAGCTGGTCCTCGGCCTCTGCCTGGAGAAGCTCCAGCACTACCAGGCCGGCGTGGAGCTCAGCCTTCGCCGCTCTGTGCTGCTGATCAACACGCTCAAGCAGATCCAGGGGGACATGCAGAGCGACGGCGCGGGAACCTGCACGCCGGAGGTTCTCCTCGGCGGAGACTCCCGCCTTCTCAGGCAGGACATGCTGGTGACGTGCTCGGGTTGTGCGGAGGACGACGGAGACAAACTCTCCGCGTCGCCGGCGTTATCCTCAGGATCTGTCTCTCAGGAAGCGAACAGCTCGCACGACCAGCAGAAACCACTTCCTGCCGCGACAATCAACGCTTTTAGTGATGCAGTAAACGCCATGGGCTACCTCAGCGACCTCGCCCTGGACGACATCTTCGAGGACATCGACACGTCAATGTACGAAACCTCCGATCTGCCTTCTGTGTGGGCGCCGGGCTCCCCGTGGCCCATCAGCGTGTCGCTCTGGGCCGACGAGGATGTGAAACTGCGTTCGTCCGGCCATCCGTCGGCTGGGAGCCGTCAGTCGTGTTTGATGGACCTGAATGATCTGGACCACATCATGGAGATTCTGGTCCAGTCCTGATCCCTTAGATGAACTTCTGAACATTTAGTCCATCTAAGTGTGGATCCAAAAGTCTTCTGGAGGAGGAGACATGAAACACGGACCGACCGACTGACTGAAATGTGGGTTTTTTAAATTCTTTTTAGCGCCGACCCGTTAAATTTGGAGTAACTTTAAATGAATTCTGGGCTCATGTGCCTCATTGTAGAGCTGGACTATTTATTTTAGCAGGTGAAGAGGAAAGAGTCCCTCTTAAACTCTCAGGTGGTCAAACACGCCGATAATAGTTCTTAAAAGTCCAAATGAACTTCCGTAGAAAGGCTGAAACGGGCTGAGAGGACTCTTCAGGTTCTGGACTGCTCGTATTATCACCAGAAGTCAAAGTAGAAGTGCGGCGCCGGTAAAGGAAGTGTGACAACGGCTTGGCTTAAAAGAAAGCACAAAGAGACGCCACGGAAAAACCGAGGAGGGTCTCTGACCGGATAAAAAACCTCTTTTATAAAGCTTCAGCACTTTTCTGAGTAAATCCACCCGCTTCAGGAGGAATCTGAACCGGGTCTGTGCGTCACATGGCCGTCAGATCGGCACCGGGTTGATTATTAATTGAACTCCCTTCAATTACTTAAGAGGCTGAGCTTCAGCCAGGAGGGCAAAGGTCGAGGATTCCTCTCAGCGATGTGGGGGTGGAGGCTGAGCGGTTTTTCTTTTTGGACCTTTAAATGAGACGCCAGAGTCTTTACGGCTGTGTCAGAAGATTGGACCTCAACAGAAGCTTTCAACCCACGGGGAGATGAATGAAGTCGTTCATTTTGGTTTCATGAGAGTGTCGTAAAGATGTGGCGGCTGGAATGCCTTCATCCGATATTATTCTTATTTATGAACTGAAAATCACCCAGAAACTCCTGCAGGTCTTCAGAATTCAGATTCTGGGCGGTCGGCGCGTCGGCCGTCACGTGTTCTGCCGCTGTTTGCACCATCAGCCGCATCAAACAGAACAAAATGTATGAGAGGTGGAAGGTTGTTCTCCGAAGGTCGTGTTTACGATCAATGCAAACGCGTCTTTTTGTGCAGCTAACCCCAGAACATGTATTTCATGTCATCCCCCCGCGCCCGGTTCTGACTGAGGAGCCGATCATGAAGTATTTCTGATGCCGCGGCGGCGTGAGTTTTTACTGTAGCGACTTTTATACGTGTTTCTACCTGAGCGACAGATGTTCGACCTTCACGGCCCGCGGTCGATTCCTCGTCTACCTCCAGGCGCCCGCTGGTCGTTGGTTCTGCCCGGACGCTCCGGTTTACACCATTACGACTTTTTTTTATAACGTTTGCATGGAACCCGTTCCCTTCTCCGTCCTCATCTCCATCATGCCTTACTACTGAGCCTAGTTTCTATTTTTTTATATCCCTGTAGAGGTTTTTAAAGCTCCTCTGAAGCCGTGGAGCTGAGGGGAGGCGTTATGTAAAGCACTGGAAGTCAGGAACGCCACAGATTCTTCCCTCTTCTTGGCTTCTCTTTCCTTTTTTTCTCTCTCTGCCCTGCCCTGACTGAACTCCAGTGGCATGTGAGCTTTATGTATCCTGACAGGCTGACAGCCAACTCGCTCAGGGAGGAGGTTGCAGTGAAAATAAAGGAGGAGGGGGAGGAAGCCGTTTGCGTCACTTGATCGGTAGGAGGGGTTTAGAGGTTGTTTTGCCTCGAGTCAGAGCGCCGACCAATCAGATGAGCTGTGAGGAGAGTAAGATTGATGTCTGAAGGCACACAGCTGCTGCAGCAACAACTTGTTTTTGATCCTAATGGCTCTGACCGTGTACCTGTTTAATTTTTGCCACTTTAATCCCCCCCCCCCCCCCACCCACCCTATTTATTACATAACCCCTCAGACCGGACTGAATTTTAGAAGAAAAAAACAAAACAAAGCTGCGTTTTTATTTATACTTGTATGAAAGAACAAAATGTGTTACTGGTCTTTAAAGCACAAGTTATTGTTTTCCATGCTGGTGATGATTTAGACAGAAGTGAAGGATGCAAATGCCAGGTAATGAGATGATACTGAATAATGTATTTTTTTGTGGAATATTTTATAGATCTTCTTCAATAATAAAGTGAAAATATCCAAACTGCCTCCTCATGTGTCTTCATTCCTTTGACTACCTGCTTCCTAATGAAGCACAGCAGTCCTGGTTTTTCATTCTTATCAATGATACTAGTACATTTATTCATAAGGCACTTTACATTTGGATCAAAGACCAAAGTGCTACAAGGTAAGAGCAGGTATAAATATAACAATGATATAAAAATATTAGCAAAAAATTCATAGTCAGCTAAAAATGATATGAGGGGATTATTTTGGTTCTATTTTATCCTCATCTCATCTAATATTCTAGAATGTCGCGCAAAACATCTTAGTTAAAAGCTAAAAAAGCTAAAGCTAAATTATGATACATTTAATCAATTGTAGTGATTCATCGAGAAGAAAAAAACTGATCTGATTGTTTTGTTTTAGGCCATAAACAAATATTTAATCCCCATTAAATTAAAAAATCAACAATCTTGGACAAAATAATTACGACCAACCTCTGAAAACAGGAACCTGACCTCAGAGCTAACACGCGTAATGGATCAGATATATTCTGTGTTTAACCGACTGATTGTAGTTTATAGAAAAGCTGGTTTTGACAAACAACCAGTGGGTTTTTATACCCTGGGTAAATTCTTGCGGGGTAGCTCACATGTCAGCCTTCTTTTCTTTTTTTCCCTCTTCTCTTATTCAAATATGCACAACAACACATTAACAACGAAATCTGTTCCCTGAGAGGTGAAAAATGACAGTGTACAGAATTATATAAATAAAATAGATCAAAGGTATATGAAAACATGAAGGCCCGGCTGAAACCGCTCAAACGTGCAGCTTGTTTTCATTTCCTTCATATGTTTGATGTCTTTCACTTCGGTGCAGCGTTGCTTCAGTCGGACTATTTTGAGCCTGCAGCTTTGAAATGGTGGATGGCCACAACCTGGAAGGCAAGAGTCGGGGTTTGATCGCCCCGCCCATGTTTTTACACAGTCAAATGGAAGCCGAGGCTGCCCTCTGGTGGCGCCGCGGCTGAGGTGCAGCTGCATGACGCTGCACATAAAAAAAAAAGAAAAGGCTGAGTGATGATGGTGATGGTGGATAAGTTAATATGATTGGTTCCCAAAATGACAAATCTACTATAAATGCCAGGATTAAGGATCCGTGCATAAATTAACATTCCTCAGCATTTTCTTCTGCCCCTCCGTATCGTATTAATATCTCAAGAACAGCCATAAGTAAATGAGAGGCGAGACATTTAAATGACTACTACACTGTGTGCTTATGGAAAATATAAAAATGTACTCACAGTAAATAATTTATGGATACGACCAAATAAAGGTAATTTAGGCAGGGTTTGGTATCTCATTGTTTTTAATCTCCTCTGATTAAAATATAAACATATTAAATATTCTGTCTGTCTGTCTGTCTGTCTTTCGAGCCTCGGGTGTCAGTCTTGGTTTAGAGACAGACATTAGTGGCGGAGTAAAACAGAACTTTGGCTCTGTCCAGCAGTCTGACTCAGCAGCCACAGAACAAACATCCTCTGCTGCTGCCAAAAGGAGCATTCCACTGACCCGGGCGCTGCATCGACCCGGCAGCACTTCCTGTGAGGTGTTCATGATAAATAACTGGGAGTTCATCAACAAGAGGTTATGACCATCCTCATGTTTCTTATTTGTAGGTGGTGGTATCCGCCCATCTATCAGCAGTCCCCCTTCATCTCAAGGACAAGGGACCCTCCTTTGAGGACCACGATGTTGACGTGTTGGACAGAGAGGACAGATGGTTTTAGAGGAGGAGGAATCAGAAAGGAGCTTTTTTTTTCTATGAATGCGTGCAACCTTAAATGAAACCAAGTTACATCACCAGTATATTTGTATTATTTTGTATTATGAGATCCATATTACATATATTACATATACATTTAACATAGTGAACAGACAGCCCAGATATTTTATTTTCTATTTTTTTCTCTCTCTTAAGATGGCAGTCTCTCCTTTAGGTGGTGCTAGATGAGACCCTGTGTGGTTGAAAGGGACAGAAGACGTTTCTGTATGGACTAACATTTATCTTTGTATGCGACTCTTGTCTGATACCAGTGAGAACAGATCTGTACCAGAACCAACCAGAATCCAAATATCCAACACAATAACACAACTTCAAAAAATCTCCTCCCTTAAGTGAGTAAAATATGAACTTTTAGATTATAATATGGGTGAAATATGATATAAACAAGATAAATCCCCTGGTGTCGATTCATAGGCAGCAAATTTGGACGAAATCAGATCAACGGTTGAGAAATTATGAGATTAAAGCTCCCCCTAGTGTCAGAAATATACAACTTCCTTTTCCCAAAGTTAATGAAGAAATCTCTCACATTTCGAGTGAAGTTGGACCGGTACATAATCGATGCTGTAGACGTTTTGTAGGAGGGACACATGGAAACATCTCAGCTGGCGGTTTTGAAGAACACGTTTCCACTCAGCAGTGTTGGAAATGAATTCTTTATACATGCACACAGCCTGATTTCATTCTCAATGGACATCAAAGCTCCGCCATGGACGAAGAAGGAGAGTGTCCAAGACGGCTAGTTCAAAGTCAGAGGAAATGCGATTATGTACGGATCGCAGTGGAACGGGTCGTCACATGGATTCTGAATCCTGGCGCACAAACCGACATATTTTCACTCAGAATTTAAAATCATGCAGCCGTCAGAAAGAGGACCACCGAAAGCTTTTCATTATGAAATATAACAATGGTGGAAGTTGAGTAAGGGAAGCTGCTGTGGGGACTCAGGGAACACCTGAGCCGGGCTCTGGGTCGTGGTGAAGACCTGCCAGAAGACTGGGCAACCGATGCAAAGGTGATAATGGAGACAGGAAGGAAGGTGATTGGTTGAATCATCTGGGCAGAAGGAAGAACATGAGGAGGCTTGTTGGTGGAATGAGGAGGTTCAGGAGATTATAAGCAGCAGATGTTTCCGTCTGATCCAAACAGGTTTAGATGCACAACATCATTGTGTGGATTCTGATTCATCCGGGTCCTGGTTCTCCATGTGTGCCGAATCCAAAGAAACAAAGGTGATCCGTGTGAAAACTGTCTGTTTTGGACGCTGACTGGGATACGTCTGAGGTTTCAGCCTGAGACAATGAGTCCAAACATCTTAGATCTTGGAATCTCAATCGTGAGAGGAAGCGGTCGTTTGTGCTGGAATTAACTGGAGTGATATGAGAAAAGAGTGACAAAATTGGATAATCCAATAAAGTCCCCTGAGATTCGGAGGAGAGATAATGACTGTATTCCGTGTCCTTGGATGACTGACCTCCGTCGCCGCGGCTCCAACTACGAGCAGCAGACAGGAATGAAATCTAAATTGTTTTTATTTCTTATTCCCGGACAGTCTGCTTCTTTGTTCTGTTCTGTATCCATTCATTCACATTTTCAACAGGCCCATATAAACATATTTACACGGGAAAGTAAAAGGATGGAAAATACATCATGGTTCTCCATGTGGGTCAAATCCAGAACAACTGGACTTCTGTTTGGGCTTGAAGATGTTTCACCTCCGATCCAGGAGGCTTCTTCAGGTCCTGACAGCCTGGTGGGGCATCAGGGGGTTTCATGCCTGGGACATAGAGAGTTGCCGGCAGTGGGCCGGCGCATCTCTACTGTGGGTGGGTCGGACTCAGGGGTCATTTGACACAGAGTTGTCTAGGTTGTCTGCTGAGGTATCGTGTGAGTCGTTGGTATCACGTGGCTCCAGGTGTGGACGATGGTGAAACCGCCTGAAGAGAGTCGTTGAAACCGCATGTGTGTAGGGGGGATTGGTGACGGCGTAGACCCCCAACCCCTGTTTAAAGAGGGACACTCCGGTTTGACAGTACGGCTTCCTTCGCTCCTCTCTCAAACCATCTATCCTCTCTGTCCAAAATGTGAACCTAGTCCTCAAAGGAGTGTCCACCGCTGCTGGACCACGTGCTGGTCCGGATGAGCTGGCTCTCCTGCACCGGGCCCTGCTCTGACTCTGGTTCTGTCTGCAGATCTGTGACTCCTCGCTGCACTCAACCAGATAAACCACGTTGCTCTGCTTGTGTCTGGGTGTCTTTGGGCTGAAACCGTCTTCGTCTGAGGGTGTTACAGGGTTTGAATGAACTGGGATGTTGAGTTTGGACAAGATCCTACGTAGCTTCTCCAAAACTCCAGACACGTAGAGTTTGGCGCCCCCTGCAAACCGCTGCAGTGCTGCTTGAGGTGAGGGACCGCTGAAACCAACAGAACCACAGCTTCTACAAACAGCAAAGACGCGATTCTAAGCTCAAACCGGACATCCTGGCCTCGACTGTCCCTCAAGATCCAGTCCATGACTACAAAGTACAGAATATGTCTGAAGTTACTCTCACATTGGTTCTAGAGGGTCCAAAGACCCCGTACCCCTACAGTACAACCCAGAGGACTCGGTCATAGCCTCTGTCTAAAATCCAAAAACTACATGTAGGGTGGATGAGAAATATGACAACATTCAATTCAATGTAGTAATTTGAAGAATCTTTGCAAGATAAATCCTTTATGGTAGTAAAAAAAACAACAATAAATTCTATAAATATGTCAGTGAAAAGTTGGGGATTTTATGGAATTATCATTGCTGTGTCAGCAGATTGGTCATATTAGCGCAATTACTCAAAAACTACATCATTGCTCATTCCCAAATTCTCTACCTAGATAGACGTTAGTGCGAAGACGAGTGATTTGGGGAGTGGTTGGTTTTAGATTCCTGACTCTAAGGAGAGCTTTATCTCCAAAAAAGGTTTTCGAGATTTTGGTCCAATTTAGTCCAAATTTGATGAAAATGAATCGAAACTCAAGGAGATCTGTCGTGTATAGATCATATTTTACTCTAGTAGTTAATATTTTACTGTAATAGTTCATATTTTACTCACTAGGGGAAGCTTCTTTTTTTTCCTTTCAAGGAAAATACAGTTTTTTGGACTTTACTCCATATTTGTGTCATGACTGTGCTGTCATTTTATTTCCTTGACTTCTTCTTGGTTTAACCTGATTTGGTTCTATGGTTTTATTATGAAGGTTTATTTGTTGTCTCTCATTGCCTCGTTATCCTCAGTGTATGTAGTCGGTGCTCCCTTGTCCTCATGTCCCAGTTTGTTGTTGATTTTCCCCGTCACGTGTCCAAACCATTTTCCTTTTGTGTTTTTTTTGGGGGATTCTCCTCTTTTTTTTAAATTTTTTTATACTTTGTTCACTTTTCATTGAATATAAGTTTTGCCTCTGGCCTTTTTCCGTATTGGTTAGCGTGATTGGACTGATCTTGGCCTTGAACCCTGCCTGCTCTCTGAACTTGGAGATTCCGAATTTTGAATTGTTCCACGTGAACTTTTGGCTTTGACCTCGGACTTGATAATTGATTATTGCCTCTCGGATTTTAGACATTTCATTAAATCCTTTTAATTGCATCCGTTCTGCTTCCAGTGTATTTCTGCACGTTAGTCCAAACGTTTTACTCCTGCCCTCAGCTCGAACAATTTGAGGAGTTCAAACTGGGGTGGGGTGGGGGGGGGGGTTTCTTGTACAATTGGAGTCTTTTCAGGGAAACCCCCTATCTGTGGCACTAGTTTACTAAATTTAAACTATGTTTATTAAATCATGACTACGACATTTTTTAGCGGTATGGATCGTATATATGACATTTACAATGACATCATCAGGACAGAACATCCAAGATGGGATTAAATTCTTATGAGTAATCCATACGAGCTCCCTGAAATGATAACATCTTACGTGATATTATGTAACCTATGATGAGCCACGCTTGACTTAAAAATGCGTGACATCTGTAGTCAATGTTATCACAGCGCCAAAGTCACGACTGCGTTGGTCTCGTGATGACCCCATGACGGCGCCCCCATATGTGCTGCTGACCGCAGAGCTGCGTCTCATCTGCATGCAGCCAGTGACTAATAGCTTCTACTCGGCCTTTAATTACGCACATTTATAAGAAATTCAGAGAAAATAAGACTGAACTGTGCAAACGTTGCTGCTGTGGCACAGCGTCGCTTCTGTTTGAGGCGGCTTTCCGGCCAAGATTTTTAACCTCATCACCGGTGTGACCCTCAGGAATGCCGTCATGTGGAAGCGACTATTTCTGATCAAATTCCCCTTTCAAGATGGAAAAAATAAATAAATCACACAATCTTCAACTTTTCAAAATGAACGAAGGGTAAATATCCGTCTCTAGCTGGAACAAGTGACCGTCCATATATGAATAATTAATTAACTGAACCAGAGAATAATTAACAACAGTAAAAAGAATTCTTCATCTGATTCCAGCCTCACAAATGTGGGTTTTTGATCATTAGAAACAGAATAAATTCAAGTTTCAGACATTCCCTCAGACTTGACCCAACAAGAGATTTATACATTATTATAATAGATTATAATTAATTATAGATTATTCAATAATGAAAATAAGGGCGGACCTATTATGCCCACTGGTTATTTTAAGTTAAGCCTTGTCTCCAGAAAATAAACCTTTTACTGTCAGTTACATTGTACATGTTACTTTGTGTGAGGAATCTGTGACTAAACACAAAATACAACAATACTTCTATCTCACTGTCCATTTTTTTTTTTTTAGATAATACTTCATTATACTGCAGAAACACAATACATTTTTAGGAATACCACAAAGTTCATGTTATTCTACAGTGTTTGTGGGTCAGGATCAGGAGGACTCTCCATTTGCACCAGTTGGATAGACAGTAGACCCCAGAGAGACATTTAGGCCGCAAGGTACCACCTATGTCCACTAGTGGGAGCTATAGATCAAAAATACAACCTTTGGCTGTGATTAAAACCTAGTATTTGATTAAAAACCAGGCAGAACTCTGATTCTGGACCGTCAGGTGTGAAGAACCACACTGTAGGGCTGCAGTGATGAAATCTGTTTTTTTGATGTTGATTGAAGTTTCTCAGGTTCTAGATCGTACCGATCATAGCGCTGTGAAGGGCGGGGGTCACACTTAATCACTTTTCGAGTATTGGCTCCGCCTACTGCTGGTCGGAGATTCATTTTGATGAACACTTTTTAATTGCACATTATTTGTGCAGTAAGTTAAACTGAATGCCATCTAGTGGTGAAGTTCCAGACTGCATCCTGTATTGAACCACAGCAGGACCCCATGACATATAGACCCTGCTGGGACTTGAACCGGCCACACGACCCACTGAGATACAGCCCCCCCGTTAGCTCCAAGGCCGGTGGTATTGACGCGGTCCGCCTCGGGGATTCAACTCAGATGGCGAGGGACTGCTGGGAGGTTGGAGGGCGCGGCGAGCCTTCAGTCCGTGGCTCTGGAAAACGGCGAGGTGCGGACAGTGTAGCACCAGAGAACTCAGCAGAAGTTTTACACACTGCACCGTTAAATCGTATCTTATCTGTTCCAGAGATGATCCAGAACCCCGTTGGAGACGTTTCATCACCTCTGAACATGAATCTTATACAGAGTTAATGATAAAATAAAGATCCACCAGTGGAAAGATATCGTTTTTTTTCAATCTTGTTTACGTATTGTGATTCCGGGGTAACTTGTGGTCAGTGATGAGATTCTGGCAGCAGCGGTCGGGAAATGACTTGGACACTGTCTTTCTTCCAGTTCCATGAGTGAGTCCATTTGGGTCGGGGGTCACGACCTCGGGCTTAACATGCCTCCATACGAATCCCCACAGCCTGTGTTCTGTCCCACAATCAGACTGTGGGTCTCTTCTACAAAATCAACGTACACAAAGTTAATCCCTGAAAAACAAACAGGAGTCTATTTATTGCAAGGCGCCGATTCAAATCCATTTCGTTGACTGCGGTCCATCGGGTCACATGTGGAACCTGTACTCAGAGCTCCACCGTGGAGGAAGGAGCTTTTAGATCACTTAGATAGATTTAAACCGCATTCCTGTATACTGTATGCACATCTTCATCGAGGAAGATTCCAACATGTTCTTTCTCTCTTTCTTTCCCTCCTCCTCCTCTTTTTCCTCTTCATTCTCTTCTTCCTCCTCTTCTTCGTCCAGGAGTTGTTGTTTTTTAACTTTTGTTGGCTTGTTTGTCTTAATTTATGTTTGTGAAGTTTTAGCCAGAGCTGGTTTGCGGCATATCGCAGAGATGATGACATTTTGGTGACCTTACGTCGAGCCCTCAGGATGTGATGTCACAATAATACTTTTCCTAACCCTTTTCAGATATAGTGCACTAGTGCCCTCAGCAGAGACGCGGATGTGGAAGAGAGGAGTCAGAGGATGAGGAGAGACGAAGGTATTCCAGAGTATTTGAGAAATACTCAGAGAGTTTTTGGTCGATTTAGATGTTGATAATAACTCATAAACTAATGGACCAATCCGCATGAAATTACTCTAATTATACAGAATTGATCGGAGAAGACATTTAATTGAATTGAACTGTTATTTCTGTGTCACGGACAGGAAGTCATTCCTCAGACCAAGACCCTTGATTAGGTTCAATATTGAACCACTCTGCTTCTTGGTATTTTTGATGAATCCAGAACGATTTTTAACGATACACTGTAAAACTTTGACGTAAACCATAAGGGAAACCTACCCATTAGTCCGCAGTGTTGATATGTGTAAACAGCAAAGCATCATGGGTAAGTATGGGGCATGCTGCAGCCGGATTAGCCTGTTGAGAGACAGGGACACCAACAAAATGCAAAACTAGAGACGGATCATTCGGGAAGGATGAGGAGAGGGTCACCACCTACAGAACCAGAACCTTTATGGAGGTTGTCCTGCTGTTCCATAAATAAATGAGAACTTTGGTGGTTTCACACTGCTAGAGCTGGATTAGGTCCAATTTAATATAAAGAGGTTGATTAAAATGGATTGATTAGGATTGGATTAAGTCCGACGTTATTAACTAAAATGGATTCAGTTTAATTTCTGGGATTAGTTCCAGCTTTCTTTAACAGGTCCAGTCCAACTAAGTATATTAATCATCCTATTCAACAAAACCAAAATAAATGAAGTTGGACCTGCTTAGTGCTGAAAGAAACGTATGGAAATACTTTCCATGATTTATTAAAATGAATGTAAAGAATACCCGTTGGGTGAAAAACATGTTAAGAGAAAAAAAACTTCCACCTCTTCAATTATTTAACTTCATTTTTTTGAAGCGTTTCTGAAAGTCTGAACGGACCAGAGTCAGGACGGAAATCAGCGTGACTCCAGCCGAGCGGATGGATCTCTGAGACTCTCCTCTCTGCACATTCCAACATAAAAGTATGAAGGCTGTGGAATGTGTGTGCTTGGATGCTCTGTGTGTGTGTGTGTGTGTGTGTGTGTGTGTGTGTGTGTGTGTGTGTGTGTGTGTACACTATAAGGATTAATTAGCATGTGATCTGGCTCGCCTTCATCAGGATGACTTTCCACAGTGTGTTGAGTGGAACTAAACAATCATCAGGTTGCGTTTCTCTGGGAATTGAAGTGAGCACAAAACTTCCCACGAGGTTGGCGATCTTCACTGCAACTAAATAAAAAATAAAATCATACGGTTGGATTTTATTTACAAAGTAATAGCATTTGATAATTATTATCAAGTTTCACAGAGAACCTGGATCGAACAGTATTCGCTTATTCTTATTATATTATCATTACCTTCGTTAAAGAGGTTATGTTTTCACCCGCTGTAGTTACTTTGTCTGTTTGTTAGTTAGCAGGATTACGCTAAACCGCTCAACCAGCTGCAACAAGAATAGAGACCTAGCCAAAGTTCAATCAGACAGACTATCCTCTGGTGCACCGGAGCCAGTTCCTGCTCCCACCACCACTCTATCATCCTCACCCGTCACTCATGCTCAGTCTCAACCTCTCAGTCTGTTATAAAACCCTTCATGAAAGAAAAGTCTCTTTGAGAAGGACATTTCATTCCTTTACAAGGAGGTAGTCTAAGTCCTTTCATGAAAGCCTTTCTGAGATCCTGTCGCTGCATGTAAACGCTGTTTCTGAAAGTTCTCTGTTGGAGTTGTATCTGTTCACGCTCAGCGTCGTGACCACGTTTTCAGGCTGAGTTTTTTCAGCGCGGCGACGCGTTCTAAATATGGCGACCTCAAAACAGTACCGGTATACATCAGAGAGTCATTTACTCGTCGCTACTTTGAAAACAGATCCATCAGCCTAAACAGAGTCATCAGCCACCACCGCCAGTGGCCAGACACCAAATATGGATATTCCATTGCTGCTCAGGGCAGAGACCCTCTAATCTCAACCCCCCAGAGAGTCTGAGCACCAAAGACTTTGTGACAGACGTTATCACGTTTTTCTAGTAAAACTGTTAAAAATGTGTCTCAAATTTGATTCATCAGGTTTTTATGAAGATTTCTGTAAATCCATCACTTGTCATTTTATGGCATTTCATTCAATATATAGTTATAATTATATAGTAATAGGTTTTTTAAATGAAGACTTTCTGACGTCACATGTCAAAGATATGAGCAGGTACTTGGATATTTTTAACGTTTATTATATGTTTTATGATCATCTGTTGTGAGATCCGTAGGAATTCAGAGGTTTAGTCGCTATAATTGTCATCTTTACACTGACCGTTACTAAAACCGACCTTCAGAGAAGAAACAACTTATCATTTCTTTTTTATGTGATCTCATAAAAAGGTTAAGTCATACAACGAAACAGAATGTTTATTATTAAGTTTAGTGGCCTAAAAATTGTTGTTTGTTTTTGTTCAGGCAACTTTCTTTTTCCTAAACAGATAATTAAATTGTAGCTTTCCCAGTCCAATCATTCAACTTCAACAAACAACCAGATAGTTCAAATGTCAGAAGAAACTTATTCAAGGCATGGGACAGTATGAGGGACAAGTTACTTTAAATAAATAAAAGCAATGAATAAAACACGTCATTATAATTCAGTGAAAAACCCCAGAATATTGATAAAAGAGAAAACATGTTCACTCTAAATTAAAAGTCATCTAAAAAAGGCTTTTACTGTCTGCATTCAGCAGCTCAGTCGCTGAAGGAATAAATGACTTAAGGAGCAAGTCGGGTTATTTTTTTATTTCTTCATACAAACATGTTTGACCAAACAATTGTCCTTTTAAGGTAAATTGAGAGCGTCTGTGATATTAAATTAAGAAATGAAATAAAAAAGGCAAAGACACCATTCTGTCTGTAATGTCTTCTTGCTGTTTGGGATTGGTTGGGACCTAATGAGTCTAACATCTGTGCCCTGTCCTTGTACAGGAGACACTTTCATCGAAAAATAACCCATCTCCTCGAATGTGGATGATGGTTCTGTTCTACTGCAGAACGGACCCGATTCAGCTCTCAGTCCTGCCACCTACAAACGTTTTCAGAAGACTCAGTTGTAGCGAGCCGCATCAGCGGGGATGAGGAGGCTGAGGACAGGAGTGTGCTGGACAGATTCCTGGACCGAACCACCTACAACTAAGAGTCACAAAGACCGAGGAGTTGGTGGTTGTGGACTTTAGGAAGCAGAGAACCAGTCTGAGCCCAGTCAGCGTTAAGAATACAGAGGTGGACATTGTGAGAGGTTAGAGGTACATTCTTGTCCACATGGACAAGGAGTTGGACTGGACTAGCTTTGTACCAGAAAGTTCAGGGCCTCCTGTAGACTCAGATCTTCCCATGTCTGCAGAACCACGCGGCAGATATTGCTGATGCCAACAGACTCAATGAGCTCATCAGGAGAGATGGTTCTGTCCTGGGAGTGGATCTGGAGACTACATTATGGACCATACCTCTCCAACCCTGCTGCCACACTGGTTTCCTAATCAGAACATCTTCAGTGGAAGACTGAGACCACGAGGAGCTCCACAGAACCTCACAGGAAGGCTTTTCTACCAACGGCCATTAAACCGTGTAACTCCTCCCCCTTCAGCAGTGAGGACAGCTGAAAGATCGGAAACTGAAGCCAATAAGGCAACAAAAGTAATATTATGTATCTCCTGTTACGATCATTGGATTACGTCAGATGGAATCTCTCAGGAGAATGAAGTCTCACTGGGCACCGTTTGTGAAAGTATCACATGTTGATTTTAACGGCAACATTTTTACAACATTCAGCCCCAAAATGTTAAATCTAAATGTTGTAACTACATGTTGAATCTAAATCCAAATGTTGTAACTAAATGTTGAATCTAAATCCAAATGTTGTAACTAAATGTTGAATCTAAATCCAAATGTTGTAATTAAATGTTGAATCTAAATCCAAATGCTGTAACTAAATCTTAAATCTAAATCCAAATGTTGTAAATAAATGTTGAATCTAAATCCAAATGCTGTAACTAAATCTTAAATCTAAATCCAAATGTTGTAAATAAATGTTGAATCTAAATCCAAATGCTGTAACTAAATCTTAAATCTAAATCCAAATGCTGTAACTAAATCTTAAATCTAAATCCAAATGTTGTAAATAAATGTTAAATCTAAATCCAAATGTTGTAACTAGATGTTGAATCTAAATCCAAATATTGTAACTAAATGTTGAATCTAAATCCAAATGTTGTAACTAAATGTTAAATCAAAATCTAAAGTTGTACTAAATTTTGAATTTATATCCAAATGTTGTAACTAAATGTTGAATTTATATCCAAATGTTGTAACTAAATGTTAAATCAAAATCTAAATGTTGTAACTAAATGTTAAATCAAGATCTAAATGTTGAAACTTAATGATTCGAAATATGCAAATTCACACCGACGTCAGCGGAAATACCAAAATAAAAGCTTGATGAAGAAAACCACTTCTATTTAAACATACATATACATGAGGCCCCATCCCATAACTTTACTAGAAAAGTTTTACACACTTTATTTGGAACCAGTGTCACAGCTCTTGTCAATCAATTGTGGTTCCTGATTTACTTCCTGACTTTTAATCGCTCTGGCCCCTAAAAACGGGAACCAACCAAAAAGGTTCCTGGGTTAAAAGCTAGACACGATGACGTCAGAGAGAGGGGGCGGGGTTTTCGTACCAAACAAGAAGTTTTTGTCCTCCATGTTTTTCGAAGCCTAAGGGAACAAGAATCTCGTCTTAAATGATTAATTTCCACCATCTTAGGTTTGTTGTCTAATTGTTGGATAAAGGTTTGTGTTCTTAAAACCACCGTGGTGCAGATTTAGATTTGACCTTTGGAGCTAAATGTGGCAGAAATGTTGTTAAAGTAACACGCTCTGCTTTTACAAACGGCGCCCCATAAAGTCTGAACATCTTCAGCTTCTTTTAAAGCCACCTTTTACTCTCAAACAAATAAAATACCGATTGATCTGCAGGACGGATGTGAGACTGAAAAGGTTCATATAGCTAAATTTTCATTTTATGTTCTCTGTATGTATTTTGTTATCTGCAAACAGAAATACAACGATTCAATCGCAAAATCTTATAAATTTCAATATTTGATGATAGTGATAATATAATATAATTATCTGCATAATAATAAAAAAGATTTTTGTGATATTTTTGAAGGATGCTGAGATTTGACACTGTAACAGACAGAAGAAAAAAAAACCACAGAGGAAGATTATCTGATGGTGGTGATTAAATATACGATTGTAAATAAGCTTGAAGCCTCTACTTGTGGCTCTCTGTGTTTCCCGTCTCCTTCGACCTTCCTCCTCCTCCTCCTCCTCCCTCAGGCCACAAAGTGGTCCAGGTTATGGAAATGTTTTTTGAACTCGTGCCAGAAGTGAATGCTGAGTCATTATTGAGGCTCATAGCCAGGAAACAAAAAAAAGAGGTGATGTCATCCATCTGGATTTTACCCGACTAGAGTGTAAATTCACAAATGAACATCTCTAAGAGAAAAAAGAAGAAGAAGAGTAACAGATATGATATTCTTTGTTTCCGTCTCACTGCTGAGGAAGTCGCTGTGTGATGCTGATAATAACCACGTGAATCGTTTTCCTCACTTTTGAACAATAGATCCTTTTGGTTGATCAGATTGAATTGCAGCATCACGGTAAAAATAACGCCGCGCTGCAGTGAACACGCCTAGAATAACTGCTACGATACCCGATATTACAGTTCTGGTCCTGCTGCTGCGGACACACCCATCAGCCCGGTGTCAGGCCTGCTTAGTTGTTCAGTTTAGGTTCATTTCAGGTTATGGAAAAAAAAAGAAAAAGAACAGCGCAGCAGAAGACGGACGTATGAGAGACAAGAAAATACGGGCTACCTGATACCTGCGCAGCACGTCTCACCATAATGCTGCCTCGCGTTTCCAGAGTATTGATCCGAGAGCTCGTCCTAACATGGCTAATGCACCGCTAGGTCCACTCTCAGGTTCCAGCCTCACTTAGCGCTGACAATCACGAAGAACCTGAACACAGCAGGAGCGCAGCAGAGGTCGCATCAGATCTGTGGGCTGGCAGGAAGAGGAAATCTTCCAAAAGATAATCTGAAGAGCTGAAAAGAACTTGGCACATGTTTTAATGGACGTCCACCACCTGGGTGAATATGCTGTCGGAATTAACTTTAATTATCTCCTCCTCTGGGCGTTTCCTCCCCCTTCCCCCTTTGAGCAGCAGCAATGCCTAAAATAACTTCGTTAAAAAAAAAAAAAGGAATAAAGCTTTCAACCTTTATTATCTCCTCCACATCTACAGGAACTGTCCGGAATCAATGGAACCCTTTAATAAAATATGAGTGGAAATGAGATGTGAATCTTTATTGTCTATTCCTTTGATCTTTTAATTCAAATGATTCACAAGAATCTGACCTCAAACTGAAATAACAAAAATGTAAGAGTCATGACATTCTTCACATGAAACAAATCCTTTTCTCTTAAACACGTCTGACACAATGATTGATGACCTGATATTTGGCTCCGCCCCCTTTGGCCACACTAACAGCCTGAGTTTCCTCCTGTAGTGATTGATGAGGTCTGAGAACACGTGGAGAAGATCTGAGACCATTCCTTCATACAGAAACTCTCCAGCTCCTTCAGGTTCTGAGGTCTATGTGGGTGGACTCTCCTCTGCAGCACATCCCACAGATGTTCTGTTGGGTTACGGTCATGGCAGAACCTTTATTCTGTGACCTGCTAGAAGGTCCAACACCGGCCCACTTTAAGGTTCCTGACAGACTTTTGGGTCCGTAGATCCAGTATCTGCTGGTGTTGGTGTCGGCCCCATCTGGTGGTGGTTAGGGAGGGAAACCGCAAGATCAAACTGACCTCTGACCTCTCCAGCTGTAATCCTTGGAGAGCCTTTAGCCAGTCCAACTGTCTTCCTGACAGTATGTGGGGTCAGTTTGTAAACACATCCTCTTCCAGACTGATTTTGAACTGCCCTGAGTTTTTCCTGTATCCTCGTCCCATCTGTGTTCTCCCATCGTGAAGAACCTCAGAGAGATTCAGGCCTGTGTCACCTCATATTTATACCCCAGTGAAACAGGACGTCAGAGTTCCTGCTCACAAGTGAACAGCTGAACCTAAAATTTTTAAATAGGACTGGAAATTATGCTGCAGTCATCTTTTAATGACCTGATGTCGTAGGAGTGACAATAATAAATTTTACTCTAAAATTTTAGTATTAGAGAAAATTTTATTATTGTCTATTACCGGGTTCACACAGTGTAACAGTCCCGTTCACACAGTGTAACAGTCCAGGTTCATACAGTGAAACAGTCCAGGTTCACACAGTGAAGCGGTCCAGGTTCACACACTGAAACAGTCCAGGTTCACACACTGAAACGGTCCAGGTTCATAGATAGAGACGACAGTGAGGAGGATGGATTGCAGGGCTGGAGAATTGGAGGGAGTTCACCTGTGCAGTGAGTTAGGAGCTGCACAGGCGCAGAGAGACACAAACAAATGGAGGTTCTGTCAGAACCATTTCACATACTGAGAATTATTTTAGGAACTATGCATTACTGATCCTTCTTGTTAACGCAGAAAGTATTTAATGGATAATTTTCATATTTAATAACATCACAGACTTTAGTGTGAGGAAGAACTGGATTGATTTTGGGAAAGGTCAGTTACATATCTCCGCTACTAGAGGGAGCTTTATCTGCAAAACCACAGTTTTCTGGCCATAATTTCTCAATCAATTATCCGATTTAGCCAAAATCTGATGCAAACGAATCGACCAAAGGAGATCTTTATTTAATATATATCATATTTATCGCTCATAGTTTACATTTTACTCACTAAGGGGAGCTTATTGTGATAAAAAGCACAGTATTTTGGCTGTAACTTCTTGTTAGTGTACGCTACATGCTTGTATTTGTCACTCTGACTGGACTCCCGCTGTGATTCCACGTCTCGTCATTACATCTCCAATTCTCTCGACATTTCTGATCGTTCATCGGACTGACAGGCTCCTCTTTCAGTTCTGACGTTCACGAGTTTCACTTTTGCAGAACCAACCTTTTGTTGCCTGGCCTCCGTGTCTTTATGAAGGGGTTTAAACTAAGTGTACACAGCATCCAATAGAGTTATGTCTCCTCATCGATTAACTTTTTCACCCTCCCTCCCCTGGAGCCAGAAGCTGACAGCATGATTGTCCTTGTCCGATTAGGCCGATCAATGGGACCGAAAAGAGGAGAGAGAGAGGAGGAAGAAGAGAAGGAGGACTGGAAGGATAACTGAGGGATGTGTCTGTGTGTGTTATGGGAGGAGGAGGAGGAAGGGGGGGGGGGGGGGGGGGGGGGTGGGGGGGGGGGGCAGCTCCTCCCATAATTAAGTTAGCTGCACTGGAGGTCCATGTTTATGGGATAGGCAAAGGGAGTTTCCTTCATTCAGTGGCGCTCTGGGTGCAAAGACAGCAGCTCTCTCTCCGTCCTCTCCGTCATTCCTGCAACTCATCTCCAGCCGGGCTGCGACTGACGACCCGCAGAGTGATTCCTGGTGAACCAGGGGGAGACAGCAACAGCAGCAGTGGAGGCACCTGCCTCGCCCTCCACACCACCACCACCACCACTCTTCCTCCTCCGCTCGGCCCAGGACTTCGTCTCCGCTGCCATCATGTGCGACTGTTTCCATCTGGCCTTCCCCAACTGGCACGCCGCCTCCGGGACGGGTGGGCATCACTCTCTCTGCTCTCTTTTCTCCCTCTGTCTGAACGGTTCACTGTGTCATCAGCAGACTCTCTACTGCTGAGGGAGAGCCGAGGGATGGTGTGTTTGTGAGGCATAGAGGCTGGCGCCGGCGCCGGTGCTGATGCTGAGTGGTGTTGCTGACCTGCAGTGAGAGCTGGGTGTGTCTGCAGAGTGCAGGGGAGTGTTTTCACGATGACATCATCATGGATGTACGGCAGCTCTGCGTCTCTGCTGTTTATCCCCCCTGTGGGCGGTTCGGTGCTTAAGATGAACGGGTCAGGCACCGACGAAGGGGAAATTAAGAGGAAATATTTACTCTCACATTGTGCTGCATTAGTAAGAAAGCGATGGTTCTAGCCCGTCCCGCCTCTGGTAGTTCCACCAGCATCAGGTTGTTTTTCTGTGGGGCCCCTCCCATTTCACATATTGAGAATATGTAAAATCACCCAGATGTGACGTCAAAACAAACTATCTGTAAAACTGTAGGCCAGGACAGTTGTTCCTAAAGATTGGATCGGGACCAACAAGTGGGTCGCGGAGGATTTTTTATTTGGGCCGCCAAATAAAATGACTAAAATAGTTTTCAAATTCCTTTTGTTGAGTCCCGTTCGAGTCACACGAGAGCTGGCTGGTTACTTCCTACAGAGCGCTTGTTTTGTCTCATCAGTGAAGAAAGGGAACATTCTGTTTGTTTTAGCGGGTAAGAGGAAGAAGTCGGTCCTGAATTTATCATATGAATCGCTTTTTAAGTCGTCAAAATGTGTCCTTTACCGGAAAGCCATTCATTTGATCCAATCTTTTGTGTATTTTCAATAACGTGCATAAAATTAAGTTGAAACTCACAAAACGGATCCATCAGGGAAACGGCTGGTTCCAAGTTTACCGTTATTACGTTGATGCTGCCAGAGTTTCATGCCTGTGTTCTCCTGATTTTAAGGCCTGTGGTGATTCGTCGAACGATTGTTTGTCATTTAAAAAAAAGAATTTGGTGTCTTATGTCGCCCCCTGGTGGTCGCTGTTGCAGTAGGTGGGGCTAGGCTGTGATTGGCTGAATGTTGTTGTTCAATCTGAAGTAGCTGTAGTTGAGCTCTTCAAGCTATAAAACAGTTAAAATGAACACTTAATGACATTACTGTGAAAGTAAACTTTATATATCCGGTTAGTCGGAAAGTTGCCCACTCTCTCTTTGTGTGCGAAGGTATTTGTGGTCGATGTAGATGTAAATGTAAATGTGTCGCGGTGGGCGGTTTCAGAGCTCGAAAATATTCAAGATGACGAATAAATCAGGAAATGCTGTGTAACAAAAGGAGAAATGTCTGTATCTATTTTCTAATGGATACAGACATTCTAAAGGTGATTAAAACGTAAGGACATACTATATAATAGGACATATAACCCTTTATAGACATGTATGTATATATATACACACACACACACAAACATACACACACACACACACACACACACACACACACACACACACATACATACTCTGACAGGAAAAAGTAAGAAATAAAAATTCACAAGTAAGTTAAATACAGGAATAAAGTACTTGTAAATATATATTAATACACATACTATACAGAATAGAAAACGAGTCCTCCTTTTGTCCCAGCGAGCAAATGTATATCCCCAAAAAGCCCCCAGTCCCCTGCATTGTTCAAGCAATCCCTCTGCCTGAACCCCTCAAATTAAACGTGACTCATCATAATTTCAAACAGTCCATAGTGACTCAAACCAACTATTTCTATGATGTCAGCAGTTTGTTCTAGGTTCAGATCCCATAGTGACTCAATGATGAAGATAAATACAGTTTACTAGTCTTTGCAGAAAAAAACAAAAACAAAAAAACAATAGTGAGTGAAATATGAATAATAACAGTACAATACAAAACAAAAAAGTCCTTCTGCTGGTTTACATAAGGTACATTTGGACTATATAAAACCAAATGTTAGGAAGTTATGTTCGAAAAACAGTGTTTTTCATAAAAAAGGTTCCCCCCCCCAGTGAGTAAAACATGAACTATTAGAGTAAAATATGACATATTCAGGATTGATCTCATCGAGTTCATTCCTGTCAACCAAGTTTGGACTAATTTGGACCAAGTGTTGAAGAATTAGTCCCAGAAAAACTCAGATTTTTAAATCTTCTCCTAGTGGGGGAAATATGCAACTGAACTTTCCTAAAATCAATCCAGTTCTTCCTCACAGTAAGGTCTATGGAGTTACAAAATGTGTAAATAGTCGATAATATAGTTTTTGAGTTATAAGGATGGATAACCCTGACTTTTTGACGGATTAAATAACAAATTAGTTAATTAATCCGTGAAGAGGGAAACAGTTCTACCATAAAGTATTAACGCCTCTGGTCCCCCTGCACACGCTCAGTGATGTTTTGGTAACGATTATGAACGCATGGTCTCAGGGAATCAGGGATTAGTCGAGGCTTACGGTTCTGCTCGGATCCTTTAACATACTACTGACCCTGTGAATGAAACCATATCCAGTCACTCATGTGAGCACAGAACTCTGTTTCACGCTTCGTCTTACAAGCTTTAGGTTCAAGCTCCACCAGCAATGGTGGGAAAATATGTGTTCAAATTCATCCCAATCATATACAGCTGTAATCTCACAAGGCATCTCCAGCATCTTTCTACCAGTAGATCCACTATCCCTGCTCTTCACGGGTCAGAACCATCTCAATATGTCCGCTCTGACTTTGTCTCCAGGACATCTAACCTGGACTGACCCTCTGATGTCTCCTTTCTAATCTTGTCCTTCCTCCTCACTCCCAGAGAACTTAAAACACTCTCTAATAAGACTCTGAAAGATCGAGTGCAGTCTCCAGTAAACTGAGTTAAAACATGACGTGTGTGGTAAAGAGCTGAGGGTCAGGAGAGACAGGATATCAGTGTGACTCTTGCAGCTGCCCTGTTGTGATAAACGTCCTCAGAGTACCTCTTTTTGTTATTAGTGAGATCATGAATCACAACAAAGACTCTTCATGTTGGATGTTTCTTTGGCGCCGGCTCAACTCGACGTCTGCAGGAGAAATGGGGTGAATATCTGCTGGCAAAGACTTTCCTCTGAAAATAATGTATCTTTTTTTTACGTTGCTGGTTCCCCGCATTCATCTGTGCTGCTACTTTGAATTAAACCTGCATCAGGATGAGGAGATGGGTTTTTTTTGTTTTCACTGAGAGGCTTCAGGAAATGCTCAAGGTCAGAGAAAAAGAGAGAGAGAGACAGATGGGGCGAGAGAGCTTAGCTCAGATCTAGGAAGCGAGCCAGACGTGGAGGCCGGTCGTCTCCTGCCGAGGAGCTGATGCTGATCCATCACCCACCATCAGCCTCACTCACATAAATCAATATTTAACCACTTGTTTTTAAGTGCAGCGTCTAAAAAGAGTCTGTCTGAGTACTTGTTTAACCCCTCGTCAAGTTATAAACCACGTCGTCTCTGAGGAAAAATGTGTCTGCTTCTTTAAACCGCCACAAAATATTATATAGTAATAGAATATTCCACTTTCATTCCCCCCCCCCCTTTTAACCAACATCAGTTGTGAGAATAACAAAGAAATATTCAATTATTTTCAGGATTTTAACTCTTTAAATACCTCTTTGTTTACATAGTCCCCCTGTTTTATTAGGTGATTCAAAATAAAAGTATATATTATATTCCATATACTGTATATAATGCTAATTGATGATAGACGGAATATTTCAGTGATTAACAACAACGTTGATTTAGATGCTTTTTGTTTAATATTTGATATAAAAAAAACACTTTTCACCACCTTAGAGGAAAAGAAACTAGCAGTCAATTTATCTTTACGGCATTAAATCATTTTTTTTTTTTAAAAAACACAAAAGAAGAAAAACGCAAACCTTGAAAGAAATGAAATCCGGTTGAGAGACGAATTAAACGGTCATTAAAACAGATTCAAGTAGAAAAAGAAGGGTCAACTAAGTAAATATAAAATATGAGGCCTAGTCCGGAAAAGCTGGTGAGAAAAATTGTGTTTAACATGCTGAGGAACAAGGATGTTAAGCAAGTATCATAATCGTATATTATACGATTTTCCAGAACTGATTTGGGCTCCTCGTTGAAACCGTGTTGGATTTCAGCCACGTTTGATGTGACGCATGAAAACATTGTTTTATACGCAAATTACTCCAATATAAGTGTCTTAACTTCATTCTTGAGCCGTAGGAGAAACTACCTTTTGTGGAAATCCACAAAAGTTTTCAGTCCTGTGCGTTTGGCTGTTTGTTTGTGAGAAGGATTATGGAAAAACTAAAGCTCAGATTTGTATGATATTTTACCCAGAGGTAGGTTTCGGTATATCCTGGAGATGAATACATTTTTGGTGTCGTTACGTGTTTCACAACATTTAAAATGACATACAACAATAAGCGGTTTGGAGTAGTGACCTCACGATGTGGCTAATGCTGCCTTTGCTCCTTGGATTCCTTTGATGTTTCTTTGGGGTTGACCTGGAGGCTCAGTGGGCTGAACAGAGACCCTGAAGTTGAATGCACAAGAGACGAGCGGCTACAGAGTATTTGAGAGATACTTTTGTGTTAGCATTTGTGAGAGTTAGTTGAAGTTGTTAATAGACTTCAAGGCTGAAAATAATTCCGACATTAATGGACAAATCTGCATGAACTTCACGTTTTTCACACAAGTTTTGGGGAGTGTGTATTGCATAGTTTTAGAATGCGCTCCTATGAGGATACAGGCTCTTCAATTAGCTACAATTCTTGTCTTAAACTTCCTCTAAAACCCATCACTTTACCTCCAAACATAGGGAAATGTGTGCTCTATCGATTCCTGTCAGAATGGAAGCCAAAAGATTCACAGTTTGGGCTCAGGAAGGTCGAGAGCATCAGAAGGTCCAAACAATCTTAATTAAGAGTCCATTAGAATCAATGGAGAAAAATTCTGGGAACATTTCTTATCCGCTCCACTGTTTAAACTCGTTCCCAAGTTTACTTATTCCTTTTGCAACAAGCTAATTAAGCAAACGTCACATGTGCAGCATACGGAGAAGGCACTGCGAATCTAACAACAGAAAGTAAGTGCGGTAAAAAAGGACACTTAAAAGTTATGCCCCACCCCCCCGGTGAACTTTTTAAATGCTTCTTTTAAAGAGTAGAACAGATATAATACTCTAGTTATATTTGTTGTTTCCATCTCCCTCATTTTTGTTTTTGGTTGAACATTCAACATTGTGAAAACAACAAGTAAACTTAATAATGACTCGGTACCCAACGCCACAACAAGCCATGGTTTCCTGGAGATAAGGAGAAAACAAACGTTTGTTTACTGTTATTTTCAGGAGTCTCATAGCTGCAGCGACTGACTTAAAATAAATGTGTCAGATCCAAGAGTTTCTATTATTGATAAAAGACGTCAGACTTTACTTCAAGAGAGGTTTCAGACGAGTAGAACTGACCTTTGCTGCTGGCAACGTTATGACCAGTGTTGGCACGTTGCCATGGCGACGCTGCTAGTCAATTTGTACGATTTAATAATGATGGATAAAAGTTTTTTTTTTTTAAGCAAATCTAATTAACCTTTATTGTGTGTTACACATAACCTCAAAAAATATTAGTTGGATCATTTCCCAGTTGTATACCCACATAGACAATAGTATGAGGAAGAACTGGATTGATCTTAGGGAAGTTCGGTTGTATGTTTCAGACACTAGGGGGAGCTTCATCTCCAACAGCGTGAGGCCTTATTATCTCAACCGTTGGTTCGATTTTGACCAACTTTGGTGATTATGAATCGACACGGGCGGATCTATCTTGGAAAACTCATATGTTACGCTTGTAGTTCATATTTCCACTCACTAGGGGGAGCTTCTTTTAAGGAAATGCACTGTTTTTCAAATATAACTTCTTAATCGTTTGTCCGGTTTCGTCCAACATTGCTGAATATGACATTTTACTCACAGTGTTGTGGTATTGATGAAGACGTTTTATTAATTTGCTTGCGTTTTCGTCGGTTTACACGACTTTTCTCACGTTGCAGCGTATTGAACGACATCGTTCTCCAGGAACTTGAAACAAAAAAACAAAAACATTTCCAAGGAAGCAGCTAATATTTCACATTCTTTGTATGTAATTTATATATAGATTTGCGTTTTTGTTGGAGGAGGAAAACAACATTTCATACCATCATGTGACCTTTGAACCGACATTAAAGTAATTACAGTGACTCCATTCTCCGAAATTAAATAAATCAATTGAATTAAAAAATAACCCGCATGTAAGGAACACGGCTTTTGTTAAGATAAAAGTTACGACCAGTGGACTGGGATCAGTTCATTAAAGTAGATTTGATTACACCTGTCACTCAAATTAATGACTCAGCTTAAATCCCGGTCACCGGTTTTTTTTCAGGAATGCAAGGAAAAAAATGAATATTTTCCAACACACTTAACTCCAGGAGGAGGTGGATGGGAGGAAATGATACAGAGCTCCTTTTATTTATTTTTGGTGTCACTGTCGTTTGTGTGGGTTCTGATAGATTCCAGAGCTGTGATGAACTTTGTTCAAGTTTGCAGCAGATGAATAGATTGAAAACATGCGCTGTAAAAGTCTCATGTTCGTACAATCCATGCGGCAAATCTAATTCCGTTTTTATCGTTCGCCCAAATCTTATTACAATTTGGGTCTGGACAAGCGGCCAGGCAGTGAGAGGAGAATGTGACTGTTTGTCCCGAAAAAAATGAATAATAAAAAAAGGAAAAGAGTCAAATCCATGAACCCAAATTATGAGCTGTGTTACTTTTTATTCGTTAAGAGAGCAGGTGAGCTGGGGGGAAGGGGGGAAGGGGGGGCTCCAGGTGGTTCAAACTGGAGCAGGTAGTGGTTACATCAGGCGAGAACCATCCAGGCCGGGCTTTTTTTTTAGTCTAGAGCAAATATGAAAAAAATCATTAAAAAAAAATAAAATCAAACGATCAGTTTGTATGATCCTATGAATCAATGGAAGGAGAGTTTGTTTGAGGACAGATGGGTTAACTCTTATTACTTTTATATCTTGGACACTCTAAATTTACTACGAAACCACAAATTGGTCATTTGGTCAAGCATGTTTTTAAACTGTTGAAATGAAAAAGAAATCTGACTCGCCCAATTATTTCTAGATCGAATTTGGTATTTCATGGAAAAATGTCAGTTTTGATCAGATTAGGAGACTTGGGTTCAAGTCGCAGTCAAAGAGGGCGTTGCAGAAATCCAATGTGTGGACCAATAGGAAAGGTCCTCAGTGCTACCAGCCTGCCTCGGAACCCCGCCACAAAAGAGTGCTCCTTCTAGTGCCGGTCCCGAACCCGGAGAAATGGGAGGGTTGAGACGGGAAGGGTGTCCGACATAAAACCGATGCCAAATCAGTATTTAAAAAGAAAGACTCATCGGGCCTCATTAGAGTTTGTCATGCTACAAAATAACGTTAAGTACGTCGTCACATTCCCCCCAGGAATCCTTCTCATCCAATGGGACTTTGTCAACATTCATGGTTAATGCCTCCTCCTCAGTGGCTCCCTTTGACCTGTGGTGTCCCCCAGGGCTCCATCCGTGGCCCCTTTTTTTCTTTAGCATGAACATGTTGCCACTGGGTCGTATTATAAACAAGTTCTGTCACAGGAAGTAGTGACTCAAAATGTGCCCAACCAAACAGTTGAGCAGGACATGAAAGGGGTTAGAGTTGAAGACGGCGGCGGCTGATGAGCCTCATTCCTCGCCGCATCAGCTCTGATGGACGAGCCACACCCAAACCCAGAGCTGCAGCGGCACCAAAAATAAAAATGAATCACCCTGGACACATGAGCGCACCGCTCCGGCTCATGTGTCTATAAAACAGATTCAGAAAAGATCTTCTCGTCGCAGCTTTATGAATATTTACGGGGAGTCGAACAAGTAACCAGGTCGACGCTGGGATTGAATCCCAGTCGGCAGAGAGAGTTCTTATCGGGCTCTCTGCCGCGCCCCCACGACAAATATTTGAGAAAGGCGTTTCCACATGTGCCAGCCGTCAGGGCAGGAGGACCTGACGTCATCCCGGATGAAGTGGTGAATAATGGGAGAAATACATCATCCAGTCACGGCGAGCAGGAGCTGCAGCCTCAAGAAAGCTCGGTGCAAACATTGCAGCCGTGATTCACTCACGCGGCTGTTTACTTGAGACGTTGCACATGACAGCTTTCAGCCTCGAGGGACCCGAGAGCTAATTTAATGAATCTGTCTAATTCTGTTTAACCTCCACGGCCATCCGTAGCTCCCGCTGAATTCCACGGCCCAGACGGAAAATCCGGTGTGGAAGATGAAACGAGGTTCAGAAAAAAAAAATTCCACTGAAACTCGGTGGATAATCTCTTATAGAACAAAACGGTTGTGTGGGTTTTCACACTTTTCCTTTCCGTTTCGTTTCAATGTCACACTACTTCTCTTCCCTCGATGTGGAATCTTCATCTGATCCGTTTGGTGCGGCGGAGAGGCTGCTATTAAGAAAAGATTCTCTCATGACCCGACTGGATTCAAAGGGCTGCGACGATAAAAACGATTATTGGTGCGACTTTATGCGTTAAGATTTTAGGATGTCAATACGTGATTCATTCGTTTTTGTCAGGGCGTGACCACTCAGTCCTTCTAAGTTTGTATCTTCGCTCATGCCCATCCGTCCACAGGAGATAGATCCAAGATGGCGTCCATGTAAAACCTTGTTAGGATGGCTTAGAAACAAAATAAAGGTGGGAAAAAGGCTAAATATGAACTCCTTCTTCTCCACGGGTCCACAATCGGGCTTCTACTGAGTTGATGCCAAAGCCAAAGGTTATAGTAAGTGCATATAGCTCCACCCCCCTAGTGGACATTGTTGGTATTAATCAGACAAAATCCCCCTCTGGGCCCATTTTCAGCACAATCGAGTAGTAAACATCCCCTCAATGTGATAAACTGTGGGAATCCACATCTGGGAATCATGAATCTCTAAACCGAAAAATATAAATTCATGCTAAACAAAAATGTCAGAGCTTAAAAAAAAAATTGTTGGACTTATTCATAGAAACATACCAATTAGTTGAAATGCAACATTTTTAGTCTATCAAACTGTTCTTATGTTGTTTGATTACATGTAATTGACGTACATTTATTATTAGACTTATGATAACACAAACTGTATTTTCCAGATATTTAATTTGGTTTAGAAAATATTATGTGAACTATATTATAATCAAGTAATTAAGCTAATTTCAGGGACGTGATGATCATTAGTGAATTGAATAGAATCTAATTTATTTCGGTTAGATACATGTTCAGAAGCAAAAACAAAACAAAACAAAAAAAAATTTGTACAAAATAAAAAAAAAACCCAACTGTAACAGAGGAGGGAAATAATACATAATTACAGTTTACTAACTAAACTACAGATTACATAATCCTCAAATATTTAACATTCTATCTTTACCTGTTTCAAAAATAAGCCCTCTTAAATCATAATTCCCTTCTCTTAATTTGAAAATGTTAAGTGGAGGCTTTCGTTTACGACTCCAAAGAGTATTTCCAAAGTTTTTAAGTGCACAATATCTTTACATTTGAAGGTGTAAGAAGCTCTGAAAAATGGATTCGTAGATCTGCGATAACCCGCTTAATTTATCATTTTAATGGCTTCTCTCTGAAGTCTAAATATAGGGTCTAAATTTTTCATTATACCCATTGCCCCACATTTCAGGACAGTATGACATCACCAGTGAACAGTTTACCACATACAGATATTTATCAGATTTGGAGAGTTTTTGTTTGATATATATTCTATGTCTTGCTCCCAACACAGTTTATGTGCTATAATGATTAACTTCTTCCCATAAACAAGGCCCATAATCAGGCTTCTGTCTAGTTTCTGCAATATTTTACAGTGCAAAATGCTAGATTTTAAAACAAACAATGATTTGCATCACAGCCAATGGTCCTAATGTGTGCATGTCACCCCCTCTGGTGGACATAGGTGGTATTTTTGCAACCCGAATCCCTCTCTGGGGTCAAAATCCCATTTGTGTGACGTTCTATCCAGCTGGTCCTAATGGAGTCCTGCTGGTTCCGTCCCACAGATACTGTAGAATAACGTGAACTTATCAAAGAGTTTCTTTGCAAATTCACTGATTGTTTGGTTTCATGGACTTTCTGTAATAAAATGATGTCAGAGGCCTTTTTATCTAAAAAAAAAAAAAAAAGGCAAGGCGTAACTTTAACTACAACCAACTGGTGGAAGAGGTTTAAGTCAATTCAGGATTGTTTTAAGGGCATGTTGCAAGCAAAGAGTTAAGTCTCCAAAAACCAACACTTAATTCACTTTGGGAGTGATTGTCAAGGTGTGACGGCGAGCTGAAAGTGTCCCACCTCTTTGATCATCATCAGAGGAGTGAGCGAATCAGCTGAGGTGCCTCAGCAGCGACTCTCACGCTGAGAATGTGGGAGGCCAGTTTGGAGCGTGTGCTATTGACAACGCCGCGCTGCGTTTCCAGGAGTTAAACAAACATCACCAGCAGGTAGGTGAGCTGCTCGATTCCATTGTAATTTTAACGGTTGTTGGTTTTACCTGCCGTGAAGGCGGCAGTCTGAGAAGGGTTCATTCATCGCTTCAGATGGTGGAGGAAACCGCGCCAAAGAGGAGCGTTGATTTTTTTGTATTTCACAACGTGACTAGACTGCAGTGAGTCGGTGGTTGAGAGTTCTATTCCTTCAGATAAATGTTCTGTGAGGTTTCAGACTGGAGTTTTTTCATCCGCTATTTCTTAATGAGTCATGAAAGAAATCAGAGATGGGATTTAATTTGGTTTCTTCTGGATTCTTGGAGAAACGCCACCTTGATACAAGAGATATTTTCATCACCTGCTTCTTGCTTTAACGTCTTCTAATGCACTTACACAGCTCCTCACATGACTCATATCAACGGAGGTCAATGTGGAGGTTCCTCGAGAAACGACAGTGAGGAAGGTCAAAATGTTCAGATTGAACAAGAATTGTAAACTTGTAGAGCAAAAAGTCAATCCCCAAAATCAGATTTTTAACATATTTACATCGCAGAGTGGATTTATTTTAACACAGAGTTGACAAATTAACATAAAAATATACAAACCCCTACATAAAGCTTATTTTTATGCTCAACGCATCTTTTCCTCATCATACATATATAATATATGTAAATAAAGAAATAGTTAGGTTGAGTCACTATGGATGGTTTTGAGATTATTAATGAGTCATATTTTAATGTGAGGAGTTCAATCAGGGGGATTGATGGTACAATACGTGGGATTGGGGGCTTTTTCGGGGACGAACCTTTGCTCGCGCGAACGACGGCGTCGGTCCGGTTATATCCTTTATTTGACCAGCAGAAATCCTCATTAAGATTAAAATTTGGTCTCCAAGAGTGACCAGTCGAGATAAGAGCCGATGTTGTTACAATAAATAGAAACGGCACAAAAACAAGAACGTGTGTGTGTGTGTGTTTGTGTATGGGTGTGAACCAGAATTAGCAAGTAGCTCAGAGGTTGTTGTTTCACTTAGCAACAGGCATTCTGAAACAATAACATGCAGCCTATCACTGCCCGGCACACAATCTACAACAGGTGACTCAGACTGTGGGATGACGGGACGTGTCGGTCCGGTCATGAAGCCCCGGCTTGTCCAGGATGGACCGCGCCTCTCGCCCAGAGTCAGCTGGGAAAGGCTTATTAATGCTGAATAATACTGTTTCTTTTTTAGTTAACTAGTCAAATAACAATTACAATTCTGACAATTTGTGAAGAAAATCAAAAACAAGACACTTTTTTTTTCTCAAGAGTCACTCCTCGGTACCGACCATACTGCAGTTTCACCCCACGTTGGGTCGGTTGGGATTTTTATTTCATCTAGATGGTCACCTTTAATCGTCTCCTCGGCACTCAGTAAAACATATTCTGATGAACAAACAATGTTTTAAAGCTGAAACTGTGAAACCCACAATAACAGAACATGACCTCCTGAGGACCGGACTGTGTGTCCAAACATTTGTAACCATGGTGATGCAATCCGATTTGTGACACAAAAACTGAAAATACCTATTTAACTTGTTAATGGTACTTTATTCAGGTAATTTGACCTGAATAAAAATACATTTTAAAAAAGAAATCAAATTCAATTGGGCTTCAGTATCAAAGCGAGTAATAACAATAATAATAATAATAATAATCAGATTCACTTGAAATCAGAACCTCCCCTTTTGGTCTTCCTTGATGGGCTAAGCAGAGAGGCTGCAGAGAAAACTCACTGGATCGATAGAGTGGATCACTTAACGGGCGAAGGAGGCAGCGGCTCCCATGGGGGATTTCTTTTCCAGGAAGAACTCTAAATAGTTGCATCATCAGCTCCGATGTCTCTCTGCGCCTCACAACAACAACCGCTGCTTAAATTCTCAGCCCCCTGCTGGATCAGAGAAGATCCACCAGTGGATCTTCTCTGATCAAGCTGTGTGGAATTCATTCAGTCAAGGATTAAAAAAAATATATATATCATAATCATATTTATCATACTAATAATCTAATGCAATATTATGGACCCAGAGAGCAGCCATGCTGGCAAATGTTCATATTTGGCACTTTTCTTGTGATAACAAGTAAATTATCTCATTATCAAGAGAAAACAAGACATTGTTTACTGTTATCTTTCTTTAAATTCAGAAGAGATCCAAAGTTTCTTCGCTGTAGCGAGTGAGTCAAGACCAAAATCTCAGATCAAGGAGTTTCCATTCCATTAAGGTTTTTATTAAGTTCATATTTGGTTTTCATTTTGTTAATTAAGATTATACTTTAAGTCACATGACCACATGGCCTGAAAGTTAATTGAAGTTTTAATACTTAACAATAGGATCTCCTTAATCTGACATTCTCGTTTAGATTAGCTGCTACAATTGTGAGCCTCCTGATCACTGATGAACATAAAAAAACAAACAAAAACAACAACAAGAAAACGGTTTCTTGTTTTAAATATCTGCAACCTCGGCCATTCTTGGCTTCCAATATACTTACTACACTCTAAAAAATGGAAAAACAAACCCAACAGGAAAGTAGTCTTCTTCTGTTGCGCTGATTTTTACAACTTAAACCATCCAGTGGCCGGGCAGACAAACTGCAGCATGTTCACAGACGAGTATGTGCATAAGAATTTTTACTAAAATTTTGTCCCATGACTATTTACATTTTCTAAAGCGCAAAATAAAATTTTTTCCCCAAAACGGATCAAAGTAGGCCAGAGTTGAAGGCATTTACTGTAAAGATTAAATGACTATGACAACAACCTGATTTTCAGGAGCAGATATGACATCAGATGGTATTTTTGTATTCATGTGTCGTTTACTTTACGTGTGTTTATGTAAACAGGAGCCAGTCGAAGGCTGAGAGGACCAGAGGCCCCCGGAGAGGACGACTCAGTGAGTGACTTCATCTTTACTGTTAAATGATTGACTCATTTTATGTCTCTTTGTTTAATGTGTAATCAGTCACTGAAGGTTTTCTCTCTTCAACTTCAGTGAAGAGAGAGACAGGAAGTTCCTTAACTTCGTCCCGATGAACAGTTTCCCGGCTCCTAAAACACGTCCTTTAAATGATCACAGCTGCCTATAAGGAACCTACGGCGCCCTCCAAAAGTCAAATTATGGAGTCTGTGAAAACCAGCTGAAAGCCAGCGTTCAGTTTGTCCATTCACGCGACGAAAGATGACCCACGTTTAAGGGGCTTTATTTTCAGATGATTAAACACTAATCAGAGTCTATTTACCTCAATGTTGCGTGAAGATATTCATGACCCACTGAAATGACAGCTGGACTCTGTGACACTTCCTTCTCATGAGCGAGTTGATTCGACTGCCGTTCAGCTGCAAAGAAAATGTTAACAGCAATGATTTTACAAATTGTTCCCGAGCTCTTATAGGGATAGTTTTCCATCGCGTGTCTAAGGGGGGCTTTTTAATGAGTAACAGTAAACTTTCGTTTTGGTCCGTGGACGCAGAGGAGGATGGCCGTCTGGCCGGAGAACCGAGAGAACAAGTGTAGCGCCCCCCCAGCCAAGAGTGGGCCCATAGAAGGACATAAGATAGCAGATCCCCGTAAGCACGATTGGAACCCACAGCACAAAGACTCTGACCACCCAAGACCCGCCCAGACCCCCGGTGCAGGGTCGGCCACGCTACGGAGAAGACACTGTAACATTTAGACGTCTTCTATTGTTCAGTAGAGGTTCGGTGCGGATCGGACCACTTCAAGTTATGATGACCTTGCGTTTTGTGGCGAGAAATCAATATTCGCTGTCCAACCCCGCCCACACCGATATTCAAAAACTGACATCCTTCAACAATGCATCTCCAACTCATATTATCTTTCCTGATTCAATTGTGGGGTCGAACTCGGAGTAATGGATCCAAATTATAAGACATAACATTTGCTGCTGCCACCAGGAGTTGCTGTGAAAAAGCTGAATTTCTTCAGTCATACGTCTTCAGGGCGAGACTTTTCTCCAGCATGTGAAGTTTAGCACCGATCCGATCGTAGACAGCGGACTTGTGACAGTTACGTGTTTTACGACGAAAAGTCAAGATTCGCCGCCCTGGACACCCCAGAGGTGTCAATCCCCAAATCTGAAGTTTAAACTCTAGGAGGAGATAGTTGATTACATGCCGTAATCACATTTTCGGCTTTATCTGCACCATCGTGGTTCATTCGGAATATTCAGCTGCGTGAGTATTTAATACTAAAATCGTTTTTTTCCGGTATTAAGGTGTGAAAAAGAGTGAAATAAAATTTAAGAGTCACGTGACACGATATCTCTTTGAATTGAAAACTTT
This sequence comes from Lophius americanus, assembly GCA_037951165.1. NCBI lineage: Eukaryota > Metazoa > Chordata > Actinopteri > Lophiiformes > Lophiidae > Lophius > Lophius americanus. The sequence goes on from JBBDHG010000322.1 coordinate 307,545, forward strand.
TGTTTTGGGAATGACTTGGCTGACCTTTTTTTTCCGCAAAGGTATGTGACGAGTCATCTCAGTACGCAGAGGAGAGGCCCCGCCCCCAAGGATCTTCTCCTGTCGAGGAGTTTCCTGAAAAGTACACAGACAGTGACAAAGAGGTACTGACACCGACATATCATTGTTTTACAGAAAGCTAGCAAACAGTTAATAGACAGTCCGCATCTGAGAACCTTCTGCACTTCTGTTAGCTGGGTCGCTAGTTAAAATATAACATTGTCCTTGTCTTTTATTTAGATTTCTTGACACAGCCTCAGACAATCAGAGTCCTATTTCTGAAAGCAGAACGAGTCTCCGGTAAAACGTAATAAATACATAAATGACTGAATCCTATGTTCTTTGTTCTGACACAGGATGGTGCTGCGAGTATATCGGGTCATACGAATGGATTTTGCAGCAGCTTTAATTGGGACAAAATGCAGATATTAACGTCCACTGATTTAATACCTGGTCTTAATTTATGTTTGCAAGAGAAATGCAGAATCATCAGAGAGGTTGTTGGACCTGGTTCAAGGACCGGCCCGACCTGGTCCATGTGACCAGCCACATAGTTTTATATCCTGTAGGCCAAGCCCTCCTTTATCTCTGGCATGTGCAGAACATACTCAGTTTGAATCTGCAAAGCAAAAACAGCAGTGTTGAAAATTTCATTGTGGAACTTTCCTGAGTTGAATTTAACTCCTTTAAGCTTCTTTTATTTATTTATTTATTTTTTAACACTTTCAGATTCAAATGATTTTTTTAGTCTTGGAGTTATTTGTTAGCGTCAATCTCATCAGAGTTGATCCCACTCCACGGAGATTTATTCTAGTTCCACCCACAAGACAAATAAAGATGGGGAAAGTAAAGGAGACACTCCTAGGAAGGGAGTTGAGCGGTCAGCAGAAAGTAACTGATGCTATAACCACTGATCTCTGAGTGAAGAGACAACCTCTCCGATAAGATACATATCGCTCGTGTGACGGGGTGCAGATGGGAAAGTCTCCTGTTCTTATGGAATAGTTAGCAGGAAGGGAAGATAGTCGAGATACGACAAATCGAACCGATAGCATTTTTGTTTGTTTGAACGTTAATATCTTATTTTGAAATCTTGAAATTTAAGGGAATTGTATTAAGTGTCCTTAATGGATTCATCGTCTTTCGGAAATACAATGAGACCACAAGATTGAACTAGACCTACGCTGTTGTCCCTGACAGCAAGTGTGTTTCCCACAGAGTTCAGCTTTGCATGCTGTATATTGTAAATATGTTGTCATTGTTATTACAAATACACAATCAGTGTATTCAGTTTTAAAAATACACTGATGGTTTTGAATTATTGAATCTACACACTAGTTATTTGTAACAAATGAGAGTTCCTGCAGCGTAATCGTAGTGTAAAGTATCAAACACTTCCTAAAGTGTTGTTTTAACCCCATATAGTCTGGACTAATACAGACACTTTTAAAGTGTTGATCTTAAATCTATACTAGGTGATAAAATTCACACTGACTGTTGATTTCTGCTATGTGGGCACACAGTCATTTTTTAAATTACATTTCTTTATATTTACTATTTTGCTGTATTTGACTGCAACAATGAATATTTAAAATGACCTTTTAGTGTGAAGGAGAGCATGACCTACAATACAAAAGTGGGAGTGGAAAGAAAACGAGGAAGTCTGGGCTCGGGTCCATGTTTGATAAGCGTTCAACTCCAAAGATGAGTAAACTGAAGGTGAGATCTTCCCCATCATTCTCTCTACAGCGAATCCGTTCAGGCTGTGCTGCAGCAGAGAATAGCACAGCTGAGGTAAAAAATGATTTTATCCTTTCGGTTTTGATTTGCTGGCAGGAAGCGCCCAGCCATGAGTCTGAGGTTATAGTGAAAACAGCCAAAGACGGATGTGCAGAAGGTCTTGTTTATGGCGGAGGGGGAAAAGACGGGATTTTCATTAAGCAAGTGGTCCCAGAGTCACCGGCCTCCAAAAGTCTGGAATTGAAAGAAGGTAAACTCGCAGCTTGATATATCAACATTCATAAGGACATTTTCACTCCAAATATATTCAAAATGAATCCTCTAAACGAATGACTGACACAAACCCGATTTGCTTTGGGATCAATATGCCAATACGCTAAATTAAAGTGAATAAACCAGGCCTAGACTGTCGTCCCCGCCAACAAATGTCCTGTCCCCGAAAAGCCCCTAATCCACTGCATTCTACAAGCAATCCCCTCTGATTGAACTCCTCACATTAAGCTATGAGGCTAAATACAGTTAGCTAGTTTTTCTGAGCTCAGGAATGAAACAACACAGATTTCCTGGAGTCAGAACATAAGTTTTCCACGAAAAGCTCCCCTTAGTGAGTAAAATATGAACTACTATTGTGAAATAATATATATACAAGATAAATCTCCTTTTGTAGATTCATATGGGCCACATTTGGGACATTAATTTAATGCAATACAATTTTGGTTGGTTGCTACATTATGACCGGTAGGACGACAATATTCCGTTTTCTGTAATACTGGATATATTTTCACATAGTGTCACCTGAGAACGCGTGTAGCCTGCAGAAAAAAATATTACAACACTAACACTGCTGATTTGTTAGGAAGTGAATCCATAAAGTTTTTCTGTAATTGTATTGACGAGGTCCTGAGCTCAATTTAGGGGCAGTTCTAGGATTTTTTTTTTAATGAGCTGACTTAAGGGGGCTTAAGGGGAGGTTCATCCATAGCACAGAAACTAAAACTGTCAATGTGTACTCCTACATCTTAAATAGTGTTTGCTTGCATATTTAACCCAGTACATATATAAACCCTAATAGAAAAATCTACTAATTTCACATGTCATTGTTGTAAAATTTCAGAATAAGTTACAAAGTCTAATGCTGCTGATGCAATGTCTATTATTTTATAAGATCAAATGTATAGACTAAAAGCCTCTTTATCTAAGTAATCTAATCTGTACTTCTGAAGTATTTTGCTCTTATTTACACAGGTGATCGGATTCTGAGTGCCACTGTGTATTTTGACAACATGTCGTATGAGGATGCCATTCAGATTCTGGAGCATGCTCAGGCGTACAAAGTGAAGCTCTGCTTGAAACGTCAACCAGAAGCCGCAGAACCAGTGATCGAATCTGACATCATCCCTGTAATTATTATAAAAGCAGTGTGACTCTTTGCAATGGGCTGTGTTGAGGTTAAAACTAACATTTCATCTTTCTGTAACATCAACAGGAGGAAGAACTTGATACTCTGGAGATGAGGGAGCAAGGAAAAGTCAAAAGCCGTGGTGACGCACGCATTTCTTGGCCCAAGTTTACCTCCTTTGGAAAAGGAAGGAAATCTCCCTTTACGAGGTCTCATAGTTCCTCGGAGGCTGATGAGCAGAGGAAGCTTGAGCTTAGCCCCACCACAAGTGACACGGAGTCACCCATAAAATCTCAGGATGCTCTCAAAGGCAAGAAGAGGCACAAGATAAAGCTTCCTGTACTGAAAAAGGGTCGCCGCACAAGCTCACCTGAAGAACAGTGCCTTGAAAGCCCATCAGAGGAAACACCTGAATACTACGTGGCAGACGATCTGAAAGCAGGAGAAGACTTGAATCTTGATCGGAAACTGACTGAACCTCAAACTGTTGAGCAGAAGGTGGAACTCATCTCTATGAAAACAACAGATGTAACTGTGGCTCTGGCAGATAAAGGAAGCTCCTCTGGTCTTAAGTCCCCCGATGGCAAGAAAAAGAAGAAAGAACGGTCTGAATTTAAAATAAAAATTTTGGGGAAGGATAAATCGCACAAGAAAGATGCAAAAGCAAAATCCCCTAAAAGGCTGAAAACACTGGGTGGCAGTATTGAAACATCAGATCAACCTGAAAAGGAAAAATCATTTGCCATCCCAAGTTGTGAGTCACAAACAAAACTAGTTGATGTGAGTGCCGGGGTAATCAGCAGTGAGAACTCTGGGTTACCTTCAGCCATATCGGTTACACCAGAGATGGAGATTAGTGTACCAAAGGTGGAACTTGGTGTTGATGTTCCATTTATGCGCAAATCTCCACAGAAAGCCATGGAAAATAAACAAAATCAAGAAACAAAGACTGGATTCAAACTGCCTAAAGTAGGCTTGGGTGACATCTCCATTGAAGAAACAATACGAGAAATGAAGGTCAGTGTTGATGAGGGCCCCTCTAAAATGGAGCAGCATGAGGGCCCAAAAGTGAAAGATCCTTATGAGCAACTATCATTCAGAACACAACTTCCCAAACGTGAGGAAATTGAAATTCCAGGTATGGAGGACATGTCATTGAGGAATACAGTCGCAGGAATTAAAAATCCTAAAGCTAGGTTTATGGGACAATACGAAGAACTTCAATCGGAAACTGTGCAAATGTCCATTGACGTTGACAGTGTGAAAGAGGCCGTTTCAAAATTGCCTGGATATAAGCTTCCCAAGGTGGACACATCAGGAGTACTGATCCCTGAGGAAATTACTGTGATAGACGCAAACGCACAACGGATATCAGTGAAAACACCTACTAAAGTTGTAGATACCAAACCAAAACATGACATGGCTTCTTTCAAACTACCAAAGATTACAGCTGATTATTTAACCTCAGAGGAACTTTTGGTTGAGGCCAAATTAGATGATATGAAAATAAAAGAATACAAAACTAAAATGATCAAAACCGAGGTCTACAGAAGAGAGGACATTGTAATTCCTGGAAAAGACAGTGCCCAAGAAGTAGCCATTATTCGGGCCGAAGACACAGAGGGAGCACATGGAAGGGATGGCCACAGCCCAAAACAATCTGATAAGAAATCCAGGAAGGCAAAGTTAACAACCATTGGTTTCGGGGTCGCAAAACCAGATATTAAAATCCCTGACGTTGGAATTCATTTGCCAAAACAAAAAGGTGGTGCCGCAAAAGAGGAAGGTACTATTTTCATCCAAAAAGTCACAACTGGATCTGGGAAAGACAAAGAGCAGATCAGAGGAGTACTATCTGATGTCAAAATACCCAATATTGATGGCATGGAGTTCATTGATTCCGCAGATGATTTATCGGTCAGAACGAATGATAAGGGTATAAGCATTGATGGGGTGGAGGAGAAAACATTTGATGGCGAGAGAACGAGCAGTAAGTTTAAAATGCCTAATATCAACATATCCATGCCGATGGTAAAAGGACCTAAATTCGATTCAAGCCTTTCAAATAAAGATGTAGATGTCGCACTTCCAGAGGTTAAAGCGGAGGTCAAACTTCCAGAAGTTCCTGCGGTTGATTTTACCCTTGGAAAAGTAGATGGTTCTATTCCAGAGGGAACGATGGAAGTTGAGAAACCGGAATTAGAAGTCAAATATCTGAATTATGATGAATATGGTGGATTAGGGGGCAAGTTCAAAATGCCAAAGTTTGGAATAACATTGCCAAAACTAAAAGGGCCAGACCATGGTTTGGGCTTTTTGAAGAAAGACAAAGACAAACCAGAGGTTAAGGCCGATATAAGACACCAAGAGGTTCCAAGTATATCTGTGGATGTCCAACCAAGTCCAGGACAGATTGATGTCCAAGGTGGCATGTTCAAAATGCCAAAGTACGGAATTACACTACCCAAAGTAAAAGGGCCTGAAATTGATTTTAGCTCATCTATGAAAAACATAGATGTGACTCTACCAGAAGCCAAAGTTGAAGTCAAACTCCCTGTTGGTGAACTAAAAGAACACTCTTTGGAAATGTCCAGTACACAGCTGGAAGCATCTGGAGACGATTCAGGAAAAGGCCTGGGCAAAGATTTCAAAATAGATCAAGAAGTAAACATTGAAGGACCCACTGGGCTTATCACAGGAACTGAACGGGAGGGAAAAGACAAAAAGTTTAAAGTGCCACATCTTGATCTCTCTATGCCAAAGGTAAAAGGACCTAAAATCGATTTTAGCATATCAAAGAACAAAATGGAGGCTACATTACCTGAGGCTAAAGCCGATGTCACACTTCCAAAGGTTGGTCGTGGAGAAGTCAATGTTTCAGTTCCATATACCGAGATAGAAGTTCCAGATGCTAAAGTGGGAGTGAAACCGAAGGATGGCCAGGTGGAAATGAAGCCAACAGAGTACGGAGCAGAGATGGCTGAACATGTTGGGAAGTTTAAGATGCCAAAGTTTGGAATAAAAATGCCAAAAATAAAAGGGCCAGAATTTGACGTGAGCTTACAGAAGACAGATGTAACAATTCAACAGACAATGGTTGAAGTCAAAGTACCAGATAAACCTGAAATGGAAGTGATTATCGGAACAGCAGAACTTTCTATTCCAGAAGAACCTGCTGAATACGAAATACCTGAGCTGGAGATGAAACTTTTGAAGGGTGAAGTCGAAGCACATGGGGGCAAGTTCAAATTACCAAAGTTTGGAAAAGCAAAGACAAAAATAAAAGGTCCAGACTTGCATTTGGGCTTTTCGAAGAAAGATGTAGATGAGATCCAGCTTCCTGAAGTTGAACTCAATGAACCTTCTGTGGACTTACACGTTAAAACCCCTGAAATCAAGGTAACGAAAAAGGGTAAAGAAGGATCACCATCAAGATTTAAGATGCCCACACTCAAATTACCAAAATTTGGACTCAGTGCCTCAAGTTCCACAGTAGAAGTTCCCAATTTGGACAAAGATGTCAGAATTAATGAAGCTGAAATTGAAGTTCCTGAGGAGGTTCTCAAAGTGGACATTCAGGCACCAAGGATTGATTATGAAACTCCATCAGTACACATGAAAACTACAGGAAGTGAGCAGGATGGAAAGGGAAGCAAGTTTAAAATGCCACGTTTCAGTTTCTCAATGCCTCAAGTAAAACAGCCAGACTTTGATTTGAGTTCATCAAAGAAAGATATAGATTTGACTCTACCAGCAGTCAAAGCTGAGGTCCAACTGCCTGGAGTGGAATTGAGGGAACCTTCTGCTGGATTAGAAATCAAAGCTCCCCAGATCATGATTGCAGCAGAGGACATGGAAGAACCAGCATTAGAATTTAAGATTCCCATACTAAATATGCCGAAATTTGGAATTCTTACTCCAACTGCCTCGGTAGAAGTACCTGATTTGGACAAAGATGTTAAAATCCCTGAGGAGGGTCTCAAAGTTGACATTGAAACACCCAGCATTGACACCGAGGGCCCATCAGTACACATGAAAACTACCGGAATGGAAAATGAAGGAAAAGGAAGCAAGTTCAAAATGCCAAGTCTCCGTTTTTCTATGCCTCATCTCAAAGGGCCTGATATTGATTTGAGTTTATCAAAGAAAGATGTAGATGTTACTCTACCAGAAGCCAAAGCTGAGATCACACTACCTGATGTGGAACTGAATGAACCTTCTGCTGAATTAGAAATCAAAGCTCCTAAACTCAAAGTAACTACAAAGAGTAAAGAAGAATCACCATCAAAATTTAAGATGCCCACACTCAAATTACCAAAATTTGGACTTGGCTCTTCAAGTGCCACAGTAGAAGTTCCCAATTTGGACAAAGATGTCAAAATTGATGGAGCTGACATTGAAGTTCCTGAGGAGCTTCTCAGAGTGGACATTGAGGCACCAAGGATTGATTATGAAGCCCCATCAGTACACATGAAAACTACAGGAAGTGAGCAGGATGGAAAGGGAAGCAAGTTTAAAATGCCAAGTTTCAGTTTCTCAATGCCTCAAGTAAAACAGCCCGACTTTGATTTGAGTTTATCAAAGAAAGATATTGATGTGACTCTACCAGCAGTCAAAGCTGAGGTCCAACTCCCTGGTGTGGAATTGAAAAAACCTTCAGCTGGATTAGAAATCAAAGCTCCCCAGATCATGATTGCAGCCGAGAACAAGGAAGAACCGCCATTAGAATTTAAGATTCCAACACTCAATATGCCGAAATTTGGAATTCTTACTCCAACTGCCTCGGTAGAAGTACCTGATTTAGACAAAGATGTTAAAATGCATGGAATTGACATTAAAATCCCTGAGGAGAGTCTCAAAGTTGACATTGAAACACCCAGCATTGACACCGAGGGCCCATCAGTACACATGAAAACTACCGGAATGGAACATGAAGGAAAAGGAAGCAAGTTCAAAATGCCAAGTCTCCGTTTTTCTATGCCTCATCTCAAAGGGCCTGATGTTGATTTGAGTTTATCAAATAAAGATGTAGATGTTACTAAACCAGAAGCCAAAGCGGAGATCAAACTACCTGATGTGGAACTGAAGGAACCCTCTGCTGAGGTAGAAATCAAAGCACCTGAACTCAAGGTAACTACAAAGGGTAAAGAAGAATCACCATCAAAATTTAAGATGCCCACACTCAAATTTCCTAAATTTGGACTTGGCTCTTCAAGTGCCACAGTAGAAGTTCCCAATTTGGACAAAGATGTAAAAATTGATGGAGCTGGCATTGAAGTTCCTGAGGAGGTTCTCAGAGTGGACATTGAGGCACCAAGGATTGATTATGAAGCCCCATCAGTACAAATGAAAACTACAGGAAGTGAACTTGAAGGAAAGGGAAGCAAGTTTAAAATGCCAAGTTTCAGTTTCTCAATGCCTCAAGTAAAACAGCCAGATATTGATTTTAATCTATCAAAGAAAGATATAGATTTGACTCTACCAGCAGCCAAAGCTGAGATCCAACTCCCCGGTGTGGAATTGAGGGAACCTTCTGCTGGATTAGAAATCAAAGCTCCCCAGATCATGATTGCAGCAGAGAACACGGAAGAACCACCATTAGAATTTAAGATTCCAACACTCAATATGCCGAAATTTGGAATTCTTACTCCAACTGCCTCGGTAGAAGTACCTGATTTAGACAAAGATGTTAAAATCCCTGAGGAGGGTCTCAAAGTTGACATTGAAACACCCAGCATTGACACCGAGGGCCCATCAGTACACATGAAAACTACCGGAATGGAAAATGAAGGAAAAGGAAGCAAGTTCAAAATGCCAAGTCTCCGTTTTTCTATGCCTCATCTCAAAGGGCCTGATATTGATTTGAGTTTATCAAAGAAAGATGTAGATGTTACTCTACCAGAAGCCAAAGCGGAGATCACACTACCTGATGTGGAACTGAATGAACCTTCTGCTGAATTAGAAATCAAAGCTCCTAAACTCAAGGTAACTACAAAGAGTAAAGAAGAATCACCATCAAAATTTAAGATGCCCACACTCAAATTACCAAAATTTGGACTTGGCTCTTCAAGTGCCACAGTAGAAGTTCCCAATTTGGACAAAGATGTCAAAATTGATGGAGCTGACATTGAAGTTCCTGAGGAGCTTCTCAGAGTGGACATTGAGGCACCAAGGATTGATTATGAAGCCCCATCAGTACACATGAAAACTACAGGAAGTGAGCAGGATGGAAAGGGAAGCAAGTTTAAAATGCCAAGATTCAGTTTCTCAATGCCTCAAGTAAAACAGCCAGACTTTGATTTGAGTTCATCAAAGAAAGATATCGATGTGACTCTACCAGCAGTCAAAGCTGAGATCCAACTCCCCGGTGTGGAATTGAGGGAACCTTCTGCTGGATTAGAAATCAAAGCTCCCCAGATCATGATTGCAGCCAAGAACAAGGAAGAACCACCATTAGAATTTAAGATTCCAACACTCAATATGCCGAAATTTGGAATTCTTACTCCAACTGCCTCGGTAGAAGTACCTGATTTAGACAAAGATGTTACAATGCATGGAATTGACATTAAAATCCCTGAGGAGGGTCTCAAAGTTGACATTGAAACACCCAGCATTGACACCGAGGGCCCATCAGTACACATGAAAACTACCGGAATGGAACATGAAGGAAAAGGAAGCAAGTTCAAAATGCCAAGTCTCCGTTTTTCTATGCCTCATCTCAAAGGGCCTGATATTGATTTGACGTTATCAAAGAAAAATGTAGATGTTACTCTACCAGAAGCCAAAGCGGAGATCAAACTACCTGATGTGGAATTGAAGGAACCCTCTGCTGAGGTAGAAATCAAAGCACCTGAACTCAAGATAACTACAATGGGTAAAGAAGAATCACCATCAAAATTTAAGATGCCCACACTCAAATTTCCTAAATTTGGACTTGGCTCTTCAAGTGCCACAGTAGAAGTTCCCAATTTGGACAAAGATGTCAAAATTGATGGAGCTGACATTGAAGTTCCTGAGGAAGTTCTCAAATTGGACATTGAGGCACCAAGGATTGATTATGAAGCCCCATCAGTACAAATGAAAACTACAGGAAGTGAGCAGGATAGAAAGGGAAGCAAGTTTAAAATGCCAAGTTTCAGTTTCTCAATGCCTCAAGTAAAACAGCCAGACTTTGATTTGAGTTTATCAAAGAAAGATATAGATGTGACTCTACCAGCAGTCAAAGCTGAGGTCCAACTCCCTGGGGTGGAATTGAGAGAACCTTCTGCTGGATTAGAAATCAAAGCTCCCCAGATCATGATTGCAGCAGAGAACACGGAAGAACCACCATTAGAATTTAAGATTCCCATACTAAATATGCCGAAATTTGGAATTCTTACTCCAGCTGCCTCGGTAGAAGTATCCAGTTCGGACAAAGATTTTAAAATGCATGGAACTGACATTAAAATTCCTGATGTGGAACTGAAGGAACCCTCTGCAGATGTAGAAATCAAAGCACCTAAACTCAAGGTAACTACAAAGAGTAAAGAAGGATCACCATCAAAATTTAAGATGCCCACACTCAAATTTCCTAAATTTGGACTCAGTACCTCAAGTGCCACAGTAGAAGTTCCCAATTTGGACAAAGATGTCAGAATTGAGGGAGCTGACATTGAAGTTCCTGAGGAGCTTCTCAGAGTGGACATTGAGGCACCAAGGATTGATTATGAAGCTCCATCAGTACAAATGAAAACTACAGGAAGTGAGCAGGATAGAAAGGGAAGCAAGTTTAAAATGCCAAGTTTCAGTTTCTCAATGCCTCAAGTGAAACAGCACAACTTTGATTTGAGTTTATCAAAGAAAGATATAGATGTGACTCTACCAGCAGTCAAAGCTGAGGTCCAACTCCCTGGTGTGGAATTGAAAAAACCTTCAGCTGAGTTAGAAATCAAAGCTCCCCAGATGATGATTGCAGCAAATAACATGGAGGAATCATCATTGGACTTTAAGATTCCCACACTCAATATGCCGAAATTTGGAATTCTTACTCCAACTGCCTCGGTAGAAGTACCTGATTTAGACAAAGATGTTAAAATGCATGGAATTGACATTAAAATCCCTGAGGAGGGTCTCAAAGTTGACATTGAAACACCCAGCATTGACACCGAGGGCCCATCAGTACACATGAAAACTACCGGAATGGAACATGAAGGAAAAGGAAGCAAGTTCAAAATGCCAAGTCTCCGTTTTTCCATGCCTCATCTCAAAGGGCCTGATGTTGATTTGACGTTATCAAAGAAAGATGTAGATGTTACTCTACCAGAAGCCAAAGCGGAGATCAAACTACCTGATGTGGAACTGAATGAACCCTCTGCTGAATTAGAAATCAAAGCTCCAGAACTCAAGGTAACTACAAAGAGTAAAGAAGGATCACCATCAAAATTTAAGATGCCCACACTCAAATTTCCCAAATTTGGACTCAGTACCCCAATTGCGGCAGTAGAAGTTACCAATTTGGACAAAGATGTCAGAATTGATGGAGTTGACATTGAAGTTCCTGAGGAGGGTCTCAGAGTGGACATTGAAGCACCAAAGATTGATTATGAAGCCCCATCAGTACACATAAAAACTACAGGAAGTGAACGTGAAGGAAAGGGAAGCAAGTTTAAAATGCCAAGTTTCAGTTTCTCAATGCCTCAAGTAAAACAGCCAGACTTTGATTTGAGTCTATCAAAGAAAGACCTAGATGTGACTCTACCAGCCGGCAAGGCTGAGGTCCAACTCCCTGGTGTGGAATTGAAAAAACCTTCAGCTGAGCTAGAAATCAAAGCTCCCCAGATCATGATTGCAGCAAAGAACATGGAGGAATCATCATTGGACTTTAAGATTCCAACACTAAATATGCCGAAATTTGGAATTCTTACTCCAGCTGCCTCGGTAGAAGTACCCGATTTGGACAAAGATGTTAAAATGCATGGCATGGACATTAAAATCCCTGAGGAGGGTCTCATAGTTGACATTGAAACACCGAGCATTGACACCGAGGGCCCATCAGCAAACATGAAAACTACCGGAATGGAACATGAAGGAAAAGGAAGCAAGTTCAAAATGCCAAGTCTCCGTTTTTCTATGCCTCATCTTAAAGGGCCTGATTTTGATTTGAGTTTATCAAAGAAAGATGTAGATGTTACTCTATCAGAAGCCAAAGCGGAGATCAAACTACCTGATGTGGAACTGAAAGAACCCTCTGCCGAGGTAGAAATCAAAGCTCCTGAACTCAAGGTAACTACAAAGGGTAAAGAGGAATCACCATCAAAATTTAAGATGCCCACACTCAAATTTCCTAAATTTGGTGGTGGCTCCCCAAGTGCAAAGGCAGAAGTGCCTGATATGGACAAATATATAAAAACTGACGGGGCCGAAATAAGAATTCATCAAGATGTTCTTACATTGGACATTGAAGCACCCAAAATTGACAGTGAAGGCCCATCAGTACATGTGGAAACTACGGAAAGTGAACATGAAAGAAAAGGAAGCAAGTTCCAAATGCCACGACTCAGTTTTTCTTTGCCTCAGGTCAAACCTGATGTCGATTTCAGTTTGACAAAGAAAGATGTAGATGGGACTCTGCCAGAAGCCAAAGCTGAGATTAAACTCCCCTATGTGGAATTGAAAGAACCTTCTGCTGAGGTAGAAATAAAAGCTCCTGAAATCAAGATTTCAACAAAGAACAAGGAGGAATCACCATCAAAATTTAAGATGCCCACACTCAAATTTCCCAAATTTGGACTGGGTACTACGAGTGCAAAAGCAGAAGTTCCCGATATGGACAAAGATGCCGAGATGGATGGAGCGGACATTAAAATTCCTGAAAGGGTTCTCAGAGTCGACATTGAAGCACCCACAATTGACAGTGAAGGCTTATCAGTAAATCTAAAACCTACAGACACTGAACATGAAGGAAAAGGAAGCAAATTTAAAATGCCAAGTCTCAGTTTTTCTTTACCTCAGGTCATAGGACCTGATGTTGATTTCAGTATACCAAAGGAAGAGGTAGATGCGACTCTACCATTAGCCGAAGCTGAGGTCAAACTCCCTGATGTGGATCTGGAAAAACCTTCTGCAGAGGTAGAAATCAAAGCTCCTCAAGTCAAGGTAACAACAAAAAGTACAGAAGGACCGGCATCAAAATTTAAGATGCCAACACTTAAATTTCCCAAATTTGGACTTGGTACTACAAGTGCCACAGTAGAAGTGCCCGATATGGAAAAAGATGCTGACATCAGTGGAGCTGACATTAGAATTCCAGAAAAGAATGTCAGAGTTGACATTGAAGCACCCAGCATTGACACTGATGGATCAACAGTACAACTGAAAGACACGGAAAGTGAACATGAAGGAAAAGGAAGCAAGTTTCAAATGCCAAATTTCAGTTTTTCTATGCCTCAAGTCAAACGACCAGATATTGATTTAAGTTTATCTAGGAAGGATGCAGATATGACTCTACCAGAAGCCAAAGCTGAAGTTGAGGTCAAAGAACCAGAAGTTACCATTTCAGTACCAGATGCTCCTTCAGTGGAAGTTGAAACTAAGATGAAACAAACAAACTGGACCTTTCCTAAATTCTCCATTTCAAGAACAGGTGATAAAATCCCTGATGTTGATGTAAACCTTGAAACTCCGAAAGTTGTTGTTACATCACCAGAGGCCAAAGCAGAAATCGTTATACCAGATGTTGGAGGGTCAATTTCAATGGGAGATGCACCAGCTGCAGAGCTAGATGCAAACTTGAAAAAATCTAAATTTTCCCTCCCCAAGTTTTCTTTTTCAAAGTCAAGTACTAAAGAAGCAGAAGTCAGTGCAGAGAAACCACACGTGGATGTCTCTCTTCAAGAGGGAGAGGTGAAGGTCAAACAACCTGTTCTGGACCTCAAGCCATCAGAAGGTGATGTGGAAATAGATGTGCAGGAAAGCAAGTTTAAAATGCCAAGGTTTGGCATTACATTGTCAAAAGTAAAAGGGCCTGAAACAGTGCCAGAGGCCAAGGGTGAAGTGTCCACTAAGGTGGAGGTTATATCTCCTGTGATCGAAGTTCAAGCAAGTTATACTGAAGGATCACCATCAAAATTCAAAATGCCAACTTTGACATTTCCCAAATTTGGAGCAGCAACTGCAAAAGCCAATGTGGAAGTACCTGATGGGGACAAAGACGTTGAAGGAGCAAACCTGGAAGTATCTAAAAAGGGAGCTCCCAGTACTGGTACCGATAGCCCTTCTGTAGACGTGGAAGTTAAAGAAAGTCAAGCTGAAGGATCAGAAAGTAGATTTAAATTGCCAAATTTTAGTATCTCAACGACTAAAGTCAAAGGACCTGAAAAACAACCTGAAGGTACCATTTCACTACCGGATGCACCCAACGTTGATGTTGAAGCTACCTCTAAACAACCAAACTGGACATTTCCTAAGTTTTCATTTTCAAGGACAAGTGGTACAACACCTGATGTAAAACTTGAAACACCTAAAGTGGATATTACATCACCAGAGGCCAAGGCAGAGGTCAGTCTACCAAGTGTTGAGGTCCAAGAATCTTCTGGGGCAGAACTTGATGCAAACGTAAACAAAACAAAATTTTCTTTGCCCAAATTTTCTTTTTCCAAATCAAATGTTAAAGCGCCTGAAATCACTTCTGAATTTTCACATGTTGATGTTTCTTTTCCAGAAGGGGAAATTCATGTTTCTCTTCCAGAGGGGGAAGTGATAGTCAGACAACCTGAAATGGAAATCGGAGCTCCTGGGCACAAAGCTGAACATGGTCCAATTCTTGATATTAATTTGGATGAGTCCACAGCAAATCTAACAGATACTGAAATGCCAAAGGCTGAGGGTGTCAGTGCTGGTCTCGGCTCTCCGAGTAATTTCAAACTCCCAGTATTGAAAATGCCAAAGCTGAGTTTCTCAAGGCAAAAACAAGAAGAGGAAAATGCCCTCGTTGTGACTGAATGCAAAGAAGATCAACCAGAAAAGGTAGCGGAGCAGCAAGGAGGGAGTAAATCACCAAAAATGTCTCTGACATCATTTGGTGAGATCTTTAAGAATCTTGATGTTGAACTCAATGCTCCAAAAACAGAGCTTGAAACCTCTCAGGAATTTGACACTACTGAATCCTGTAACAAGAAATCAGATCCAGAGGGACCGACCAAAAGCCTTGAGAAGACCGGTTGGTTCAAATTCCCCAAATTCGAACTTTCTTCCCCATCAGAACCTGCCAAGATTTCAGAAAAAGACAAGCCCAAGAAAGAAAAGAGTCCAGACGCGGACGCAGTGGATGAGGAAACTAGCTTCACCTATTCTGTCCAGTCATCAGATGCCTTTGCTGATATAAGTTCTGCAATGACAAGTGAGCGTGTTGGCCTTTCCTTACCTTCTCCAACTATGGTAACGGTCAAGTACTCTGATTCTAATGTCCCTACAGGGTTTGAAGAGATGTACAGTAACATCCTTACATCCACTACCACGACGGAACAGATTTCCGTTGAGCCAAACCTGCCGGAGAAAATCACCATTCTGTCCTCGGGTTTTTCATCCTCATCAGAAGAAACTCTTAGACTTGAATCTGGAAAAATACACGTTATTACATCGAACATACGAGCAAACCCTGAAGCTCAGCATGCCCACCTGCTAACTGCTACCCAAATCCAATCGTCTAGAGGCCTTCCCCTAAAGTCAGGGGCCGACGAAGCTACATCCTGGACCACCCAAGATTCACAAAGCGGCAAGAGAACGATCTATGAGAGGCATATGGTTCGGGAAAGTTCAAGCGAAAGAAGTGAAAGCAAGGAAACGGTTGTCATAACAAAACAAATTACGCGTATTGGTATGTTGGATCCCTCCGAGTCAATCTCAGAAGAGACGGCATCGTCCATTCAACGACTGAGGGACACGATGCACTCTGAGAAAATGAGGTTCTTTGATGGAGCTGAGAAGTGAAATGTTTTCATCTACATTATATATGAAGAAAAGATTGCCTGTTGTCCAGCTATAAAGGACAATGGGTTCTGGAGTTAATAGTCCATAAATAACTGTATGTGCCGGAAGGGTAGTGCAAAACGCAGGTTAGTTGCTGAAAAAGATTGTTAGTAGTCTTAAGAAAGATGTTGTTAGCTTGTAAATGATTAAAGAGTTAACCTCAATCCTGGTTGAATGTTGTAGACATTAAAAGAGACGACTTAATGATGTATATATAACTGACAGGGTGCTGAAGGTGTGGGAAAGTTCTGTTACTGAATGCCCTTACTGAAACTTAATACCTGGGTTCAGACTACACAATATTTCTGACAATAAAAGACAAAATCGCTCTTTACAGATTCACCCTAACAGATGAGCCGATCACAGCAGCACATTTGTGCCATGTATTGGGCTTTAAGACCAGCAGGATTACAAGTAAGACAACGTTAATTAATGTAGTTCAAGCCATATGATGTCAGTGTTCAATCATGGCTTCGGAAGCACCTTGTGTTCCTGCCGACAACACTCTTTTATTACTCTGTCCTGGTATTACTTCAATGAAACATTGAAAACGCAGTTCTTTTATTCTTAGTTGTTGTTCAATAAAAGAAGCATCGGTGTAGCGCTGGTGACATCATGGATTCTACTCGACGCCACGTTTGTGGTCACTCTGGCATCCTATTGGTCGCCTAACTTTTCCCACTGGAATTGTCACTGTTTGTTCATTATGTTATATTTCAAGACCCGATGGTCGTACGTCGTCTCCGCTATCGGACCTGATGGAAGGAATTTGTTGGCACCGACGAGATCATTTTTAGATTGGGCTACAATCGTACCGTCTGAGCCTAGGATAAGACATAGCCCCGTTAGCACTGCTTGTATTTGTATAGACAAAATGAGCCAATTCTTTTGCTTAATGAAGTGTATAATAGCGTAGTCATTCGACAATTTTTTAACGTGCACTGATCCAATTTACATGTGCTCCTACTTATACGACCATGTAACAAATCAACCGTTCCATTTAATGATCAATGTTACTGACATTCCAGAATATGTTAATAATAACTGTGTTGCTGTTGAAACTCGAGAATATCTAACATACCATACTACAGTATATGACAATAATTATAATATTTATAAAGTATACCTGTTGATAAAGCTGACATGTAAGGAAACGATCGCAACGCAAAAAGCTGATACGAAACGCTTATGATCCAACAAAGCAAGTGTAATGCTGCAACTATATTTTTATTAATATTTTGCTTAGAATCTAATTTGCTACCGTAAGAAAAGTATATAGATATGTATATCAAAACATATTATCTTTCACTATAGCTGTAAAAAGTGGGAATATTAAATGGCTGTGTAAATAACTTTTGACGGTGTCTGGATATTTATTTGATTACCGCATGAGATGTTTGTTTGCCAAGTGATACACAGGAAGTAAGTATTATTTCATTCAACATGCGAAGCAGATTGGAGTAATTTTCACAAATCGAAGACAGATGACTCCAATATTTAGTTGAATTCCCCTTTATTGTACTCAAGTTGTGTATTTCCAGATGGATACAAAGTCTAATTACAAAAGAAACAAAAAATACCCCTCCCCCTTGCTGACCATCAGTGGATCTGGGTTTTCAAAAGAAAATCAAGTGATGAGTAGTTTCTGCTTTAAACGTTACATTTTTCTTTTACGATTCTTGTGAGTTTACCACACAACATAGCCTCAATAATTACTTAGTATTTGCTAACGTTGTTATGTTTTAACGTTAATCAGAATAAAACCCCTCTGAGGTACCGACAAGGCTTTCATGCGAACGTCTTTTCCTCCCTCCCCTCACCTTGTGTCCCCAGTATAGAAGTAAACATGAGTTTATAAAGCTATAACAATATCTTATTTTACATTTTAAAAATAACAGAAAAAAACGGCCCTAATTAAATGACAGATGCCAGATCGCGTCATCTATTGGTCGCTTTTGCCCTCGCCCGTCGGCGCATGCTGACACCATTTCCAATGAGATCACTGCTAATCGTTAACAGTCAGAAAAGTAATATTCATTCGGAATAATTTCACTCAGAAAGAAGAAAAGTGTCCATGTAAAATGTATACCGAGAGAAAAAGACACACTTCTACGATTCACTACTAATCGGAACGGGGTTTGGAAAATCAAAATGTTTGTTAATTATGTATAATTGACAAAGAAAAGAAAAAAAAAGCAATGTGGTGTAGTGGTAAGAAAGTTGCATCATAGAAAAAAAAGTTCCAAGACCAAATCCAACTCTGTGTAGAGTTTGCGATTTCTTCCAGAGTTCCTGGGGGTCCTCTCACGATCTCCCGTTTCCTCCCGCCGTCCAAAACCACTACATTTGAAGTGGTGACTCCATAATGGCCAGAAGAAGGATGGAAGCTAATAAAACGGTCCATAAATACATAAATAAATTGAAAGAAAAAAAGATAGGGTATTATCGCGAAAGTGTGTTTTTCTGACTTATTTTAATAAAATGGAATATTTTATTTTATGGCATTTGTTAAGACCAAAATGAAATAAAATGAACCCTCCAATTCAATCAAAGTGGGCTAGTGAGTGTTAGAAAAGTCCTTTTTAAATATCAGATGTGTAAAGACTGAATTTAATTTGGATTATTTGAGATATTTGAGGATATATCCTTGAAAAAACGATTTTAAAAATAACTCGAAATATGTTGTTCGCACATTTGCTCACTAGAGGGAGGCACATCTCACATATAGATATTTTACTACAACTGGGTTCTTTGTAAGGATGTTATCGTTAGAACATCTAATTCTATAATCAATTAACTAGAGCATGTGTGAGCAGAATAATGATTATAGGGATTTTTGCCCCTGAAAACATCTCAAGAGTTCTGAAATACGTGATCGTTTTGGATCAGTGCTGTCATGCATTTTATAACACCACTTAACATTTTTCCTTTGTGGTTCTTTAACCTCGAGGTTTTTTCATCAGTGGAATCTATAAACATGATTTAATGACAGATTTAGACTGAAGATTAGGAGAGATTCTTTTTCATATTGTTATCGGAACCAATTAGATTGCTTTTTTCAGGAAGTTTCATCCAGATTTGTTTCAGATCTACCAAAAACTCCAACAAACTCTCCCAGTATCTCTCAAATACTCTGATAATTTCGTATTTACAACGGGATGGATCATTTTCACGTAACAATGTGAAAACAATCATGTAAAAAGGTGAAAATTGATCCAATATAATATGAAAATCATGTAGAAACTAGAAAATGTATCATGTTAATGCGTGGAAATGATCATGGGGAACCTAACTTATATAATAAATAATACAGTATAGTGTGGGTCCTGCATCCTTAAGTTATTGTGTCAAAAATAAAAGTATTAATCACAGGAAAGAATATTGATACCACCTAATTAAGTCTTGGGAGAGGCACAGACAAATAGATTAATCTTTTTATTTATAAATAGCCTACACAATTTATTTTCTTTAATGTTGGATACAAAGAATGTCACTGTGACGATTCGCCTTTTAAATTGTCAAAACAAATGAATTAATGTCATTGCAAGCACGCTAAATAAGACATTACATTTTTTGTCGAATTACCAGTTATTTGTGGATAATCAATATTATATTCATTGACGACAAAAATATGTTGAACTTGCTTTACTGCTCCACAAGGAGAATTAGCAATTAGTCATTGCTAATGTGGCTAGCATCCACAAGGTTAATTTAGTCATTAAGATAAAATATATATGGCATAGGTGTAAATCACTTTAACATATATTAAAACTAATTAAACTGTATTGAAAGGGGATTTAAAAAAAGAAGTAAACTTTGGTTAAAGTTTATCAGGCTGACTTTTCAAGGACGGAATTAATGTTAGCGAACCAGCTAGCTAGTCAATTGAAGTCAAGCAGCTGCCGTTAAGATGGCCGACAATTGTCGAATCAACGTAGCAACACTTCACGGGAGCTATTAGCAACGATAGAATGGCGGTAAACTTCTGTAGTTACCTGCATCACGTCCCGGTGGATGAAGCTTCCTCTCCGGTTTGTTTCCGTTTCACAGAACCCGACGGTTGAAGCTAAGAGCGAAGGAGAAGATAATTAATGTTTTTTGGCATCTATGAAAAAATACAGATTAATGGAAGCCGGGACGGGCCATGGTGGAAGATATCTATTATTTTTATTTGTAATGATAGTACGAAAGATTATTAAAGTGAAGAAAAAAATATATAACAGCGAGAGAAAAAAAGTCGTAATTTTTAGGAGAAAAAAGTTGTAATTGTACCAGAATTTAGTCGTAATTCTAAAACTGGTGAGAGGGAATCTATGATGCAGTCTCTCTCTCTCCCCCCCTCTCTCTCACATACACACACACACGACCTCGGATGCGCTGTATGATGTCGCTTTATTAACAAAGTAGTCGGATTTCTTGTGATGACCGTTTATGGTGTGAGCCTCCATCTACATTGTGTGACGACTAAATCCGTCATTGCGGCACCTCCTGCTCCACAAAAGAGAGAGATCTCCTCCAAGTCTGTCCGGTTCTTTCTTCCGAACAAACCCAGTTGTTTACACAGCTTTCTCAAAGTTCTAATACTTATCATCGCATTGTTGTTTATCTTGCCATAAGATTGAATATTCATTCATTTGTAAAACTTCTATTGTTATATAGGAAATCACATTTAAGAAGATAAATCAGAAGAAAACTATTCCATCTTCACTTTATTTGACTTTAGGCTAGTAAAAATAAGTGAACCAGCACCTCGGGCGTAACATTTCCGACCGTCTTCGAAAGCAGCACCATTCACTGCGCAGCCTCCGACCACTTCGGCGCGAGCGGCAACTTCTCGTAGCCTGTCGCCCACAACAGCACGCATCATCATCCTCATCCTCATCATCAGCGCCCTCGTCATCCTCATCAGCATCAGAGTGATGAAGCGGCGGAGGACGGAGCGCCTCCTGCTCTCAGACACCGGATCCGCCTGCAGACAGGTAGGAGCTCCTCGCGCGCTCTGCAAACACTCTCACTCAGCTTTATTAGTTTCCAAACGTTGTTTGTTTGTATTTACTGAAGAAGTTAATGACTGATGAGAGCATCTTCTCTGAGGTTTACGAAAACGAGCAGACCTCTTTCACCCCGAGGTGTTTCTGCTCTGCTGTGTGGGATTGTGGGTACTCTTCTGTGTGGGATTGTGGGTACTCTACTGTGTGGGATTGTGGGTACTCTACTGTGTTGGATTGTGGGTACTCTACTGTGGGTACTCTGCTGTGTTGGATTGTGGGTACTCTACTGTGTTGGATTGTGGGTACTCTACTGTGTGGGATTGTGGGTACTCTACTGTGGATACTCTGCTGTGTTGGATTGTGGGTACTCTGCTGTGTGGGATTGTGGGTACTCTACTGTGTGGGATTGTCTGCTGTCTGCAGAAAACTGGACACCTGTTGTGGTCCACTCAGGTGAATCTGCACCCTTATCGATATTTATTATTTTTAAAATGCATGCGACAAAGTTTCTGTACCTGGAAAAAGAAAATTTAAGAAATGAGGAAAAAAATAAAAATGAAATGAAAGAAAGGACATATTAACTCATTTCTTAAAAAGGCCTGCTGAGTAAAGAAGAATGTGTCTATATTTGGATTGCATTGTTTTACTATCCGTGGGCTGTAAAAACTTACTGGGTTCATGTGAGGAGGTGGTTCTGCTGCTGGCGCCGGTTCTGCAGAGAGGAATATATTTTCTTTTTTTTCTTTTTTTTTTCCAAGCAGCTGGGGTGATGATAAGAGAGAGAGAGAGAGAGAGAGTGGAGTGGCCACTCTGGCAGCAGTCCATTAATATCTGCTGAAATGATACAGTAAAATTAGACATTCCTGGAGCAGCCCGGTTCTGTCTTTAACCGGACAGCGTCCACCTTGACGGACAGAGAGGAGGAATTTGTTGTGACGAGGTTCCGCCTGACTTCATCAAAAAGCCAACAGCTCCGAGACGCTGCAGGATAAATTATTTCTGCTGCGTTTCCAGTGGAAACGAGAAATTCTCCGATAAATAAAAACAGTGTTGGTGCGAGGGTCTGGCGTGAAACTGGAGCTGAGAGATGTTGCAGAACATCAAGGTGTTCCTGTGGGTTCTTGGCTCCTGCTTGCTGGTTCTGCCCGCCTGTGATCAACGGCTACTCGTTGTTATCCCGACGAAGACATATCAGTGCTCAGCTTCAGGAAGTTAAATACTATACCAACAAATATATGGCGTTCTAATTCAAATATCAGTCTGCACAACAACAAAAAAAAGAAAAAGGTAAATCTTCTCAGTTGCAAATTTAGTTTAATATCAATTAACTCTTTAATGTCCTACTCAACTGTTTGGTTGAAAACATTTTGAGTCACTATTTCTCGTTGTAATATGTGAAAACCTGTTTGTAATACGACCCAGTGGCAGCATGCAGATGCGAAAGAGGTAAGGGGCCAAGGTTGGAGCCATGGGGGACACCACAAGTTAGAGGGGACATTGAGGAGGGGGCATTGACCACGGATATAGAGAGAATCCTATTCCATAAGTAGGATCAATTTGGGACATTATAGTCTGTGAGGGCTTATAAATTAAATGCATTATTATTATTATTGATTACTAAATACTAAATTATTGATTACTAATTACTTTTTAGTCTTTAAAACATCTTTGACCAAACAATTTGTAATATTATTATAAATTAATAGTGATCTAGAAAATCTAAATCTTATATTTATACATCATACACAGTTATAGAAATAATGCTAATTTAAATATTATTGACTGACCCATGACTGACTCATGACTTAGACTGATAGTTATTCAAAAAAAAAAGACGGCTTGTAACCCAATACAGCCATCTTTTTTATTTCAATGATTAGCAGTATGTTTTTATTAAGCTATTTGACCCTTATTAGATGTTTTTGGTTGTATGAAGTTCATAATTCTGTTTATTTAGTCCTAAAAACACCATTTCCTAATAGCCACGCTGAAGCTGCCTCCTCGCCGGCCTCTTTAACCTGTGATGTCCCCCAGGGCTCCGTTCTTGGCCCCTTACTCTTTTGAAGAAGTAGTCCACATTTCACGATAAGAAGAAGTGAATGAAAATGTGCTCAACCAAACAGTTTTTGACCCTCCCATAAGGATTTTTGGTAAGGAATAGAAAATTCTATTATGGATCATTTTCAAATTTAGTAGCAACATACACCTAAAAGTGTGAGGAACAACTGGAGGGATTTTAGGAAAGAGCAGGTGTATGTTTCCAATTTTAGGGGGAGCTTTAACTCCAAAAGTTTTCGGGCCATAATTTCTCAAACGTTGGTTTCATTTAGTCAAAATGTGATGCAGATGAATGGAGTCAGGAGATCTGTCATGTTTACTCCTGTTTTACTCTAATAGTTCCTGTTCTACTCAATAGGGGGAGCTCTTTACAGAAAACACTGTTTTTTCCGATATAACATCCTAACCGTCGGTCCAATTTAGTCCAAATTTGGTGCGTATGAATCGACCCAAGGAGAACTTTCTTTTATATATAATATTTTATGTCAAAATTCATGTTTTAATCACTAATGGAGCTTTTTTTTCTTTCTTTTTTGTAGAAAAAGCACTGTTATCCAGTCTCACCCAAAAACTATTTCTTCCTTGCACTTTGACCTTAGTGCGAGGAAGAATTGGAATGATTTGGGGAATGTGGGGTTGTGTATTTCTGACACCAGCAGGAGCTTTATCTTCAAAAGTCTTTGGGCCATAAATTCTCAAACGTTGGTCCGGTTTAGCACAAATTCAGTACATTTAAATCAGCTCATGATGATGCATCTGATTTTATATCATACTTTACCCATATTTTAATCTAAACAGCTCGAATTTCACTCACTACAGGGAGTATTTTATGCTAAAAACACTTTGGACATAACTTCACATTTATTTTTAAGCTCACTCAGGTGGGTTGGGGACTTTTGGGGGCTTTGCCCTTGCTGTAACCTTGACCCATTTCCT
Source organism: Lophius americanus (assembly GCA_037951165.1). Classification (NCBI taxonomy): domain Eukaryota; kingdom Metazoa; phylum Chordata; class Actinopteri; order Lophiiformes; family Lophiidae; genus Lophius; species Lophius americanus. The sequence goes on from JBBDHG010000322.1 coordinate 331,713, forward strand.
GCTTCACATCCAACCTGCCAAAACTCTCAAGCATCTTCAGGTTTCACGTCTGTGCAGGCTGGAAGCGAAGCAGCGGCCTGCCCATCAGACAGACGGACGTTTACGCTTGATTAACGTTGGATTAAATTACAAAAACAAAGATTGTTCAGCTGTGGAGGGGTAATGAAAGCTCGACGGAAGCATCGGCGTTTAAACCTTTGTGTCCGTCACGCTTCACATCGCTGCCGAAATGAATATTCCCCTCCCAGAAACAGGAGCAGACTGGAATCATGTGCCTGTGCACATGATTCTCCACGGTCCTCCTCAGCTGCTACCTTCAAAGCGTTTTTTGGGGGGAACTTGAAGGTGAGACCGGCTGGAGTGAGAACCCTCGGTCTCTCCGGAGGGACAATTCCTGCCTCTGACGGGGAATAAAGGCGGCATTGTCTCGGTGCCGCCGCGAGGAGGGCCGGAAGTCATTCCGTGTTTCGCTGAGACGTCTCAACAACACGCCTCCATCCCGGCCGCAGTAATTGCTGCGTAACTGTACACACGAATACCCCACAAATCAGCTGTCGGCCTCGTGCGCTCGGGCAAAGTACACCACTCAGACAATCACGGGCGTACAAACTTAATTACTCGTCCCCATGGCGACAGCAGCTGCCGCTGCGACTGTTTGGAAAGTGTTGTTGTTTTCTGATAATGTGGAAATTTAAGGACAGCTTCAGTGCTGTGGGCGATTTCTAAAGAGACGGTGATTACAGTGGGCGGCGCTATTGCCTCGCAGCAAGAAGGTTCTGGGGCGCCGTTTGTAAAAGAAGTAAACGGCAACATCTATATACTGATTAACCCAACAAACGGTCTAATTTATAGATATTTTAATGTTAAGTCTGAATCTAAATGTTGAGTCTAAATGCTAGGAAAATATTTTTAGATTAAGGCTTTAGAATAACATTCAAATTTAACACTTAATATTGTATAAGATTTAATATTCACATTTAACATTTACAACTAGATTTAACCTTTAGAATAGAATTCAAATTCAACAGTTAGATATAACATTTAGATTTAACATATACTATTTACATTTACCATTTCATTTAACATTTACATTTAGTATTTACGTTTAGATTAAGCCTTTGGAGTAACATTCAACGTAACACTTAATATTGTGTTAGTTTTCGAATTTCAAATTTACATTTAACATTTACAACTAGATTTAACCTTTAGAATAAACTTCAAATTCAACACTTACATATTACTTTAGATTTAACATTTAACATTTACATTTTGTATTTACGTTTAGATTTTGCCTTTAAATGACTTTCAAATTTAACACTTAGATATTGCATTTGGGTTCAACGTTTAGCATTTACATTTAGATTTAACATTTACATTTTACATTTACCATTTCATTTAACATTTACATTGTGTATTTACGTTTAGATTTTGCCTTTAAATGACTTTCAAATTTAACACTTAGATATTGCATTTGGGTTCAACGTTTAGCATTTACATTTAGATTTAACATTTACATTTTACATTTACCATTTCATTTAACATTTACATTGTGTATTTACGTTTAGATTTAGCCTTTAGAATTGCATTCAAATTTAATACCTAGATATTACATTTGGATTCAACATTTAACATTTATCATTTACATTTAGATTTAACATTGCGATAAGATTAATGCTTAAATTTCACATACACTGTGAATCGGATTCAACATTTAGATTAAAAACTTATATTTAAATTGAATATTTAGAAATTTTATTGAACCTATACGTCCTTGAAAGGTAAATATGTAAATATATAAATATGAAGTTGATATATATTGCTGTAAATGTGATATAAGAAAGGGACCCCGATGATGATAGGCCCCAGTCCTGCTGACAGTTACAGCAGTTACAGAAAAAAGGATGGTGAAAAAATGCAAAGTTGGAAGAGAATAGATTTCCTACAGTATTTACATCGTGCAGAATGTCGAACACCTTTAAGGTGACCTGTCGTAGACACGCGATAAAACGCGTTTAGCTGTAGTGTCAACAAGGTGTTCTCAAAGTGGGCTCGGCAGAACCTTTGGGTTGAGTATCATTAAAAATGCATTAAAGCAGAGGATGTCTCAGCACTGAGAAAACAGGGGGTCATTGAACACGACACGGTGACATAATTGCCCTCCGTGCTCCCTACAGCGTGTTGCATCATTTCCTTTTCCATTAGTTCCCTGTGTGCTGATTAGCCCCCGCTATTATCCTCATTACCTTAGTTTCACAAACTAAGTAACCGCAGAACATTTAAAGTTACTTGAATTTGGCTAAAACTCCTTATGGTTTGCTTGTCTTCAAGAAACTCATTCATTAATCTCAATTATTATTTACGGGCGTTTTTCAGGGTCTGTTAGCATCTTTAGCTCAGTGGTTAGCGGTGGCTTCTGTGGCTGTGTGTTACTCAGTGTGACGGACATTCACCCCCTGCATTGTACAAGCTGTACTCAACTAAATCATATAGCTTAATTTAGACCTATGGAGTAAATTATTATATATAGAAGATGAATTTCCTCGATTCCTTCAACCTCAACCTCACCACTAGATGTCACTAACGTTCACACACAGCAGCATTTAATTAGGAAGGGACGATTTAAAGGTGCTCCGGCTCTTCGAAGGGAATCAGGTGTTTTTTTTCTTCTCCAGGATGACTGAGGTGATTAACTCTCTGGAACCAGGTATGGAGGACTTCAGCGGAGGAGGAGGAGGAGGAGGAGGAGGAGCAGGAGCAGCAGATCAGAGCACAGTATCCTTCCAGGTGTGTGAGTCTGTTCCCAACCGACCCGGTTTCATTCCAGCAGAAAGCAGACGATGATGATGATGAGTCACCAGAGGGACGAGTGAGAGTCCAATGTGGGCTGATGGGACTGAAGTCATCAGTTGATCTTCGTCCTGCTGTGAGTAAATAATATGCGTCATATTCAGATGAGCAAACAAAGGGAAAATGAAAAGTTCTCGTCTGCAGCTGCGGAAAGTATTTATTCTGAATATATTGTCTCATATTGAAAAATGGTGTTGAATGTTTCTAGAATAAAAATGGATGGGAGTATTGATTGGTCATTTAAAGGTCGGGATATCAATGCTTTTTCACATTTCACATTTGATTATCACAATTTCGCATTTGATTTGAGGAGTTCAATCACGGGGGGATTGCTTGTACAACCCAGGGGATTGGGGGCTTTTGATGGATATGTCCATGTTGTCGAGGGACGATAGCGTCGGCCTATATTGTTTTCAAAGAGTTTTTTTTGTTTATAAACTGTTCTGTTCTGTTTGAGTTGAAACACAGTGAATTAAAAAAAAAGAAAATAACACAAATTCCCGATATTGGATTTGAAGAAGAATTAGAATGTCCCACATAACGGTCATAAAAATGTTAATTTAGCTATTTTGAAATGTCAAAATAAAACTCAAGCTGGAACTCTCAACGGCTCAATCCTACACGTCCGTCACTCTCCTGCTGAACGGCGGTTATAAATAGATCAACCCCGACCAAGACAGGTCTGGACCCAGCAGGTCCTGATTATTACCTGAACTCTCATAGATGCCATAAATGTGTGTGATTTTTTTATTATATATGTAGCGGAAGAGAAGAAGGAAACTATGAAAAACAACCATCAGACTTCACAAAAGTTTCATCTACATGGGTTCATAAATCTTTGTATAATCCTGTTACTGATGAACCAAGCTTAAAAAACCTAATATGTGAGTAGGAAGTTGATTATTACCTATTTTTTTAAAATATTTGTCGACAAAATTAACTATTTAACTTTTTTTTTAACTTATTTTGAAGATTTGAAGCAAAGTTATGGATGTAAATGTTAAAGCTGCAGGTCCACTCATGTGACCCGACATACCTGCAGCTCCATCGTCTGTCCATCCACGGCTCACTAGAAGGACTAGAATCAGTCATAATAATAATAATCTGTAGTTTCAACCTGTTCTTCTCAACAGGCCCATAATGGTGTATCTTTTCTATTTCTTTTTTTTTATGAAGGATGCTAGACATGAATAAAAACTGGTTTATGTCATAGCAAAAGTATGTAGGGCCCTCTAGTGGACATAGGTGGTAATTCACAGCCAAAAATGCATATAGGTGAATTGGTGACACTAAATTGCCCGTAGGAGTGAGTTTGAGTGTGTGTGTGTGTGGTTGTGTGTCTCTATGTGTCGGCCCTGCGATGAACTGACTGTACCCCGTCTCTCGCCCGATGTCAGCTGGGATAGGCTCCAGCATTTTAAAAGATCACCATCATAAGCATTTGAAAACACTTTTAAAGAGATCAAAGTTATGAATAGGGTCATTATTGCAGCTGCTTATTCTTCATCTCGACCACAGTGTTCTTCATCCCTCCAACATCCTTCCGGTTGACCTTACATCAGCTTTAAGCAGATCTTCCCAGATTCCCATGAAAGGTATCCAAAGCTGTCCAAGAGACTTCCCTCCATCGTAGTCGAGCCGACGGACGGAGCCGAGGTGGAGAGCGGCGAGCTCCGCTGGCCTCCGGACGAGCCCACCTCTCCGGACGCCCCGCCAGAGAGACCGCGTGCGGAGGAACAAACCGCAGGTGAGGACTGAACAGAAATCTTTTGCCCACTGGTCTGAAAACCCAGCAGAGACGCCGCCGCTGCCTTTTCGTTGTTGGTTTGTTTACATGTAATTATACGATTTTACAGCGCAGCAGTAATCACAGATAGAAGTAAAGTAGGAGTGTGTGCGCAACAATGCAAAACTAAACTAAAGTTACCTTCTCATGGTCAAGTGTTGTAGTAATTGTCTTAATTACTGCCTCCGCCAAGGAGGTCATGTTTTCAATCCTGTGCGTTTTTCTGTTTCTTTGTTTCTTTGTTTGTTTATTTGTGAGCTGGATTACGGAAAAACTACAAGATGGATGTGTTTGAGTTTTTACTCAGAGGTAGATTTTGGCGTGTCCCAGAGGTGATTACATTTTGGTGACGTTACGTGTTTCGCAGCTTTTAGAATGAAAGGAAATAAAATAAATGGAGTAGTAGCGTCACAATGTGGCTGTTGCTGCCTTTAAATCCTTTGATCCTTTGAATCCTTTGAATCCTTTGATCTTTCTTTGGGATGGAGTTAGGGGCCCCTCTCCACTTCTTCCTCCTCCGCCACCTTCTCCTCTTCCTCCGCGCCTTGATCTCACTGGGCGTGCCGCTTTGTTCGCCCAGCGGCACCTCGTGCGTCACCTGCCGGGTCTCTATTATATCTATTATTTACTTAATAAAACTTTATAAGTACTTCACGTCCGACTGCAGTTTCACATTGAGCTTCATGAAAATGCTATTAATGGACTGATTGTTAAAAACAGAAGTATTGCGTTTCATTTCAACACCTGAGAAATAATTTTGGGATGCCTTGCATTATTTTGAGTGAGACTGTATAATATAGCATTTAAATAATTTGAGGACCTTATTTTCTTATATTTCAGAACAGTAGATCTTGGCTCCGCCTCTTAAAATGGACTTCCACGGTACGACTTTTGGGTCCTGGCCGTTTCACTTCAACTCGCATCGTATGAATCAAACGTTAGCGGAAGCCCACCATTGGCGTGTTCACGTTGTACGACCCGTACGACTTCTGCTATTTACAATTGTCAATAAAGTTTTGTTTGAAAGCTCCAACGCAGAAAAAAAGGTTCAGCTTGTTTCTGTCAGAAACAAGCTGAACTTGAAGCTGCTTTGATTATTTTTTGCCATCCTGTTCGGCACAAAACTTTTTTTTTTCTTAAGTTGCCTGCGTATCTGGAATCATCGGCGTCTAGAACGCCGTGGTCAGTATCCCTGGACTATTTAGCAGAGAGAATTGTGGGTAAGCGAGCTACGATTGGTTGTATTGTTAGCTTTGTAGCTAGCACCTCTCTGACAGCGATGAAGTGAACCTCGTATTCGTCCTTCCTTATTAGGCCCAAACTGCACTTTCTACTTTCTTACAACTTATTTCTATTATTATTATTATTATTATTATTATTTATATTATTACAACGCTTCGTGTCGCCATGGGAACTCAGACACTCCGCCCACTTCTCACAGGCACAGTGACAAAAGAAGACGCTGATGGAGTCAAGACCCTGCAAACATTTCTGACACGCCAGAAAACATTGTGATTGTCCGGCCCCTATGGGGGGGCTGTTTATCGGCCGTCGTGACCCCAAACGACAAAGAACCGACGCGACCCGACCTGAGACTCTTTTGCAAGTGTTGATCGGGCTCCCATCATACCGCGTACACCCGGCTATATTGGCACCACACCACTGATGTAGACTGTAGGAACAGTCTGGGAAATTTAACCTCTGACCTTCCAGTCGATGTACGCCTGTGCTAGAATAATGTTTTCATCTACAATATATTTGTTCAGCAAGTCAGCGTGCTACAATGAGATCATTTGAAGTGAACACAAAATTCCGTTCTTTCGTAAAAAACTACACACTGAAAGTGAGTTTTAATTTGAAAGGTTGGGGGACTAATGCCGTCACTCTTCATGTTTGGTCCAGATGAAGAAGAGTGGAACGTCGGCGAGGATGAAGAGGCTTCAGGTGGGGAGGCTCAGGATTGAGCAGCGCTCCTCCTGTGTGAATCCACTGCTGCTGTGAGCGGGCCCAGAGCAGAATGAATGAAAACGAGTCCAATAAAGGAGCGCTGATTGCATTGACGGAGAAGATTACGGAGAATGAGAGGAGGAAGGCCAGAAGGACTGGAGCCAGAGTCTTGTTGCTACCCACTTAAATCAATTTACATGTACAATTTACAGCCTCCTTCATCAGCGGCGATGATGAAGGAGGCTGTTCTGCCATCTGAAAGCTCATGTAGATGATTGAGGGAACCAAGTTGCCATCTCGAAATTTATTTTTTAAGTGTTTACTCGCCTTCAGGCTGTTTTCTTTTTTTCTTTAGCCCTCAGCAGATGTACATGTAATTTAAGGTGAAACATTTTAATCTCTACTTTAAGTATTTAAAGTTTCTCTCTGGGATTCAACTGTCAGATTTGAAGCCTTACGATTTTTCTACTTGAGTAATTAAAGTATCTCTGGTTCCGAACCATCACAATTTTACATCTGAGCTGAACAGATGTTCCTCAATACGGTTAATAAAACCGTTTACCCAATGATTTAATTTCAGTCGTTATCAACTTAAGGCGGTGCGGCTGGAAAGTCCAATAAAGTTCACACACACGTCTGGTGTTACTTACCCAGTTAAATGGTGTCGGAACTTTCTTTGGAAGCGTAAAATAAGACGAGGACGATCAAAGACAACCATAAACTGACTCGGTACTCCTCCTTTGATGCAACCAACTTTCCAGAGATCCCTGATCAAATTTAGAAGTTTTCAATCCTTTGATCCTGAGATCATGTCTGTGTGTTCCCTAATCCTAACCCTAACCCTCTATCTCTAACCCTAACCGTCTAAACCTAACCCTCTAACTCTAACCCTAACTGTCTAAACCTTAACGTCTATCCCTTACCCACTAACCCCTACCCTCTAACCCTCTAACTCTAACCCTAACCGTCTAAACCTAACCCTCTAACTCTAACCCTAACCGTCTAAACCTTACCCTCTAACCCTAACCCTCTAACCCTCTAACTCTAACCCTAACCGTCTAAACCTAACCGTCTAAACTCAACCCTAACCCTCTAAATTTAACCCCCTGACCCTTACCCTCTAACCCTCTAAACTTAACCCTAAGCCCTTAACCCTAAACCCCTAACCCTCTAAGTCTAACCCTAACCGTCTAAACCTTATAGTCTAAACCTAACCGTCTAAACCTAAGCCTTACCCTCTAACCCTAACCGTCTAAACCTTAGCGTCTAAACCTAACCCTCTAACCCTAACCGTCTAAACCTTAGCGTCTAAACCTAACCGTCTAAACCTAAGCTTTACCCTCTAACCCTAACCGTCTAAACCTTACCCTCTAACCCTAACCCTCTAACCCTAACCGTCTAAACCTAACCTTCTAAACTCAACCCTAACCCTCTAAATTTAACCCCCTGACCCTTACCCTCTAACCCTCTAAACTTAACCCTAAGCCCTTAACCCTAAACCCCTAACCCTCTAAACTTAACCCGAAACCCTTAATCCTAAATCCTAACCTTCTAACTCTAATCCCCTAGCCCTAAACCCCTAACCCCTCTTACTCTAACCCTATACCCCTAAACCCTCTCGGTGTATGTTTACGCATCTGGTCATGTGACGTCTTCCCAGCCAATCAAAACAGCCTTAGGGAGAACATCAGGAGAAGGTAGTGGAGTTTTTACTTTATGTGACTTTTCTCCAACCGTTGTGTGAATATGAAAATTAAGAGGTAAAAAAAAAATAGATCATTCTCCCGTCTGGCTTTGAAGATGAAGACGTGATGACGGAAGTTCCACTGTGGGCAAACCACAGTGAGTTCTTTGAAGTATTTATCACACGTGTGCCATCCTACGTATACCACTAACGGTAGATCCTGTATTTTTGTGCAGAGCTTTTACTTTGACTCTAGATTGCATCTTTATTGTATGTAAAGTACTGACTGCTATAGTTTGGTGATCCTGGCCTCACCGTTCACGTTGTAATAAGTATTAAGCTTTAAAGTTTGACAACAAACCTTTATTTCTTTATCTGATATTGGTGTTTTCGCCGGGGGTCAAAGTGGGCCGAACCATTGCTCTCCGTTAAATTTGCTTTTTTTTATGAATTATTTGATTACTTTTTAAATCTAAATGACTTTAATAATTAAAATCCCTCATTTTTTCTATTCAAAAATCTTTGTTTTTGAAATCAAAACTAAGTAAATTCAATTAAATTTTCCCATTTTATTCCCCTTTGGCTCCTCCTTGGGGAATAAGCAACTACACTGTAAAAAGAAAGGTGATTGATGAACTCCAAAAATGACTTTAAATGCCATTTAACGAAAGACACATTTTTAGTACACCATCAACTTAAGTATTAGTGGCAGCATGTATATGCTAAAGAGTAAGGGGCCGAGAACGGAGCCCTGGGGGACGCCACGGGTCAAAGTGGCCACCAGGGAAAGGTATTAACTCTGGCCAAAGAGAAAGTCATGTTCCTTAAGTAGGATTTTTTTTTTGGCGTATAAAAGCATGTGAGGACTCACTTAACAGAATTATGTAACTTGATCGAACCCAAAAAAAATCTGATGAGGCTCAAATAGTTTTATTTAACATTTAACATTTTTATTTCTAATGTCTGAATTTTAGAGATCCACGTTAGTATTAGAGCATAATGGTTGCAGCTTATTACTTCTAAGATTATGAATATGGGTAAAATATTATTTATTTAAATCCCATACATTGTCTGGACTCAGTCCGACTCCTGCCACACCAGATTTCCTTGTTCTCCAGACTGCCAAACCCACTTCGACCCCTGGTTATTACTGTTTGTGATTAATTATATGACCGTTTGTAAGCCTAGTCTCCTGACAGAAGGGGTTAAAGGGAATGTAAGGTTCTGATTTCCTTAAGATATTACAGCAATATGTTCAGTGGAACTGAGAGGCGTTCCATTTTCTTACAGATGATGGACGAGACAAAGAACCAATGCATCTTAGATGTGAGTCACAGACATGATATTTTTTAATATACTGGGAGCCTGATGTATTTCACAAGTAATAAACCTTTTCAAAATTCTTACAATCTTCCTCATTTTTTTGTGCCCTGTCGTTTGTGGGATCCGTTGTTTGACTCAAATGCAACAATCGAGTATCTGGATAGTATCTGGATAGGTCCTAAACACAGGAAGTGGGTATCCTACCCACTTCCTGTGTTTAGGACCTCCCCTTTCCAAAGGACCTTCTGTTTGCTCATTTGGAACTTGTAACAGTTTTTCTCATATTTTTAATATCTTTCTACTATTTTTTTTTTAAATTGCTGTTCTTAAATATGATAAGTTTATTTTGCCTTAAGTAAAAGTTTTTTTGGACACTTTGTAAACGGGGGCTTTCGTACTCAATTAGCGATCCCTGACTTATGCTAGCTACACACTAGAACGCCCAGCACCATGGTTGAACGAGCCTTCTGTTCTGCTGCCCCTCGTCTGTGGAATGCCCTCCCTGACCATCTGAGGGCTCCACAGACGACTGACACATTTAAAAAAGGACTTAAAACTTTCCTTTTTAGCAGAAACTATAACTTTAATTGACATTGCTGTTTTTTGGTCATTTTTTTATACAGTTATTATTATGTTTTTTATTGTTGCTTTTATCTGCTTTTACCTTGTAACAAACAAGGACCTTAAGATGTTTCTTCTCCTCTGGGTGTTTGGCTGAACCCTGAATCCAAACTCTTTCTTCATTTGTTTTCTGATATAAAGTTTGGCTTTTCTTTTTAATCACTCATTGTTATTCAAAGAAAGCAATCCCGGCATCTGCTGTCCTTTCGGCGGCATTTCACATCTGAGCCAAAGAACGGAAAGTGCCACAAGCTGGGGCGCTAAGTCGTATTCTTACTCACAAATCAACGTGGAGACGAGGCAGCAGATGCTCTATACCATAAATTTGATTATTAAATCACAAAGCCTTCATCGTACTCTTGTCTGATTTTGTTCATAAGTCTGCAGTAAAATCCTACCAGAACTTAGACCGACCCACTGAAAGCGCTGGCCGTAACTTTCCTCCCAAAAACACTTTTGTCATTTCTAGAAGACTTCTCAGTCACATGACAAAAGTTGAATGGGTAGAAAAACAAAAAAAAAAAATATACAAGCTATAAACAAATGGACATGTTTTTGCGTACAGACTATCTGATATCCAGTCGCTGCACGTAAACGCTATTTCTGAAAGTTCCCTGTTTGGGCTGTAACTGTTCACGCCCGGCGTCGTGATGTAATGCTCAGCTGAGGTTTTTTCAGCGCCGCAACGCATTTTAAATATGGCGACTTTAAAACAGTACCGGTCTGAATCGGAGAGTCATTTACTCATCGCTACTTTGAAAGACTTTAACGTAGTTGGACGGTTAGACGGATTAAAAATCACTTCCTGTCCACGCCCTCTTTGGAAATGTTTAATCCGGATGGGAGAAAAGTGATTGAAGTTGGTTTGATTATAGCGAGATATTTATTCATGATATTCATAATCAAATGCATGTTTAAACAAAAACGTTTCCGCAAGATATTCTTCTGCATCTCACTCTCTGTGTCTATTCCTATTAATTAGCTCATCAGCTAAAGCAGCGACACTCTCATCCAACTCCTACTCCATCCTCGCTCCTAAGCTTTTCAGGGCTACTAGCTACCCGGAGAGCTAACAAGCTAACGGCTAAAGCTGAACATATGAAGTTCATCTGGAAAATGCTTGGATGCAATCATTTTTTTTGTTATAATTGGAAGGTAGTTGGTGACTCAATCTTTCTTTTACCACCAGTACGTCTCACTCTAGCGCCTCACAGTGGTGGACAATTGAACAGGAGATGTGGAAATTCTCATTGGATCGGCGCCATGTCATTATTGTGTTCTGGTTATTGATGGGTTAGGGAGGACGTCCTCCCTTGGAGCATCACTTCCTGTGATGCCAATAGCAGATCAGCATATAAAAAAAACAAAGCATGTTGAAATCCATTCAATGGATCAAGTAGATCCCGCCTCCAGAGGAGGTGAGTGAAGTATGTCCTCCTCTGCTCTCTCCACTTCACACAGACTATAATACATACATATAATACTCCTATTACATTATACTGCTCATACTACATAATACTGCTTATACTAAATTATACTGCTCATACTACATTATTACACTCCTACTACATTATACTACTCTTACTATGTTATACTGCTCATTCTACATTATACTGCTTATACTACATTATTATACTCCTACTACATTAAACTGCTCATACTACATTATTATACTCCTACTACATTATACTGCTTATACTACATTTGCAACTCCAACTACATTATAGTAATCCTACTACTTTATACTGCTCATACTACATTATACTGCACGTACTACATTATTTTACTCCTCGTACATAATACTTCTCATACTACATAATACTGCTCATACTACATTATACGGCACATATTACATTATTATACTCCTCGTGCATAATACTGCTCATACTACATTATACTTCTCATACTACATTATACTGTTCATTCTACTACCATTATCATTATAAAATGATAATATGAGTGTATTTTGGTTCTGTTTCCTGCACACACTCTCACATGAACAGACACCATGTATGGAGGGCGATTGAACCCACACTCTGTAAGCGTGTTGAGACAGATCCACTGTAAGAGGTCGGACTGGGGTCTTAATCCAGACCAGATGGATGGCAGGATCTTCATCCTATTTTGCTCATGCCTGGTTTGCCCTCTGGATCTGACCTTTAAGATGACAACTTTGTGAAGAGCTCTTGATCGGAGCGAGCAGGGTCACTCCAGGGAAAAAAAATAAATGGCTGCAGGAGGCGAGGCTGCGAGGGAGTAAAACTGCTGTGTCAATTATCTTTCAAATGTCACAAGCTGCTTCTCAGAGCCGGGAGGATTCCTCTCACTCAAACACACTCTCCGTCTCGCTCATATGTTACACAGCTTTCTCACGAAGGTGGAAGCTTTCAGCGTTTGCTGCCGCAGCATTGCAATTAGTAAGGCGCCCTCGCCTGTCTAAACAACAGGATTCACCGATCGATTTCACTTTTACATAACACACATTCCTTCGCAAACATGGACTCAGACAGTATGTGTTAAATGTATAAGCTTGGAGGTAGATTTCCCAGCTGTCAGAGGGACTTTTCACTCCTCACATGTGATCAATGGTGGAAAGTAATTAAGCACTTTTTTAAAAATAATTTTTATAATTCCTCTCTGGGGTCAAAAATCAAATTTTTTTTGTCCCATTTTGAGTCCATTGTCCATCCAACGGTCCAAATGGAGAGTCTTCCTGGTCCTGTCCTGCAAAAACTGTGTAGAATAACATGAACTTTGTGCTATTTCTATCAAATTTGATGCGGGAGTTATCAAAGCAGATTCACTGATTGTTTTTTTTCACGGTGTTTCTGTAATATAACGGCGTTAGAGACATTTCATTAAAAAAAAAAACCCCAGTGAGGACAGAGATGTTGGTATTATTATTTTTTTGTGTAATCACATTTTACTCAAACGTAGTTACATGTACAATGTTACTGATACTGAAAATAACTCATTACCTGTCAAGAGACACCAAGGTGATGCGAATCCAAGTGATAGTTTTAGAAGCTCTTTGAAGTTTATTTTGGGGATATAACTGTGAAACTGTAATTTCTTTCGAAATAACCAATGAGAAGAAGAACTTAATTTACTCCTCAGTAAATAAAAAACCTCAACCTTTAACGTCTATAGCAGTAACAGGGGTCACACATATACGCTCTAGTAATATGAATTACAAATATATTATTAAAAATACTGAGTGGAACCATTTTACTGCATAATGAGTACTTTAATACTTTAAATACATTTTGAAGATAATACTTTCATACTTTTACTCATGTAGATGTTTGAATACAAGGCTTCAACTTGTATTGAAGTGAGGTATTAATCATTTCACTCGAGTAAAAGGTCTGAGTATTTCGTCCATCACTGCACCTGAAAAACAGAATATGGAATCTTTTAGCCAGTAATATTAAACCTGCAGGTATCACTGTTATCTCCAGCACACAGCCCTGGTCAGCAGGCTGTTCAACTAAACTAACTAAAGATTTTATACAAGCTCAAGCTTAAGGTGAGCACACTAAATTGACTTCCATTGCCATGGCGATTCCCTAATTACGGATAAAAGTTTTCTTAAGCACCAATAATCCACCTTGTTTGCTGGATATTGAGTGTGTTAAGGTCATTATTTAGTTTCATTTGTTGCATTCACGAAGCTGATTATGGTTTTATTGTTATTATCATATAAAAATAACAGAGTCACATGACTGCACAACCCGGAAGTCAAGCAAAGCGTCAAAAACATCGAAAACGGGAAGAAGAAAACAACAAATGAAAGCTAAAACTAGGCTAAACACATTCATAGAACTCAAGCTACAGTAAACAATGTGTGTTCTGGTCGCATAAGAAAACTTCAATCCACCATTAAAAAAATCGCGCATATTGACTTCCGGTGTCGCCATGGCAACGTGTAGTAGCAGTCATCAGTCAGCACCAAAACGAGTTCTATCGGCGTTCGACTTCGACTTAAGTATAATCTGATGCTTGTTAAAGTCATTTTTTAGTTTCTTTTGTTGCATACACGGGGCTGATTAAGTTTGTATTGTTATTACTATTATTCTGAGTCACATGACCGCACTACCCGGAAGTCAAGCCAAGCGTCAAAAACATTTGAGAAAGGGAGGATGGAAACAACAAACGAAACCTATTAATAACCTTAACCGGATAGAGTTCCCAAGGCTAAAGTAAAAAAGTTGTGTTCTACTTGCTTAAGAAAAATTCTATCCATTACTAGAAAATCGCGTATAACGACTTCCGGTGTCGCCATGGCAACGTGTAAACAGCAGTCATCAGAACGTCAAATACTGAAACTTATTCTGCCTGCGTTCAACCTTGATGGTAGTGCAATATGATGCGTTTATAAATAGTGGAAACTCCTTGATCTGTATTTTCATCTTAACTCATCTTAAAGTTGCGGCAGCTGTGGTTTTGGGGGGGAGGAGCTGTAGTTTTCACAATTAGATTAAAATATGAATAATTGAATCCTTTATTTTATCTTTGTATTTTCATTACTTCTCTGTTCTTTATCTGTTCTTCTGATTTCCTATTTTCTTTACCTGCCTTTGGCCGTTTCATCCCTCCTTTGCATCATCATTTTCATCCCTAAGTCTATATCATAGTTTTTCCCAGAGTTCTTTTTTTTTCATTTTCTTTCTCACATTTCTTTCTCTTCTCCTTCTTCCTTCTTGTTTCACCTGAAATGGTTACTTCATATTCCTTGAACTTTCTCTCTGCCTTACTCCTTCCCTCCAATCCTTGTACTTGTCTCCATAATAATTTTCTTCGCTTATTTTTCACCTGTTCTCCCTGGTTTGATTTATTTCTGACGGCATGAGAATCACCGAATCTGGTGATAATCTTGATTCGTCTCACCCAACGAAATTTACAAGAGCTTCTAATTTCTGACATTTTATTTCAGCACATTTAAAGCCAGCTTTCTGTCTGAATGTTTGTTTCTCAGTGTAAAAACCATCATCCTGCTCTGTCTGCATGTCCTCTCTTCTTTTTCGCTGTTTCATTATGTAGAATTCATTCATGTCGAGTCGAGAACAAAGAGCCAATGAACCTCGCCGGAGGCCACTTGTGAACCGCTGCATTTAAAAGTACCTTTTAACACAGCCATCAGAGCCGCTGAGTGTCGTGAGGGAGTTTTGTTTTGATGATGTGAAAGTGTGCTCGGCCAGGACTTTCATCTCCCACTCCTGCTGGCTTCAAACGCGTCTTTTCATCTGTGTCCCTGATAGGCCGCCGCAGACCTGAGCCGGCCCCTCGCTGCTCGCCACCACCGCTTCAGACTGCAGCTGTTAAACATGTGCAAAAAACAACAAAGAGCTCTGCTTACATCATATGTGAAGAACAGATAAACTGTACGTTACACATTTTCTTCTAATGCATCTAATACAAATAACGACAACGGCTGTTTTTTCATTTTCATCGTATGTAGTTACACATCCTTTACATGAATAACCTAAAACAACAACAACAACAACAACAACAACTATATCAGAACAAGAAAAAACAACAATAGTAACAATAAACACTCCTGCAACTCTAAAAGCAACAATCCCCCTAGTGTCAGAAAAATAGAACCGACCTTTCCCAAAATCATTCCAGTTCTTCCTCACATTAATGTCTATGTGGGAAACTTAATCTATAAAACAGTTTTTGGGTTATCACATAGGAACTATGACTTTTCGGGGATTTAACAATAACAGCAATAGTAGTAATAATAATAATAATCATAATAATAATTATGATTATTATTATAATAATAATTAAAATAATAATTAAAATGGCTTGCGTGCTGATTAATTAAAACCTGTGCAGCCTTCTCTCCAGGAAACCTTTCTCCCCCTCAATATTATGGGACATTTTGTAAATAATGAGATACTTTTGTAAATATGTAAATGGTTCAAATAGAGTTTCTACAGTCTTTATAATTTGTAGCACATAGGAAAACAGTCCAGGGTAATAACAATAACAACAGGGGAAACATTTATATCCGAACATTTCTCAAGAAATCCTAAATGTGTTCCTGATGAAGAAACTGAAGAACCTGTAAAAACCTGGACTGTTTCACTGTATAAACCTGGACTGTTTCACCGTATGAACCTGGACTTAACCATATAAACCTGAACTGTTTCACTGTGTTAACTCGGACTGTTTCCCTTTTTAAACCTGGACTGTTTCACTGTATGAACCTGGACTGTTTCACTGTTTGAACCTGGACTCTTTCACTGTATAAACCTGGACTGTTTCACCGTATGAACCTGGACCCAACCATATAAACCTGAACTGTTTCACCGTGTTAACTCGGACTGTTTCCCTGTTTAAACCTGGACTCTTTCACTGTATGAACCTGGACTGTTTCACTGTATGAACCTGGACTGTTTCACTGTATGAACCTGGACTCTTTCACTGTATGAACCTGGAGTGTTTCACTGTATGAACCTGGACTATTTCCCTGTTTAAACCCTGACTGTTTCACTGTATGAACCTGGACTGTTTTAACATGCCAGAAACTAGATATGAAGTGTAAGACATGGAGTACTTCCTCCTCAGGTTCCTCTCTCTCCTCCTCCATCCTACATTGGATCTCAGTTTTCTCCCTCTCCTCCCTCCTCCGGCTCACAGGTGCCCCATCCGTCCTGCTTCCGGCCGTCCTTCATCTTTTCTTTTTTCAAGGAGAGTGGGGGTAAAATCACGATCTGAGTCAAACGCACAGTAGGTGCGCTTGTTATTCATAATCACACAACCATTTTGTCATTCAGCTCTGGTACAGATGTTCAGTGAAGAGAGCTCTTTTTCTGTTTGGGAATAATGTTCCACTCAAACGTGCGGCACAGAGCCGGGTTACTCTAGTAACCTTTTCTATGAATAGCAAATGTCACCGTAATCAATTTTAGATGGGGGGGCCTCTGCAGGTGGGGCCATGAGGGATGGGGGTGGGGGTGAGCTGCTGTGTTCCTTCTGTAGATGATTTCATAACTGAGTCGTGAGGCAAACAGCTCTGAGAACTGAAGAGTCCTATCATTATGGGTTTTTGTCTGGAGACGCACCGGCGGCAATTGTCTTGTTTTTTTTAAAGTCTGACCGGCCGAGTCCGATTTTCTTTCTCTGAAGTTTAAATATCATAATGAGTAATGTATTTTATGTGCTCTTATTTTGAAGGATTGCAGTGGAAGTATCAAGGCTGGTCGACCTTGTAACAATGTGTATGTGTTCTGACCAGTCGCGTGTTTCTTAAACCAATTGTACGACATTTCGCAGTGAAAATAAAACTTTGTACGCCTCGTTTGGTCCATTGTTGGACAACTGTTGGTTTTGTTGAAGGTCCGGGTTCACACAGTGAAATAGTCCAGGTTTATATGGTTCAAACAGTTCAGGTTAAAATGGTTGAGTCCAGGTTCATACAGTGAAACAGTCCAGGTTCATACAGTGAAACAGTCCGGGTTCATACAGTGAAACAGTCCAGGTTCACACATTGAAACAGTCCAGGTTCATACAGTGAAACAGTCTGGGTTCATACAGTGAAACAGTCCAGGTTCACACAGTGAAACAGTCCAGGTTCACACAGTGAAACAGTCCGGGTTCATTCAGTGAAACAGTCCAGGTTCACACAGTGAAACAGTCCAGGTTCATTCAGTGAAACAGTCTAGGTTCACCGGGTGAAACAGTCCAGGTTCACACAGTGAAACAGTCCAGGTTCACACCTTGAAACAGTCCAGGTTCATACAGTGAAACAGTCCAGGTTCACACATTGAAACAGTCCAGGTTCATACAGTGAAACAGTCCGGGTTCATACAGTGAAACAGTCCAGGTTCACACATTGAAACAGTCCAGGTTCATTCAGTGAAACAGTCCGGGTTCATTCAGTGAAACAGTCCAGGTTAACACAGTGAAACAGTCCAGGTTCATTCAGTGAAACAGTCCAGGTTCACCGGGTGAAACAGTCCAGGTTCACACAGTGAAACAGTCCAGGTTCACACATTGAAACAGTCCAGGTTCATACAGTGAAACAGTCCGGGTTCATACAGTGAAACAGTCCAGGTTCACACAGTGAAACAGTCCAGGTTCACACATTGAAACAGTCCAGGTTCATACAGTGAAACAGTCCAGGTCCATACAGTGAAACAGTCCGGGTTCATACAGTGAAACAGTCCAGGTCCATACAGTGAAACAGTCCAGGTTCATACGGTGAAACAGTCCAGGTTCATACGGTGAAACAGTCCAGGTTCACACAGTGAAGAGAGTCCAGATTGAAGTGTCTTACTAGATTCTGATAATAAAATGAGCTGGGGAGTGGGGACAGATTTATTAGCACGTAGTTTGTTCTGTCACTCGTCGTCTTCGTACGAGAGCTTTCATTTCCTGCTGCCGTCGTCTGAGGCTGTCGGCGACATATCAGTTATTCTAATCACCCATCCCAGAGCACCGCCGCCACCGCCGCCGCCACCGCCGCCAGAGACCCACTGATGCTGTTTTCCTCTCATACAGTCTGGGTTTGCGGGTACATTAATATAATTCTCCTTGAGAAATGGGTCGAGGGAAAAGTAGAAGAATCCCGAACCCAGTTCTGTCCAGAAGACGTGATGCTCGCGTGACATTTACATACGTGTTCATTTTGACCCGCGTCCCAGTCAGCGTCTTTAAGAGGAGGTCCGGCGGGTCATGCAGAACCTGAGGGGCTCTGAGGTTCTACAGAGTCCGTGCATCCTCTGCTGGTCCACATGACCCAAAGCTGCTGATGCTGCTGCTGCATTATTAACGCCCAGCCGACTGCCGGAGTCGTGACATTTTAATCAGCGTCCTCTCGTGACATCCTGTCAGGCCTCATGTTCCCTCACCGGCGCCGACAGGAAGAGTTCAAGAGGGGTCGGAGGACCCTTTCAAAATAAAGCTGGATGCTCTTTTATTCAGGTCCTTCATAAATAACTGCTACAGAAATGAAATGAAGGCGGGACATGATGAGTCACGGATCGGATCTCGCATGAAATATTCATGCCAACAAGGCAGCAAGGTGAAAGGCGGTCTGTGTGAAGTGGAGAGAGCAGAGGAGGACCGGCTTCACTCACCTCTTCTGGAGGCGGGATCTACTTGATCCATTGAATGGATGTCAATCTGCTTTGTTTTTTTTTTAATGCTGATCTGCTATTGGCCTAAACCCAGGAAGTGATGCTCCAAGGGAGGACGTCCTCCCTGACCAATCAACAACTAGAATACAAGACGGCCATGTTGGTTCAATGGGACTCTCCACAATTCCTCTTCAGTTCTCCACCACTGTGTGGCGCTAGAGTGCGACGCACTGGTGGTAAAGGAGCGATCGATGCATTGCCAACTACTTTCAAAGATCAGTTAGCATTATAGCCTAGCAGTTAGCTAGAAGCCTTGCTGCTTCCAGCGCTTTTATTTTTGTTTTTGTGTGTGCGTTGGTCAGGTTACAGCTGCCGAGGATTCGTCGTAAACACGTGTGTTTGATCGTGAATATCCTGGATAAATGTCTTAAAGAACGCTTTCGTTTTTGACTTCATTCCTTCTCTGAACGCACCACCGGAGGAGTCGAACCCCCGCCGTATAACAAGCAGATATCTGAATAAAGACGAGGAAGACGCTCTCCCGATTAATCACAGCGACAGTCTTATTTAAAACGTGACGGTCATCAGCAGGAATCCTCCCCGTACGAATGTAGAGCGAGAGAGACGACATAGATCCTCTGTGACCTATAATAATCCCCCCAGTGTCCTACTTTTCTGCTCAAGTCAACAGGCAGCCGGTGGGACGTGACCCTCACCCAGCCGGTGGGACGTGACCCTCACCCAGCCGGTGGGACGTGACCCTCACCCAGCCGGTGGGACGTGACCCTCACCCTGCATGTCGTTCACGGAGCTCTGAGGAGGTAGTGATGAAGAGACTCTTAGATTTCTCCGGGGGAGATTTTCCGTGCAACGTTCCCGGGACAATTCTCCTCGGCCTGTGAAGTGGAAGCGCCGCCGTCTGTGTCCGCCTTTCCCACCGCCTCACTTTCATTTTCACCCTCCAGTGAATTCTGCTGTCAGAAGTTCTCCGCTTGAACTCAACTTCTCTCCCATTTACAGAGCCGACAGAAAAAGACTGAATGGCTAGTCTACACTAAACTGGTCCAGTCCAAAATAGTGCAGGACACATTAATCCCCCAAGGAAATATTCTATTTATATAACTCCTGTCATTGGTCTTTATTTAATGTAGTAGTTATAATTGGATCCAAACCAAATTCCCAATTCAACAAAATCAATGACAAAAAAAACAAACCCCAACTAAACTTCATTTTATACCTGAAGCCCTTCATTTTTTTTTTTTATATCAAATAACATTTCCTTTACCGATCTTCGTCCAAATAAAAGAGGTCGCTGAAGGAAAAGTCATAATTCTAATTTGATCTTCTTATAATTCAATGGGGTCTTTTCTGGTTCCAGTCCCACATCATACCAGTGTTCAATGAGTTCAGTGAGGAAGGTCTTTTTTAGGGATCCTACCTACCAACCAACCAGCCATCTTACCCACCAACCACCAACATACCAAATGATCAACTTACCAACCAACTTGCCCTCTAACCAGCCAACCAACCAACAACTAACACAACAACCAATCATTAACATACCAACCAACCAACCAACCAACCGTCAAATCTAACCAATCACTCACACACCAACCAACAAACCAATCATTCACCAGCAAACCAACCAACCAACCAACCAACCAACCAACCAACCAACCGACCATCCACTAAAACATCAAACAACCAACAACTAACCGACCAAGAGTGAAAAGTGTCACGTCCTTGACTCCACCGTCAAACTAAATAAAAAGACAGCTGTCCAGCTGTCCGTCTGCTTCTGGCCACAGACGTACAATGTGTGTGTGTGTCTGTCAGATGTGTGTGTGTCTGTCAGATGTGTGTGTGTCTCTGTCAGATGTGTGTGTGTCTGTCAGATGTGTGTGTGTCTGTCAGATGTGTGTGTGTCTGTCAGATGTGTGTGTGTCTGTCAGATGTGTGTGTGTCTCTGTCAGATGTGTGTGTGTCTGTCAGATGTGTGTGTGTCTGTCAGATGTGTGTGTGTCTGTCAGATATGTGTGTGTCTCTGTCAGATGTGTGTGTGTCTGTCAGATGTGTGTGTGTCTGTCAGATGTGTGTGTGTCTGTCAGATGTGTGTTTGTCTGTCAGATGTGTGTGTGTCTATGTCAGATGTGTGTGTGTCTGTCAGATGAGTGTGTGTGTTGGTATCTGCTCCACAGGCGCTGCAGATGCCCACTGGTCCTCAGGGATTGGTTCAGTGCAGAGAACCAAATTCACTACGCTGTATAACTTGTGTGTGTGTGTGTGTATATGTGTATGTGTGTGTGTATGTATGTGTGTGTGTGTGTGTCAAAGAGAGTGACTCTGACAGCCCGACTCACAGCTGGGACACCCGGTCTCCAGGAGTGGGGCGATCAAGCCACAGGGGCGTGGGTTATTTTAAGAACCACAGAGGAGGAAGTGCTTATTTTCCTCCCTCCCTCCTTCCTCTCCCTCCCTCCTTCCTCTCCCTCCCTCAGCCCCCCGCCGTCTGACAGCTCCCTGGGATAATTTGCACAACCTCAATTAGCCTTTAGCAGGAAGAAGAAAGGAAGTGGTCAGACAAAATCCTCTGAAAGGGTCTTTTCATTGCTGACAAGGTGAATGTGTGTGTGTGTGTGTGTGTGTGTGTGTGTGTGTGTGTGTGTGTGTGTGTGTGTGTGTGTGTGTGTGTGTGTGTGTGTGTGTGTGTGTGCGGATAAAAATACATCTGAGGCTGAATAAGACTACATTTGATGTTTGGACCACCCAGCCATGAGGTGGTTTCGTGGCTGTTGTGAATTTAGGGACACAATTCAATAGAAGAGTGAACTTATTGAAATTTCTAAAGAATCATAATCAACCAAAATGATACAAAATCTACATTTTATTTAAAACATTGGTTTTTCATGATCAACAGTAGCCCACTGACGTGTTTGATGATTTTTGTGAGGGTGGTCTGCATATCTTTAATGCCATTGTGTTTTTGTTTTTTTACCGCGCTATCCCCGTCTCGCAATTTGTAGACGGTCCCTGCCGACAACCAGCGCCTCATAGAGATCAATGCAACTCGTCCAGCGGAGAATACGACTTCTCTCGATGAAAACGAGATTGTTGTTCGATGTCTATCTTACTAGGATACGAAAGATCGTTCTCTCGTGTCTTAAAAAAAAGATTCAGTTCTGACTTATTGATCAAGAAAGTCAGAATCTATCAACATCCTTCTAACTTTACGGCGTTCCCACGGTCGTTGAAAGGAGGCCTGTGATGTCACTGAATAAATTAAAGTTAACACAAAAATATATTTATGTTATAAAAAACCCCTCGATACATTCAAAAACATTACATTACAAACCAGCGGCTTTTATTAGCCCAGAAAGTCACCGCACAAAAAAACGTGACTTTTTTTTTTTTTTTTAATTGGCCTTTAATTACAAAACCTTTATTATCACAACAAACGTTTTAGTGTAAACCTCTTTATAAGGACAATAAATCAATTTTAAAAAATGACGGCAAACTACAATGAAATGAAGTATATTTCACACAAACAGGAAGGAAGGGATGTTCTTGGTTTTTTTTTGCTTTTTTTACTGTAAATTTATCCAACATACTCACACAACCTGTAAATTACACACTAAATAATACTTTACTGGTAATTCCTTGCTTCTACTATTAATTTTCTGTTGTTTTATCAAGGTTTGTATTTTCACTGTAAATTTCCGTTTCAACATTTCTGACTGTAAAACGTTGGAAGTTATTTGACATATTTACCGTTTTTTTTTTACCGTTATTATGACGTACGTTTTAAAAAAAGAAATGTACAGAAATGATTTGTTTATTTATTAGTTTGAATGTATAATGGATTGTTGTTTAATGGGATGTCCTTCAGGTTTACAGTACATCTTTTCTTGTTCTACATGTTCACCGTAAATTTTACGGTAAAATTCTGTCATGTTCATCAGCTTATTTTCAGCTGATGAACATTTTTCACAGCATATTAGAAAATCCTGTTATTTATTTTTATTAAACTTTTTTTACAGTAGCCTGTTTATGAATCTATTCTACTTAATTACCGTGATTTATTTTTTTACAGGAATGATTTTACAGTGTAGTTTCAAAGAAATCGATATAAATCCGTTAATTTTGAAAAACAAATAAATTAATCAGTTGAAAAAAAAAGAGGTTTAAATATGTGTGACTGTAGAACATCCAGGATATGAGATTGTTTTACATTTAATATTAAAGAAATGACTTTATTTGTAGTAGAAATGTATTTTGAAGAAGGTTTATTAGAACATTTACACACGTATCAGTTTTACTTTAATTAAATTTAAAAGTGAATTACTTTGTTTGTGTTAAAATGATGTTATCCACAAGCATGGAAACTTTACATGTAATAAAAATAATAATAATACATTTAATTTATAATGCACTTTACATTTGGATCAAATCTCAAAGTGCTACATGTACATGTGATAAAAACACAGAACTTTAAATATAGAGTGTGTTCTCTCTCCTCTCTTCTCCTCTGAAGCTCCTCTTCTTCTTCTCTTTCTCCTACTCTCTTCATCTCATTCTCTTCTTCCTCCCAAACTCATTCTCACAAAACCATCTCTGACGGCATAACAGCCTAAAACTCACTCGGCTATTATTTATTCCTCTCCTCTGAACCGAACCATCTGAGAAGATGATGAGTCACGGAGCAGGAACTCCGACCAGAAGGATGAAGAGGAGACAATTTAATCTTCCCTCAGACCTCCAGTCTGCGTGTCTCTCTCCTGCCACCTGCCTGCTGAACCTCCTCTGGTTCTGGAACATATCTGGAGAGTATTCACAAATCCTGCTGCATCTCTTTTCATTTCCTTCAAGTTTGTGACTCAAGACGAAAATAAACAATTTGAAGAAAAAAACAAAAACACAAAAGTGTTTTTTTGTCATTGGTGGATGAAGTTGGATAAAATAATAATAATTATTATTATTTATAGAGAACTTTTCAAAACCTGATTACAAAGCAACAAAGAAACAACAAACAAACTTATAAATAAATAAATAGATAAATAAATATCGCGCATTCTGACTTCCGTTGTGGCCATGGTAACGTATAAACAAAACAAACACAAGCTTTTAAAATGTCTAGTTAGAGTTTTTAGCAGGTATAAACACCTTGTTTACTGTAGCTTTGAGTTCTGTGCATGTTAAGGTCAGTATCGACTTTATTTGTCGTTGTGCAACGTTTGATTAAAGTCTGATTTTTAGTCAGGTGACTGCACGACCCGCCGCCGTATCGGTTTTATTCACTAAATGAAGCGGTAAAAAAGTACGTCTGGGGATGCATCACTTTTAATTGCGCTTCCTAATCACTTCTGTTGTCTTTTGCAGATCGTGTTGTGGTTTTTGCAGCGCGGGCATATCGTCAACCTGATGGTTACGGTGCGTTCGCTCCTTGACGGCCACCGTAATTTTCTCGTCAGAGCGGAACACTCACAACACAAGTTGTTCCGCGTTGCTCCTTCAAAATAAAAGCCCTTTACATAAACCGTATTTTCTGAGGCCATAAAGCATTAAAAAAAAACGTGATTTTGGAACCTTTGGTTCCGGTTTGTTAGTTTGTTGTTCCTTATGCCACATTCTCCTGATGCACCATAGAGGAAAGCTGCAGCAGCTATTATTCATATTCATACGCCGATCAGTCATATTTGAATACATGTGAGACGTAATAATAATAATAATAATACATTTAATTGGATAATGTATAAGATAGTGATCGTCCTTTTTATCGTACGTTTTTATTTATTTATTAATAATCCTATGATGTCAGAATATTTCTGTGAAACCCAGACAGACATTATTCTATGTTGTTTTTTTTGATCGAATAGATATCTTGAGTGATGTCGAAGACTTCATGCTGGTTATTCGCCGTCTTTGCTGCAGCTAGATAACAGATATTATCAATTAATCTTAATTACATTTCCACAGTTTGATTAATAAGAGTTATATAACAAGCTGGTATAATTAAATATTCAGCACGAAGCTGATGGACATCTGGGCACACACACACACACACACATTGATACAATCAAGGCACAAAATACTGTTGGAAGAGAAAGCCTTGAATCCAGAAACCTCCTAAAAAGCAAATTATATTTATTTCTGTTTCAATGACTCTTGGCTGGTTTTACACAAAACCCTTCAAATGTGTCTAATTCCCCTCAATGTGACTCCAAACAGCACAAAGTCTTTTTTAATAATGTATCAGTGAGGATCATTTATCAATATTCATTAATTAAAGTCACAGTTCTGGTGAATGAATGTGTTTTATAATCTAAATCAAAGATCTACTAATGAGTGAAACTAAAACATTTTCCACTTTTTTCCATTAAAATACGAATAACTTCCGAATGATTCAGAGCGGATTTTATTCATACAAAAGTGACCATAAATGCAATTAATGAATATTAAATCTCTTAAATTCAAAACTGCACACATTTAAAAAAATATATTATGAATATGTGACGGTTGCTAATTACATCTCCACCACAGATCCTTCATGTTAACACAATAACTCTAGTGAATCATTTTCAACTTTATTCCCACATAGACCTTAGCGTGAGGAAGGAGTGGATTGATTTTGGGAAAAGTCGTCGCATATTTCCACCACTATCAGGAGCTTCACTCCAAAAATCCCAATTTTCAGGCAATAATTTCTCCGCTTTTGGTCCAAATTTGGTTCATATGAATAAACTTGAGGAGATTTGCCTTGTATATATATCATATATTACTTTAATAGTTCATATTTTAAACACTAGGGGGAGCTTCTTCTTTTTTTTTAATGAAAAAAACAGTTTTTCGGACAAAATTTCACAACCGTGAATATCATATTTTTACTCTAATAGTTCATATTTTACTGTAATAGTTCATATTTTACCCACAAGAGGGTGCTCTTTTTATGAAAAACACAATTTCAGACATAACGTCACATTTCATTTTAGGAGTTCAATCGTTATATCCAAAAAAAACAGTTATTTTTTCCCCAAAGACAGCGCCCCCTAGTGAGTAAAATATCAACTATTGGAATGACATATGATATACAAGTTAAATGTTCGGGGGATCATTCAGATGCATCATATTCGGACTGAAAGGCACCAACGGTGGAGAAAGCGTGGGCCCGAGACTTTTGAAGCTTAAGCTCCCCCTAGTGGCAGGAACATAAAACTTACATTTTTTAAAAAATCAATCCAGTTTTTCCTCGCTTTTTCATCGTTTTTGGAGTTAGCCTGGTTCAAAGTGATCCGGCTGCTCCTGATTTCAACAGCCTGCTGGAGATCCCCAGACGTTTGGCAAACAGTCTCTCCTCCCAACGAAAAAGAAAACAGTTGGAGATCAAAGGTCCAAAAATAGAGGCAGAACAAAGGAAATGGAATAGTAATAGTAATAGGCGGATATAAAACACCAGTTCCTGCTCAACCTGTCCAGGAGCCGTGATGTACTCGGAGCTGAGAACATTCCATAAGAACTCTTTTCACCGCAACGGACCGACTTCTTTAGGAACAATAAAATAAATCACAAGTCTCTCATGAGAGAAAAGAATTATTAAAGTCAGAAAAACAGAAACAAAGTCTCAACATTTTGGAGCATATTTGCTTGTTTATCCAAGTAAATTATTCATCCAACAATCCGTGTGTCAAACTATCATCTCTGTTTAATTAAAAACCAGTTTAGACTGGAGATAGATTAGATAGATTATAGACCAATAAATACACCACTGAAAAAAATAAAGGGAACAAATAATCATCACAGTGTAACTCCAAGTCAATCACACTTCTGGGGTATCAAACTGCTCACATGGGCTAAGTTTGAAAGCTTAACACAAACATATTCATTAAATTGGACAAAAAGCACATTTACATTTAGAGTACCGTCGCAGAAAGCTGGGTTTGCGAGTTAATTTGGGCTGAGGGGCAGTAGAGGAGGAGCTAAATTTGGGCGACTGTAGCAATAATGGATAGCTTACTATCAGAGGAGCCTCTAAAGAACATCTCTTTCACGACTGCTACATTATTCCTCCTCCTCGTTTCAGGCCGACGACCTTGAAGAAGGAGTTTGAGGAGAAACGGTGAATCCTGGCCGCGTGCTTTAACGCCACATTCCAGGCAGGGGGAAAAAAACAAATCCTCCTGTTATCTGATCAGGGAATAAGATCTCACAAACACAGAGGCTGGGATGTTGAACGGACGCCCTCACCTCCGTTTATTCCTCTAATCATTAACTCATCCCTCCGTCAAGAGTTTACACTAATCATACCAGGAAGGTGATCTTTGCGCCTGGACAAACCAGCTGCTCTGCTTTTTTTTAATTTGTTCTTTCAGCGGCTCAACTTCCTGCGGTTGGAGCGCCGGAACCGCAGCCGGAGGTTATTTTTGATGCAGGTGAGGCAGGCTGGAGAAAGTGAAAGTAAGTGGAGTGGAGGGAATAATAAGTGGAAGTAAGGAGTGCTGGTTGATTTTATAGTTCCTGATGGCCACAGGTAAGTGGACACCTTCGTCTGTCGTCAGCTCCAACCGTTCTGTAACTCTTTAACTCGGAGGACGGACCGCCGGTTCCAGGTGAAACGCTGCACAGAGAGTTTCGTTTCAGACTCTTGTTAGTTTAGTAGAACAAGAAGTTTTTTGTTTTTTTTATCTGAATTATCACTGGGTAAAAGGAAAGTTGGATTTGTGGCGAAGAAGCCCTTTCCAGAGGGGGCGGGTCCTCTTGGATGAAGACTGCTATGCATCGCTATCGTGTCTGAAACGCAGCCCAGAAACCGACAAACTCTAAAGAGATTCATGCTTTGAAGTCCACGAGTCGTGTTGATGTGGACGGGAAAAAAAAGTTGGAATGATGAATTGACGTCGGATAGCTAGGAAGTTTTTTTTTCGAGAAGTCTGTGAGTTTGGGGTCATGAACTGGGATAGAGATACAGACGCAAAGATATCAGATATAGTCCACTTTCTTCAACCTCTCCAGGGTCGGGCCACGGCTGCGGCAGGGATCCCAGGTTGATGACAACATTAATATTAATTTTAGCGATTGCTTATGGGGAAATAATATATAAGAATGATAATAAAAATAATAATAGTAATCATCATCATCATGAGCATCTTGTGATCAGTGGACATCCAGCAGGTCCACAGCAGCAGAACCAGTGACCTACCATGTGACCTTACAGGGCGAGAAAACACAAAGACTCCAGGGAAGAAGTCAAATTAGTAACATGCAATAATCCAGTAACATGCATTAATCCAATAACATGTATTAATCCAGTAACATGCATTAATCCTTTTAACATGTATTAATCCACTAACATGTATTAATCCAGTAGCATGTATTAATACAGTAACATGCATTAATCCACTAACATGCATCAATCCACTAACATGTATTAATCCAGTAGCATGTATTAATCCAGTAACATGTATTAATCCAGTAACATGCATTAATCCAGTAACATACAATAATCCAGTAACATACAATAATCCAGTAACATGTATTAATCCAGTAAAATGCATTAATCCAGTAACATGCATTAATCCACTAACATGCATTAATCCACTAACATAGATTAATCCACTAACATGTATTAATCCAGTAACATGTATTAATCCAGTAACATGTATTAATCCACTAACATGCATTAATCCAGTAACATACAATAATCCAGTAACATGCATTAATCCACTAACATAGATTAATCCACTAACATGTATTAATCCAGTAGCATGTATTAATCCAGTAACATGTATTAATCCAGTAACATGTATTAATCCAGTAACATACAATAATCCAGTAACATGTATTAATCCTGTAACATGCATTAATCCAGTAACATACAATAATCCAGTAACATGTATTAATCCAGTAGCATGTATTAATCCAGTAACATGTATTAATCCAGTAACATGTATTAATCCAGTAACATGTATTAATCCAGTAACATACAATAATCCAGTAACATGTATTAATCCAGTAAAATGCATTAATCCAGTAACATGCATTAATCCAGTAACATGCATTAATCCAGTAACATGTATTAATCCAGTAGCATGTATTAATCCAGTAGCATGTATTAATCCAGTAACATGTATTAATCCAGTAAAATGCATTAATCCAGTAACATGCATTAATCCAGTAACATGCATTAATCCAGTAACATGTATTAATCCAGTAACATGCATTAATCCACTAACATGCATTAATCCAGGTGTGTTTTAAAAAACGCTGAAGGCGGACTGTGAGGCAAAACTCGGGGCGAAAATACGCAGATCAGGAAAAATCAATCCACACTGGAGACGCTTTAGTCAGAAAATGAAATCGACCCGTGAGTTGGACACCTCCAGAGGAAGTTGTACCTTTGACTCCTTGAGTACAGAGTGTAGCTTCTGCGTTTTCCCAGCATTCCACGCTGTGATGTTATGTGTAAACAGGAGTGATCCTCCTGGCTGTAAACACCTTCAGCACAAAGACACCTTAACACAATCCTGATTAGAGCGGAGTGTAGACATGAGGAGACATTTTCCTTCTTGGGTTTGAACTCTTGCTTTTCTCACAGGTGGAGGTCAGAATGTCGTTCGACAGCAGCAGAGGGTCTCCCGACGTTGGTTCTGTGAAGGAGACGCTGGGCCAGATCCGGTTGACGTTTCGGAAAAGCATGCAGCGAGCGGGAGAGATGAGTCCGTTGTCTTCAGGAGACAAGGAGTCAAAGGTCACGGCCGGTAGTGAGTCGGAGTCGCCTTCGTCAGCCAGTGAGTACTTTCACGAGATCTTCTCCGAAACAGGACTGGAAGGAATCTCGGGTTCTACGTCCTCTCAAGGTCAGACGGGCCAGGAGAGAGTTGATGTTTGTGTTCTGGTTTATCGGACCAAAAATCAACACATGCAGAATCGGATCCTGTGGGATTACAGAGTCAGCGTGTCCGAGTCACTCGTCTGACGTCCAGAACACGGAACTTCTCAAATACCTCTTGACAGAGTTCAAAGAAATTAGACGTTGTCTTTGTAGGAGCGCGAAAGTTCCACATCTCATAACTGGTTTTCCTCAACCTGCTTTTATTTTTTTACATTTTTAAACAGTTGAGTTGATTTTCATGTCCTGCTTTTTCAAATTTAAAAAAAAGCATTTCCTTTAACAGCCACCTTGTGTGAAAGAGATCAGCTGACGGTTTGAGACTGTGTGTGAATAAAGTCCAGAAAGACATTTTTGAGACGTCATCATGCTAAATATGACATCTGACCCATTGTGCTTGTAGAGATAAATCTACTTCAATCATTCTAATAATAAGAACAATTATTATTAAGAATAATTCAACTATAAAACATGGAGAAAACAAAGATAAGATGATATGTGGCTATTAGTGTATCAGAAAATCGTTGCCGCCACTACTGGCGGTGGTGGCTGATGACGCATCTGAGGCTGATGAGTGATTGTTCTCAGTGGCAGAATGTAATATCTGGAATAATCCTCCCGGTCCAGATAAGATCATCGGCATCGCTACCAGAGTTCCGTTCTCTACTGAGAACACAAATATTCACATGAGCTTTTCCCAACTAGACTAGAACGCCATTTATTCATCAGGACTGATCTTTACGATACAACCGTCTCTTAATGTTTTTTCTTTACCTGATTTAATGTCTTAATAATAATCAATGTATTTACACCACTTTCATACCTAAACTTAGTCTCAAAGTGCTTTACAAAATGTGTTCAAAACAAATGTAAAGTTATAAGATTAAATCTGCCCTCACACGGATTTTCCAATTTTCATGGCACTCAATTTATATGGTTCTGGTCCGACCCAATCCATGTTGTATTTTGTGGGTTTTATTTGTTCTTTGCTTTAAAGTCAACTTCTTGCAGTGTTTTAAATGTGGCATGAATAATAAATTAAGTAAAGTGTAGTTTTAACTCCATGTGGTTTGGACCGGTATAGACATTTTACTTACTTTAACTCTATAAGTGTAACACTTATAATTTTCTGCATATGATAGAACTTTAAATTGTAACTGCTGTCAGAACAAACCGATCCAGGATGTTTAAACCTGAGTTTAAAACTTTCTTCTGCCGTTCTTTAAAAAAAAAGCAACTGAGGCGCCTGTGCTCCTAGTTGTCAGTCCGCCAATCATGCACTCATGCAAACTACTTCATGACCATAAGGAGATGAAATCATATCCATTTCCGGCACTGGGATGAATTTATTCTGCAACAGATGAGACAAAGAGAGATATGATTAAGTAAACAGGAAGTTCAGCGGTAATCTGTCTGATGTCTTTCCATCAGGACTGAGCTCCGGCTCTCCTGTGACCTCTCCTCTGAAGAACATGGCCAGCTTTTTCCAGAAGAAAGAGGAAGAGGAGAAAGGAGGAGGTCTGGCACGTTCAAAGACAGGTGCATAAATAAGTCAGTGCTGGAAGGAATGCCATGAATAATTTTCATTCGTGTTTTGGGATTTTTCTTTTTGGATCTAAGAGAGAGAAAAAGAAGAATGTTGTCGTGTAAAACAGTTCTTGCATTTTTCATTACGATAATAGAAATAATACTTGATTTATTTAAACAACGTATCTTAAACTTAAAAGTAACAAAGTGTTTTTAAAAAAAATCTGCATTCTCAGCGATTTTAACTTTATAAACCTGTGGCGGCTCGTGTTTTTAAAACTTGGGCCATTTTTCTTTCTTTCTCTAACTACAGGAGACATTTAATAGTGATATTCATGATAAAATACGATTACATTTTTACAATACATTATCAATATTTATGGATTATTGTAAGTGAAGTGATTCAAAAACATGTAAGTGATTTTAATGTTTCCTGTTACCAGGCAGTTTAGCGGTTTATGTTAAGTGCTCTTATTTTGAAGGAGTACAGTGGAAGTGGAAGTTGAGTTGGCCACGTGTCCTGAGTGTCCTGCTTTGATGAGAAAATAAAGTACGAGTGGTCCTCCCCTTCTTTTTAAAATTTTTTAAATTTTGTACTTTCAAAGTAAAAGCATGTGTCACACACCCTCGGCTACAGACATAGACAAAATAAAATTAAAACACTGTTCCAAATCCATCCTCGCTGGTAACCTTTCAACAGCTTCTATCAGAATGCTAAGCTAACATGCTAACTGCTAAAGCTGAAGAAATTTAATTTATTTGGACAATACCTAAATAAATCTATTTCCTTCACCACCAGTACGTCTCACTCTAGCGCCTCACGGTGGTGGGGCACTGAAGAGGAAATGTGGAATTTCTCATCGGACACCATGTCAATCATGTGTTCTAGTTGTTGATTGGTTAAGGGAGATGTTCTCCCTTGGAGCATCCCTTCCTGTGTTTTAGTCAATAGCATATCAGCATGCATGCATCTAATAGATCCCGCCCCCAGAGGAGGAGAGTGAAGTCTGTCCTCCTCTGCTCTCCACTTCACACAGACTGCCTTAGTTGAAGGACCAGCGGTTTAAACAAACTGTGTTTCCTCCTCAGATCCCAACATGAGCGTCTCACTCATCCACAGAGCCGTCTCCAAGAGTCGAAGTCTGAGGTTCTACAAGAAGGAGAAAAATAAAAGCTGCCCTCAGCCGCAGCTTCTCCCCGAGACGATAGAGAGCAATGGAGTGGAGGAGGAGAAAGAGGAGGTGTGGGAGGAGATGGAGGAGGCGTATTCACTGCCAGAAATACCAGACACACCGATATCAGGTAGGGCGAGGGTTGAATGCCGCCAGGCATCTTCTGCCTGACGGCCTCAATGGAGATCAGAGGAGTCCTGACCTCTTAGCAGGCTAATGTTTAGTATTGTTTTAGCTCCAGTAGAGATTCACCGTCTTCTCTGCGTCTCCCAGTGATGCAGATCAATAAGCTGATCGAGATGGAGGTTCTGGAGGAGGCTCACCTGAACCTTCTGGCCCTGCGTCTGGAGTTCCGGCAGGAGTTGGAGCGGTGCGGTGACGACTTGTCAATCGAGCTGGCCAAGAAGGAGAAAGACCTCCGGCTCCTCTATGGGGAGCTGAGGAGCAAGATCAGCACCATAGTGCGCGACTCCAACTCTTTTCCCTCCAGAAACAAAGGTCTGCTGGTTCCTGTGGTCCGCATCATTCAAGAGGAGGAGAGGAGGGCTGAGGAACCTGGCGGGTATCCATGCAGCTGGATGGAGGCCTGGAGGGAGGCGGTGGGCGAGGGGGTGCGGCTGAAGGTGGAGAACATTCACCTGGAGCTGAGGGAGCAGAACCCCTCCTGGTTGGCGGTTCATCTGGGCCTGCTGGGTAAGGTCATCGTGGAGGACCTGGAGAGCGTGAAGAAGGAGCTGCGCTGGTCCTACCCACCCAGCTTTAAGGTCTTCAGCACCTACGTGAGGAGCTACCACAGAGTTGTCGGGCAGCACCTGAAGAAGGTGGAGCAACAGGTGACGGAGCCGAAGGATCGCTATGCCCTGCTGGACTGGATCATCCACCGCTACAAGAGGTCAGTCAAAGGAACCTATCCCGGCTGACGGTGTCAAATGTTTCAATGTAACAGGGTGACATAAAAAACCTGAACAAACACAAGCGATAAAAATAAATACAAACAGACAAATAACATCTTGATGTCCGACACGTGACCTTAATGCTAAACCGAGTCAAATAATGATGTCATAAGCTCGGATTTAAAATATAACACACTGTAAAAATGACCGTTTAAAATGACTGTTAAATTTCAACAGTAAAAAAAAAAACAGTAAATCTCAATACAGTAAATCAACGTTGTAATTATGAATTATCTCGAATGAAAAAAACAGTAAATAACTGTATTATTTACCATCAGTTTTATGTGGAAAACACTGAATTTTACTTTGCTAAAATGACTTCTTTACTTTAGTCTCAGATTCTGACTTTAAATTAAGAATCCTGACTTTATTTTCAGATTCTGACTTTAATATTAGAATTCTGACTTTGATTTTGGAATTCTGACTTGGATTTTAGAATTCTGACTTTGTTCTCAGATTCTGATTTTATTCCAAGAATTCTGACTTTAATCTCAGAATTCTGACTTGGATTTTTTGAATTCTGACTTTAATCTTAGAATTCTTACTTTGTCCTCGGATACTGATTTTCTTCTCAGAATTCTGACTTTAATCCTTGAATTCTGACTTTAATCTTAGAATTCTGACTTTAATCTTAGAATTCTGACTTTGATCTCAAATTCTGACTTCATTCGCAGATTCTGACTTTAATCTCAGAATTCTTACTTTGTTCTGAGATTCTGACTTTATTCCCAGAATTCTGACTTTAAGCTTAGAATTCTGACTTTAAGCTCAGAATTCTGACTTTGTTCTCAGATTCATACTTTATTCCCCCGAATTCTGACTTTAATCAAAGAATTCTGATTTGGATTTCAGAATTCTGACTTTAATCTCAGAATTCTCACTTTGCTCTCAGATTCTGACTTTAATCGCCAAATTCTGAGCTTAACTTTGGTATTCTGACTTTCATCTCAAATACTGACTTTATTCTCAGAATTCTGACTTTAATCTCAGGATTCTGACTCTGATTTCAGAATTCTGACTTAAATTTCAGAACGGGGCTACGTAATCGTTTTTCAAGTCAGAATCCGGAGATTAATGTCAGAATTCTGAGAATAGTCAGAAGATTTCATAGCCATATGTCGCCCTAATCCCCTTCCGTAGTAAGAAAGAGGAATAACATTCAGGACTATTCTTCAAGGCAATTTGACCTAGATTGCTTTTCTCCCCTGTATGAATATTTAGGGTCGAATGTCTGAAAATAAACCCCCCAACACATTTTACACTCGTAAAGAACTTCCCACCTGAAGCCCAGATGTGTTCATAGATCAGCAGAGGGAGACGTTTGGACCCCCACAGAACCACAGAGAGCATGAGAGGGAGAAGCTGTTCTGGAAGCCGGCAGCACCGCTGACATTATTTTTTAAATCAGGCCACACCAAGCTTTAAAAAAACACACTCAAACAACATTGGAGGGACTAAAAATAAACAGCTGATCTGATGGAATAGGATAGAAATAGAACACATAGAAATTCTTAATCAGGTCACATCCACATTTCTCATAGGTTGTAAAAAGTAGCGCCCTAAATGCAGAATAGGAGGCGAGTATGAGGTTGGGGGTTGGATTCTTATAACAGCATCTACGGATACAACTGACTTCCATAACTAAAGTCACGTCATAATATTAAAGGTTACATTGAGTTTCTTTCTTATAAAAAGATCATAAAGTTCTCTTCAGAGCTAGTCATCCGATTTCTTCACGATGCAGCGTGTCTCAAGCATTCAATGCCATTTATTCCTGTTTCACGCCACCAGCGAGAGGATCATGGGAAGTTTCTCTCTGCAGCCAGACATGGAGGATGAGGGCGCTGATCTTCAGCTGGAGGAGAACTTCCTGGAGCAGCAGAAAGAGAAGTTCTGCCTCAGAGTGACGGTGAGGAGGTCAGAGGGCTGAGGAACTCATCAAAGACTCTCATTTAGGATTTCTAACGTCCACATTTTTCAGGGCTGATCAGTTTTTTAACCCATTAACTCATGATTGTCTCCCAGTGTCTGTGTTCACTGCAAAATAGATGGATGGATGAATGGATGGATGGATGTATGGATGGATGATTGGATGGATGAATGGATGGATGTATGCATCCATACGGATGGATGAATGGATGGATGGATGTATGGATGAATGGATGGATGAATGGATGGATGGACGGACGGATGGATGTATAGATGGACGGACGTATGGATGGATGAATGGATGGATGGTTGAATGGATGGATGAATGGATGGATGATTGGATGGATGGATGGATGATTGGATGGATGGATGGATGAATGGATGGATGAATGGATGATTGGATGGATGAATGGATGGATGATTGGATGGATGGATGGATGGATGATTGGATGGATGAATGGATGGATGATTGGATGGATGAATGGATGGATGAATGGATGGATGGATGGATGATTGGATGGATGGATGATTGGATGGATGGATGGATGAATGGATGGATGAATGGATGGATGATTGGATGGATGGTTGAATGGATGGATGAATGGATGGATGATTGGATGGATGGATGGATGATTGGATGGATGGATGGATGAATGGATGGATGAATGGATGATTGGATGGATGAATGGATGGATGAATGGATGGATGGATGGATGATTGGATGGATGGATGGATGGATGAATGGATGGATGAATGGATGGATGGATGGATGATTGGATGGATGAATGGATGGATGAATGGATGGATGGATGGATGATTGGATGGATGGATGGATGGATGGATGATTGGATGGATGGATGGATGAATGGATGGATGATTGGATGGATGGTTGAATGGATGGATGGAAGGATGGATGGATGGATGCTATCAGGGATTCAACAGTACCATGTGATCCCACCGTCAGAATGAAGCAGAACCTCTGGAGGTGTGCGTCCCCTGAATATGTTTGTTGTTTCCTCATACTCGGGTTAGAAGGTCTCTCTGTGTTGGTTCCTGCAGGAGGACATGAGATCTTCACTGGACAGAATCATTGAACTCCAGAACACGGAGGTTTGGAGTGAAGGCAAGTCTCCAGAGAATGAGGAGAACTTCCTGTACTCTGAGATCCACATGGACATCTGGACGGTAGGACGACACAAACACTGAGACATTTCCTGCATTCAGATAGTAATGAGATATAAAGCTCGTAAAAGAATAAATGAACACAAAGAATATAACAACACCTAAAAGACAGAAGAAAAATCTTCTGGACTCTTTTAAATCGTGTTTTAAACTTTAAAATACGATTAGAATTCTTGACATGGGATTTTATGATGAACGAAAAAGAGAAGATCCATTTTATTCATCAGTAGCTTAAATGTAATATTTGTGATTGGGTGTGTTAACCGGCTCAAGTTACTCACACATGATAACAGATTACTCACACATAGTAACAGATTACCTTACCATAGTAACAGATTACTCTACCATAGTAACAGATTACTCTACGACAGTAACAGATTACTCACACATAGAAACAGATTACTCTACGACAGTAACAGATTACTCACACATAGTAACAGATTACTCACACATAGTAACAGATTACTCACACATAGTAATAGGTTACTCACACATAGAAACAGATTACTCACACATGGTAACAGGTTACTCACACATAGTAACAGATTACTCTACCATAGTAACAGATTACTCACACATAGTAACAGATTACTCACACATGGTAACAGATTACTCACACATAGTAACAGATTACTCACACATAGTAACAGATTACTCAAACATAGATACAGATTACTCACACATAGTAACAGATTACTCAAACAGATACAGATTACTCACACATAGTAACAGATTACTCACACATAGTAACAGGTTACTCACAGTTTTTAGGTTTTACCTGTCCACAGACACCAGGGTGATTACACCTGATAGTTGTGGAGATATTTGAGGTTTATTTAAGGGATCGAATTCATACGAGGTTTAACCAAAAAAGAACAGATGAGCAGAAAAAGGTTAATAATGTTTATTATCAGTATCACTTTTTTTCCTATTTTGTTTATACTGTTGTCAGTTATCATCACAACATCATGAAGTCGTTTTCATTTGAAAACGGAAAACACGTAATGAATTGATATCATTGCTGGACATTTATTTGTGATGTAGACATAATTGATGGTGATATTTTCACCCATCATGCAATGCAGTGATGTGACCAGACAGAGACAGCAGAGAGCTTCATCTCAGTCCGACTGCCCGGCACTGAACGCTGTTCCGTTTCTCCCTCCCGCAGATTGTGAAGAGCGCCGTTGGGTACTCTGGCCTGATTGATGCAGAGCTGGAACAGAGGGTGACCTCCTCCTGCCTGGAAGAGCTGAAGCAGTTCCCCAGAAGGTACCCAGAGACGCTGAGCGGGAATAAAGCTGCTGCTGTACAAACAAAAATCAGATGTTAGAATAGATTCCAACGAGGGAAATACTTAATGAACCTCTTGACTCAGAGTGAGAAAGCACTGCAGGCCAGCATCTAGTAGCATCTAGTAGCATCTAGTAGCATCTGGTAGCATCTGGTAGCATCTAGCAGCATCTAGTAGCATCTAGTAGCATTGAATGTTAGAGTGAAGTGAAATGATGTTCATATTAACCGGAGATTCTGAAGCTTCTGTTGTCCGACTTTACTGATCGGTGGGCAAATCAGGACTTTTCATAATTATAAATTTAAATTAAAACTGATAGGCCGACACTGTACGTTGTTTTAGTGTCTGTGTGGAAAGCGTTTGAAGTTTAAATAATGCATTCAAACTATTTGTTTATTAGCAAGAGGTCAAAAGTAAAAGTAAGTCAAACACTTTTAAGAATATCCCACCGAGTTTCATATAATAACAAAAAGGGAATAAAACAAGTAAAAGAGGAAGTTGTGCACATGCGAGGGAATAACCCACAGAAAAACAACTCACTAAACGGTATCCCGACCTCGATACTTTTACCACATGATTGGGTATTTTTTTTGTTGTTGAGTAATCTTAGAATGACCTGATTGTGTTCATGTGCATAAAAAAAAAAAAAAAAATCTTTTCCATCCATCCTCTCTTTGTTTGTGACATTCTGACCATTGTTTACAAGTTGCCATGGCGACAACTGAAGTCAATAATAATAATAATAATACATTTAATTTATAATGCACTTTACTACTTTACTTGTTTCAGCAGGTATAAACACCTTGTTTACTGCAGCTATGGGTTCTGTGTGTTAGGGCCCTTGCTTTACTTTATTTTTTGTTTTTCCTCCTCCTCGAACTACCGAACTAAGTTCAGCACCATGTGTGATCGGGCCTCCTGTTCTGCTGCCCCTCGTCTGTGTCCCTGACCATATGAGGGCTCCACAGACGACTGAGACATTTAAAAAAGGACTTAAAACTTTTCTTTTTTAGAAGAACCTATAACTTTAATTAACTTTGCTGCTCTTTTTTTCTCATATGTTAAAATGTATTAACATAAAATGTATTACATTTTGTTTAAATTGAGGCTTTTATCTGCTTTTACCTTGTTACAGTTTGAAGTTTTGATCCAAATGTAAAGTGGGTTATAAATGAAAATGCATTATTATTA
Source organism: Lophius americanus (assembly GCA_037951165.1). Taxonomy (NCBI): domain Eukaryota; kingdom Metazoa; phylum Chordata; class Actinopteri; order Lophiiformes; family Lophiidae; genus Lophius; species Lophius americanus. The sequence continues at coordinate 371,140 of JBBDHG010000322.1, forward strand.
TTTTTTTATTAATAGAAGCATAACCAAGTCTCATGTACTAAAGTCTTCATAAATGTAGAATTAGTTACGGATGCATCTCATGTGCCGCTTTCATCGATTCGACTGTTTTCCCATGTTCTGGATTGGTTGCCTCGTATTTATGAGGTGATGGCGGCTCTGTTCACCTCTCCTCTCTCTCCTCTGCAGGTTTGAGACGGAGTTCCGACGTCACTGCGGCGATCTCAGGCCGCAGCTGCTCTGGACGCAGTATAAGATTACCTACATCAACGCTTTTACTACTTTACAGTAAGTCACGTGACTTCCCGTAATTAAACTAGAGGCACAGTGAAGAAATAATTTGCTTCACCAAAAACCACAAACGGGACAAACTGCCAGTAGCCTGCAGGGATAAAACCAGATCTGAGAATTGAAATCCTTTTAAATGATTAGTGGGAATCATGGCTGTGAGTCATAAACATGTTGTTAGATGAAGATGACCTGAGATGAACCTCTAGCCCCGCCCTCCAGCTGTGTCTGTCTGTTGCTGCAGGGTTTAAGGTCATTCAAATGGGTCAGTACCGGTGCACCTTAGGACCGAACACCAATCACACTCATCTAAAGCTCCACATTTATATGGAACCCAACTGTGTCTATCAAATCAGCAGTCTGCTCTTGGATCAGATCCCACAGTGACTCAATGATGAAGATAAACACGGTAAAACTAGTTCTTCTGAGCTCAGGAATAAAACCAGACAGATTCCCTGGAGTGGATTCATAGGAGATACATTTAGACACGACTGGACTGATGGTTGGGAAGTTACGGACCAGAACCTGTATTTGTTTGTTTTTCAAAAAAATGCCCAACTATTGAGGGGAACCCGAACAATGACAGTAAAATAGGACAAAACACAAGTTAGATCTCCCTGAGGAGGTTCATATGAGGGAAATCTGGACTAACTTGGACCAACTAATAGCATGTTAAATCCTGAAAAAACTGTTCTTTGCAAAAGAAAAACATCCCCCTGGTGAGTAAAATAGCAACGATTACAATAAAACAGGATATATACGAGATAGCGCTCCTCGATTTGATTCATACGCAGCAAATTTGCACTAAATCGGACCAAGAGCTGCGAAATTATTGCTTGAAAACATTGATTTTGGAGAGAAATTTCCCCTAGTGGAGAAAATATATAACTCACCGTTCCCAAAATCAATACAGTTCCTCCTGACACTAAGTTCTATGTAGTTAAAACATTTGAAAATGATTCAGCAAACGGTTTTTGAGTTATTGTTATGGATGATTTAGCACAAAGGAAAGCAATGGAGCGTGAATGACGAAGACCAGACTCGTGAAACCACTGAACGGTAAACTGGTAGATTGAGTGGATTCCAGCGGATTCAAATGGATCCCCCCAAGATTTCCCTCCATTCCCAGTGTGGACTACACGAACCTTACAGAGTCGGGTCAACATGTTTGTCTTCTTTTGATGGAGCCACCTCTCCGCAACGCCACCCCAACACAGAACAAATAATAATATTGATTACCTTACATCAAAAGGTAGGTTTTAATTGTTTGTTTATGAGTTATAACGGGGTTCAATCATTGACCTTGGCGTTCCTCCATCTTCTGTTCTTCTTCCTCTTGCAGGCAGCATATGGGCGGATACCGGGACGCCTGTCCGGCAGAGGTGGAGGAGTTCGGAAAAGAAGCGAGGTTGCTGATTGTCCGACTGATGCAAGACTTGGAGGACCAGTTCAAAGAGGATGTCAAAGTACGCATTGACGATCAAAGTATTATTCACACTAAAACTTGCTGGGTTATTGTGATCACTCAAATGTTGCATCATAAGTCGGTTGGAGATGCAACCTTGAATCAATTTTGGAGTTTATGTTAAACCTCGTTAAAGGTTTGGGTTCAGTTCCTCATTCTGACAGCCAACCTTTTCTGTTATAGTTCCTCCTAAAAGAGGAACTGAAAGCACCGGCCCGTCACTAAATGCCTGACACGGGTGTAAGAGGGGTGGACTAATACTCTCACTCTCTCTCTCTCTCCCTCTGTCTCTCTCCCTCTCTCTGTTTCTCTCTCTCTCTCTCTGAGCACATGAGCAGCTCGTTCAGTGTCTTGGGTGCGTCCACTGTTCCCCACAGTTGACATGGTGTGACCTCACAATGACCCCCAGCTGAATAAGGGCCCCCCAGGTGCTTGGTGACCATCGAAAGCGCATAGTTGGGGTATTGAGAGGGGCGGGCTTCGTCTCAAGTCGTACCAGCAAAAGTTTTTTTTTAGGCAGGATAATTCTGCATTCAAACCGACATCATTGGAACGAGTGTGAATTTCTGGAGAATCTTAAGGCTCTGGTTACTCGTATCATTCGCATCATTCACGTCGCGAGTTCACGACTTCTCGCAACCACTTGCGGTTTTTGCACTGACGTTGAAGGTCGTCATGCCGCGTAAAAAATTCCCGCCGTTTGTGGATGCAGCATAACGTAGCGGGTTAGAATTTGAGGCTTATCCAGAAGATGGGTATGTTTCCCGTAGAAAGTTACATCATGCTTGTGTCCATTCATTTATGAGTTATTGGAAAAATGATTGTGGGGTCATGATGTGACATCAGCAATTTTTGTATCACCACTTGGATTTGACAAAACGTACATCTGGGCAAAGTTTTGTGCGAATCCTTCTGGTGATTTTTCCGTAATCTTTCTTAAAATAACAGTCAAAGTTAATGACTTGGTAATAATCACCGTAACATATTTTTTCATCTTCTCTTTACTTTCGGCGCCGTTTCCCAGCCATACTTGAGGAGGATGATGACGAGGAATTGGCTCACCAACGACGGAAACTTCATGCAGCTCAAGAAACGGACAGAACTCCTGTCTGAGCACTGCTCCCTGATGAGACCTCCACAGGCCCAGGTGAGGAGGAGGAGGAGGAGGAGGAGGAGGAGGAGGAGGAGGAGTCTGGCTGGAAGAGGGCTTCTGGGGAATTCCACTAGCCGTATGATAATTACAGTAATAATGATTTGCTCCCTGTCTTCACTGGAATCTTTCCAGTGTTTATCAGACACATTTCAACTAACTGGAACCTTTGTCAATCCATCATGAAGAAGAGGAAGGCGGGTTTTGTCAGCCGTATCTTAGCGAGGACATCAGGAAAAGTATTTGTTTCATTTAGGTTTAGAGGTCGGGACAGGAAATCCATATTCATTTCTTGTCTTGGAAGTTCCAGCGAATCAATTTGGGAGCCATTGTTTTGGGCCGGATGCCGCCACTGCAGAAAGCGTTGAGAGAGGGGGAAATAAACCTCGGCATCGTGCGGCGATGAATAGGTGGAAGTGGAGGTGTGAGCTCAGATGATCTGAGGGCTGACCGTCGTGTTAAGAAAACACATTTGCATTTCCTCTTTTTATTTTTTATGTCGCCATCCTGTTATTCTAAAACATCCCTCCTACTGTGTGTGTGTGTGTGTGTGTGTGTGTGTGTGTGTGTGTGTGTGTGTGTGTGCGTGTGTGTGTTTCCTTGCAACAGGAGCTGGCGAGCCGATTGCACTACCATGTAGCGAGGGAGTACATCGGTCAGCTGATGAAGAATAACTACTCCTGCAAGAACCGCAAACATGAGAAAGCGGCGGCCAAGATCCGGCTGCAGTGGACAGAACTGACAGACCTGTTTGGGGAAATGGTAACCGGCTGTTTACTTCCTCTTCAACTATAACAAACAACAGGTTTTCATATAGTTCAAACGGAAAACTGAGCCTAGGCTGGTTAGGACCCCCAAACCCCTGCTTCGTACCGGCGAACCCCCCCCCCCTGACTGAGCTCCTCACAATAAATGTGAGTCGTTAATAATGTCAGATAGTCCATATTGACTCTTATTGACAGACGTCTGCTCGGAGATCAGATCCCATCGTGACTCTGCGATGAAGATGAATACAGTTAACGAGTTTTTCTGAGCTCAGCGATTAAACTAGCCAAGATTTCCTGGAGTCGATTCAAAGGAGCTAAATTTAGACTCAACTGGACTGATGGTTGGGAAGTTGCCCACCAGAACCAGTGTTTTACTCTAAAGGCTCCCACTAGTGGGTGAAATATGAATTATTAGTGTGAAATTTTATATATAAAAGTAGATTGAGTCGATTCATCACTATCAGATTTGTGCAGTAATAATAAAAAAATATTTATTTAATGTTGTAAATTTTAGGGTTTTTTTTAAAGGTAAAATCGTTTAAAAAAAAAAAAGAAAAAGAATTTTGAAACAGTTTTGAAGAATTTTCCAAAGCTTGAATTTCATTTTCGATTGCTTTTTGGATATAACCATGCACTGTTAAAACAATTTTTCATGAAATTCAAGAAATTACTTACTTACTGACTACTAACTGACCAGAACCTGTGTTTACATTAAATAGCTCCACCTAGTGAGTAATATATGAACAATTACAGTGATTCATGACAAATACGAGTTAATATAAAATCAATCCAGTTATTCCTCAAACAGAGGTCTACGTGGGTTTAAAATTGGAAAATGATCCATGAGTAATTTGCTACTACGTTTGAGTGATCTGTTACTACGTGTGAGTAACCTGTTACTACGTGTGAGTAATCTGTTTCTATGTGTGAGTACTCTGTTACTACGTGTGAGTAATCTGTTTCTATGTGTGAGTACTCTGTTACTATGTGTGAGTAATCTGTTTCTATGTGTGAGTAATCTGTTACTACGTGTGAGTAACCTGTTACTATGTGTGAGTACTCTGTTACTACGTGTGGGTAACCTGTTACTATGTGTGAGTAATCTGTGACTACGTGTGAGTAACCTGTTACTATGTGTGAGTAATCTGTTTCTATGTGTGAGTAATCTGTTTCTATGTGTGAGTAATCTGTTTCTATGTGTGAGTAATCGGTTACTATGTGTGAATAATCTTGTGAGATTAAACACAAAAAGCTATATTACAGAAACATCAGAGAATAAACAATAAATGTGTTCAGAAACTCTTTAATAACCACTCCATCACATTCGATAGAAATACCACAAAACGGGATCTTTGAACCCAAAGAGGGATTTTGACTGACAGAATACCACCAATGTCCACCAGGGGGAGCTCCCTGCACACACTGCAACCCTTCACCGTGTCATAAACCAGGGATTTTAATGAAAACTATCTTTATGCACAGTTCATGGCATAGTTTTTTATAACAGAGTTCCAACATGAGCGTGGGATCCTAGCCCAGCTGACATCGGGCCGGAGGCCGGGTCTCACCTTGGACCACCTCCGCCTTCATCACAGAACCGACACAGAGATAAGATAAGAATGTCAGTAATAAAGATTGACGGAGTTAGAGGCCAGACAGAATCGGACCATTCCTCCCCTCTATTTTAGACTCTTCAGAACTCGCCAGTACCTTCTCTCTCTTTTGGAAAAGTCTCTCAAAACAAAGTATTTCAACTCATCACTCTGACGGCGCCACCATGATTAGCCCCACCCTAATATTACCATGGAAAGTAATGGGATTTGTGTCCGTGGCGCTGTAGCAACAGAACCGCTGGATAATCCTTCTGTATGTCTTCGTGTAGAACTCGTCGCTGGATTGGCTCCACGCCGTCGGAGACGACCTCAGCAACATCCTCACGCAAAAGAACAAGGCAGACATTAAGAACCACCTGCAGCCTCTGCTGGAGCATTACCCCGACTTCAGGTGAGTGCTGCTAACACCTTGGAATGATTCTACGCATTCAGTCAAAACATTCTCACCGCTGAGAGGTAAACGTGGATCTGATACGCCTTATATCTGAGAGTTTCATTATTGTATGGTGGTTGTTGATTGGCTAGGGAGGACCTCCTCCACTTCCTGTGTTTTGGCCAATAGCAGATCCTGACACCTGCAGCTGCCCTGTAGGTGTAGCTGTCGAGGCATCGTCTGAATTTCAATCGTGGATCTTTTCATTTTTCAAGAGAAGAAAGAAAGCTTATTTTTAACAAGTGACTGAAAAGATGATACGTAAAAATATTTTTACCACTCAAATATTAGATTCATCTGAATTAAAAATTTTAAGATACTGCGAATTGGTAATGGTTATATATATGTATATATATATATAGATATATATATATGTATATGTATATTTTAGAAAAAAAAATATCGGAGTTATTCAACCAGCTTTAGCAAAAAAAAAAAAAAAAGTCCTGAATGAAGATATGAAGAAACCAACATCCCGATTTCAAAGTCTGTTTGAAAGTGTCGGGGAGTCTCCCTCTCATTTGCAGAAGCAGCTATTTGATGAAACTTTAAGCATAAGCCCCTCTGGACTTTAAATAATTACCAGGAGATTGAGGGAAAGCAAAAAAATGGAGCTAAACAAAACAGAGTGTTACTAATTTAGAATGATTCAGTCTATATATAAATATATATATATATGTAGTTTACTCCAGTTTACTCAGACACCCCCGCTGTCGGATCTGTGGTTGTGTTTACTCGGGTCACAGTTGATCCCAGTTGTGGAACTATAAATCCATATTTGGGTCAACCAGCGTGAAAAACAGTGACGTGAACATTTTTGGTTGATTTGCACGTCAAAGTTCATGAATATCGATGCTACAGTATTTGCGCAATCTAGTGCGCGGACAGACAAACAAACAATAAGTATTAAATAATGCTGCTGGTTGGTACTGGTACTGGAATTTCGGACCTGAAAGTCCGAGGTGAGTGGAGATGAGATACTTATAAATGTTTGTGTCTTCTCTTCCACCTGCAGCAGGAAGCACCTGGTTGCTCTTCTGTATTTCAGAGGACTGCCCAGAGGACGTGAACACCAGCTGATCCTCCGGAGACTCGCGGCGCTGAAGAAGAACATGGACGGCGCCGATGGCGACAGGAGCCGAGTTTTATTTGGTGACATGCCGGTCGCCATCAACACAGACTGTCTGTCCAACGCGCCTTTCTGCTTCTTCCCGTTCGCCGTACCCAGCAACTGATGTGACGTGACGACCATCAGTCCATGACCTCCTTCTGCGCCGCCACCTTAATGCTGGGATGTTTTGTTCTTGATGGCGGTGTCGGATGTCACGCTGCTACAATGCACAAACTGAGCCCATCAGGGGTGGGGGGGTATTTCAGGAAGCAGGCTTAACAAATTCTGAGTTTATCCCTGAAGTCTAGCTTGACCAATCCTGGTATGGGAAACTCTGGATTTTTTTCATTTCCAAACCCGCTGTTCAGTTGAGTTCAACCAAAAGCCGTCATCAATGGAGCTCAGATACTGTGAATCACCTTGGAAACCAGTCAGACGCTACGGGCGCCATGCTTCACGCCATTTGAGCAGGAAGCTTTAATAGTTTAAAACTAAATAATAGTTTAAAAGTTTTTAGCAGAGGCCACCGCGACCCCCCAAACCGAATAAACGTGATGGATGGCAGAAAGCTTCAAGGCTATCCATCACCCTGGTTTTTAAACGTATTTAAAATTTCATGCTTGCCTCGTTTTCTGGATCACAAAAGCCAGCGTTTCCCTCATCTCAGGCTTAAGAAATTCAGAGTTTCCACGATTACCCACAATAAAAGCTTGATGAAGAAAACCACTTTCTAGTAAATGTAGTTCCTGATCTACTTCTTGACTTGTAATAACCCTGGCCCCTAAAAACGGGAACCAAACAAAAAGCCCTTGGGTTAAAAGCTAGAGGCGATGACGTCAGAGACAGGGGGCGGGGTTCTGGTAACAAACAGGAAGTTTTTCGTCCGGCATATTTTCGAAGCCTAAGTGAACAACCCGAAAAAACCTAAAAGCATTTGACTTAACCGAGTAAGTTTCACCATCTTTGTTTTGTTGTTGAACTATTGGATAAAGTTATGGATTTTTAAAACCACCTTGGTGCAGAAAAGGGGGCGTGTCTATCGCGGATGGAAGTGGGTTTTCTTCACCGCACTTTTATTTTGGTACTTCTGCTGACTTCAGCGCAAATTTTGCATTGTTGCAAATTGTTTTCCATTATGAAGAAAATGTACTTTGTAGGAAATGAAAAAAAAGAAAAAAAAAGTCACCTGCTAACCTGGATTAAACTCAAGGTTTGAGGGCGGGATAAAAAAGTTTAAATGTTTGGGTTCAGTGCAAATGTGTCTGCTGAGGGAAAGTTTTAGAGTGTAATTTCACTGTTTTTGTGAGGGACTGATGCACGGAGAAAAACTACCGGGAATGTACGACGGATTTAAGAACTGAATTTAGAGGCGAGATTTTGTGACAGACCTCCAAACTGCCTTAACCTTCAAAATCCAGAGGTTTTTTTTTTGTGAATGATAATCTTCTGTTTTCTTTCTCTTAAATTATTCAGAGTTTCCTGTAAGATCAGAGGCGAAACTCCAAAGATCGTGATGTGACAGTCTTTATTTTAATGTTTTGTTTTCCTGTGTTTGGAAAAGGGTTTTTTTTTATTTCAAATGTGCAAATGGAACATGATGGCGATGTATTAAAATATATATATATACTGTGGGAACTTATGTATAAAGTCTGATCTGCCTGATGACTGTTATTCTTCTGCCGTCTTGTATTCTGGTTGTCGATTGGTCTGCTAGATCCCGCCTCTAGAAGAGGAGGATGAAGTCTGTCCTCCTCTGCTCTCCACTTCACAGAGACTGCCTTTCATCTCGCTGCCCATGGATGGGTTTCTTTTCAGAAGAAATTATCCTTATTAAATAAACTACTGAACAGATTTGTAGAAATAATTTTACCGTTCTTCTTCTTGTAGCCAACAACCATTCCACTCAGATCATGTTTCCTCCATCAGAACCTCTGAACAATCATCAGCAGTGGAGGAAGATCAGAGTCTTCCCACCATCTTCATGCTCTGAAGGAAACATCTGAACTCTTCATCATGGACAGCGAGACCAAACTCTGTAGAAACACATTCCTCAAGTCAGCAACTAAAGAAATGATCCCTGAAAGTAAAGTCTTGGTTTGTTCAGGATGTTTCTCAGAGTCTTGGTTCTGGAGACCAGGACCTTCACTCCTGGTGGTCCTGGTGGTTCGTCACAGGTCTTCCTCATCCACACAGGTGTTACAGATTTATCTGTCTGATTAGAACTCTGCTCAGGTTGAAGGTGGATGGAGGTATGACAGGAAGCTCCACCCACTGACTCCTCCAGGTGGGTATTCCAGAAAGAGGGCTCAGATGTAACTCTGAGTTTGTTAAACCTGAGATGAGGGAAACTCTGGGTTTGCTGTTCCAGAAAGCGAGCTAAGTTAAACTCTGGGTCAGTTACCATGGTAACTTTACTCTGTGAAGTTAACCTGCTCGCTGTCAGCTTTTCTTCAAGAAAGCCTGAGTTTGATCCTGACTCCTCCTCCTTCTGAACCAGGAGCAGAGCTTTCAGACGTGACGTGTCAGCTGACGTCTGCTTACTGAAAGGTGAAGATCTCTCACCACAGTGTGTGACTCTGCTGGGTTCAACATCTTCACTCTCCTCATGGAGGAACATCTCAGAGATGTTTGAAGGAGGAGCTTCTCTCTGGACCTCAGGAGATCACCAGGAGTGAAGGTCCTGGTCTCCAGAACCAAGACTCTGAGAAACATCCTGAACAAACCAAGACTTTACTTTCAGGGATCATTTCTTTAGTTGCTGACTTGAGAAATGTGTTTCTACAGAGTTTGGTCTCGCTGTCCATGATGATGAGTTCAGATGTTTCCTTCAGAGCATGAAGATGGTGGGAAGACTCTGATCTTCCTCCACTGCTGATGATTGTTCAGAGCTTCTGATGGAGGAGACATGATCTGAGTGGACTGATTGTTCTGCTGAAAGATTCAACATCATAATAATATAATTGTATATAGTAAATAAATATAAATCTGTTAATCCTTAGATGCCATCAGTGATGGACCAACTTTAAGGTGAGAAAACAGAAGAAGTGAAAGTGGTTTTAAGGGTTGAAGTTGTTTGGAGCTTTGCTAGGAATGACTTGAGATCAGAAACTCAAGAAGGTCCAGTCCTAAATGTAAAAGTGAACAACTTAAAATGTGATTAAAGGACAAACTTACAATGTCAGCCTTCATAACAAAACAAGATTCCACCGTTTAGAAGAACCAACTAATGATGAATGAACGTCTGGTCCTGGTTTGGGTTGAAGGTTTCTCTCATCTACAGGAGAACCAGAACTGGATCTAAGAGCTGAAACAGCTTCATCTTCTGCTAAAAGAAACTCCAGGAATGTTGTCCACTACGAGGAGGGGGATTTCAGGAGAAGAACACAAATCAGAACCATTTAAACTAGAGGAAGAACACCTACTCTTCATCAGTGATGACTCTATGAACCCATCCATGACAGCAAGATGAAATTCAACACTCTAAACAGTCCACTCAGATCATGTCTCCTCCATCAGATCCTCTGAACAATCATCAGCAGTGGAGGAAGATCAGAGTCTTCCCACCATCTTCATGCTCTGAAGGAAACATCTGAACTCATCATCATGGACAGCGAGACCAAACTCTGTAGAAACACATTTCTCAAGTCAGCAACTAAAGAAATGATCCCTGAAAGTAAAGTCTTGGTTTGTTCAGGATGTTTCTCAGAGTCTTGGTTCTGGAGACCAGGACCTTCACTCCTGGTGATCTCCTGAGGTCCAGAGAGAAGCTCCTCCTTCAATCTCAGCATCATTGGGAACAAATTGGACACAATAGCATAAATTGATGAAGAGTTGGAGACTATGATAGTTGTGTTTCCTCTGACATCTGTTTGCTGGTCTGTTGGTTCTGTCTCACATAAACTACTGGTTGGATATTCATGAGACTTGGTGGAAGGTTTGGACAAGTACCAAAGAAAAAACCCGTTAAATGTCGAGAGGATCTGGATAAAGGTGTGGATCCAGGATTGTTTATATTTGAGAGATATGACCTTCAAAAAAACTTCCATCTAAGTATTTCTTACAAACCACTTATTGTTTCCAGTTGACCTGGTAGGAGAGTTGGTCATGAGACTTGAGTCGACCACTCAGATCTTTCCTAAACCAGAGTATCAGTCAGAACCTCTGAACAGAACTTCACTGGAGTAGATGTCTTCACTCTTCATCACTGCGTGTGTCGTTCAGGTCATGTGACATTAAAGTGATCTACGACTCACAATTACACGTTTTAAGATCAAGGAGGATCAACAGTCCACTCAGGAAATGTTTCCAGACCACTGAGACACTCTGGTCCCGTCTTTAAACACCAGGAGTGAAGGTCCTGGTCTCCAGAACCAAGACTCTGAGAAACATCCTGAACAAACCAAGACTTTACTTTCTGGGATCATTTCTTTAGTTGCTGACTTGAGAAATGTGTTTCTACAGAGTTTGGTCTCGCTGTCCATGATGATGAGTTCAGATGTTTCCTTCAGAGCATGAAGATGGTGGGAAGACTCTGATCTTCCTCCACTGCTGATGATTGTTCAGAGGTTCTGGTGGAGGAGACATGATCTGAGTGGACTGTTTAGAATGTTGAATTTCATCTTCCTGTCATGGATGGGTTCATTGAGGAGAATTCATAGAGTCATCACTGATGAAGAGTAGGTGTTCTTCCTCTAGTTTATACAGTTCTGTTTTGTGTTCTTCTCCTGAAATCCCCCTCCTCGTAGTGGACAACATTCCTGGAGTCTCCTTCTAGCAGAAGATGAAGCTGTTTCAGCTCTTAGATCCAGTTCTGATTTTCCTGTAGATGAGAGAAACCTCCAACCCAAACCAGGACCAGATGTTCATTCATCATTAGTTGGTTCTTCTAAACGGTCTGGTCTCTGCTCACTAGTCTCTGACTCCATGGAGGGAAACACTTCAAACATATTTTCTCTCAGATTATAAAAAAAGACACGTTTTCCTCTATTTTGAATTTTACGAGTTTGATACATTTTACAGTTTTTAGTTTTCTCCTCTTCTTGGCAGTTATTACGGTAAAAACATCTGAACGTTTCTCAAGGATTCTTTCATAGGACCTAAAAATAAAAACTCTGACCCAAGTCTTTTATATGAATGACCCAACCTCCATGCAGAACCTCCTAGAATCATGATGTCATGGAATCTTGTTTTGTTATGAAGGCTGACGTTGTAAGTTTGTCCTTTAATCACATTTTAAGTTGTTCACTTTTAAGTTTAGGACTGGACCTTCTTGAGTTTCTGATCTCAAGTCATTCCTAGCATAGCTCCAAACAACTTTAACCCTTAAAACCACTTTCACTTCTTCTGATTTCTTACCTTAAAGTTGGTCCATCACTGATGGCCTCTAAAGATTAACAGATTTATATTTATTTACGATATTAGGATATTGAGTCTTTCAGCAGAATAGTCAGTCCACTCAGATCATGTCTCCTCCATCAGAACCTCTGAACAATCATCAGCAGTGGGGGAAGATCAGAGTCTTCCCACCATCTTCATGCTCTGAAGGAAACATCTGAACTCATCATCATGGACAGCGAGACCAAACTCTGTAGAAACACATTTCTCAAGTCAGCAACTAAAGAAATGATCCCTGAAAGTAAAGTCTTGGTTTGTTCATGTTGTTTCTCAGAGTCTTGGTTCTGGAGACCAGGACCTTCACTCCTGGTGGTCTCCTGAGGTCCAGAGAGAAGCTCCTCCTCCAATCATCTCTGACAGATTAACACATTGGTCTTCATTCACTTATTCTTTCCTGATACTTATAGCCAAATATTTACATACATCACATATTTATATATACATATATTTTCCTTAAATATATTCAAAAGAAGACTCCGAAAAGAAAAATCTACGTCAGACTCGTGAAACCTTCTCAAACGGCCAAATTGATCGCACCTTTTCTCAAAGTCGCTGAATCTCATTTTGAGATTGACACTCCCCGCCCACGCCCATAAAAGGGCATCAGACTGTAGGTGATTGCTGAAAAGAAAAATACAAACGTGTAAAAAAGTCATCAGTTCTGAAGTGGAGATGTTGCTGCAGGAACCCAAAGAAGGACGGGTGTATCTGGAGGGGGGCGCAGAGCGGAAGAAGTGAAAAAAAAAAGGTGATAAATGATCTCAAGCCTTATGTTAGCAAACATGGCGTTAAACTCACGGGAGAGAATCTGAATCTGAGTCTGGATCCATCGAGAGAAACTTTATTATTCAATACTTGAAGCTGCTTCTTCAGCTGCTGATTATCAGATACACACTTATACTGGTGGTGGTGGCTGATGACTACTGACGTATTTGAAGGATGAAACTGATGGATCTCTAAGAGTAGGTGGAGATTGGGAGGTGGAGGTCAAGCGAACATGGAATCACTCAGATGTTGGTAGATTCTGATCTTACCTAAGAGCAAATCCCAAAAAAGAAACGGCGTAAGTGGGTTCAAGAAGAATTTTATTCGTAAAGACAGTTTGCGAGTCAGACCCAATGTTCAAGTTTGAAGTTTTCAAACTCCACCAAAGTGTCTCAGTGAACATCAAAGAGGACACAGGAGGATTTTAGGATTTAAAGATGAATACGTTCGACGAAAATAATCAACTAAAGGTAAAGAAAATAATAATATAATAATAATAATAATCAGTTCAAACCATAAATCACCCGTTTTGTTGATTTCCTTACATTTGAATTTAAACCAAAGTTTCCAAAGCCTCAAAGACAACTGAGAAACGAGTGAAGCGAAAAATGTTTGTTACCTGCTGCTGGTTGATCCGTTTGTCAGCCGCCGGACTGATTTCCTTCAGAACCAAATAAACGGAGCAGGACAGAAGGAGACAATTATTTTTCGCTTTTCTTTAACGTTGCAAAATAAAGTGTTTTTTTTTTTTCTAGACATTTCCCAAATGACGCAAACAGCCCTGAATCAGTCTCCTATCAGTTCTCCGGAGGAAGGAGGCGGGGCTAAACAGACACCGGCGATTGTTCGGCCTTTGGAGTTCTGGATGGAGTTTCTTTTTAGCCGCTTTAAGGGTTAGACACATTTTCTTCGGCTTTTGGAGTGACAGAAACTCAGACAATCAAGTCCAGCTTTTCTTTATGCATTTCTCCCTTCATCAAAGCCATGAAATCCTCCTCCTCCTCCTCCTCACATTCCATTTCCCGCTGCCAAACAGGATCACCTCCAGTGACCAAACACGTGATCACTGCCTCTCTTACTGTAAAACACTCACACCCTGTTGAGTCCATTGTTACGCAACCTTTGGACCGAGGTACCGTAGCGCTGGAATCCAGCATGAGAGGAAACATCAGCTTATGTTTCCACGTGCCTTAGACTCTTCCTCCTGGTTCAGGGAGCTTCCTCTCCTCCAGGAGAGAAGAAGAAAGGAGAACTCTGGAGCAGGAGGAGGCAGAAAGTAACGAGCTCATTTCTTATAAATGCTTTATTTGTCTCAGCAGAACATCTTCAAACTTATTCTTACCCTCCTGTTTTTGGGCCAACGTCAGTTTTCTTTGCTGGACGTTTTGTGGTGAAAGTTCTGATGCTTTCACTTTCATGTTCCGGTGGTTATGACGGTGCCGACAGACGCCGCGGTTACATGATGCAACAAGTCGGTGTTTCTGTCACTCTGAGGAGAGAGGTACTTCAAAACCTTGACACGTGTTGTTGCTGTCAGAAAGTATGAAGAATACCAACTTCCTCTTAGATTTAATATTCAGTCTTCACCTGGAAACCACCGCCGAGTCCGTTCAGCACCCCGACCCGAGCTTTTACATCATTTATAAGCACTGACAACTTTTTTGTTGAACGGTTTGACATCCAAGGTCGTAAAAAGAAGATTGACGATAACTTTGGTGGTCGGGGTCTTTCATCCGGGATCAACATCCGGTCCTGATGTGCTTCAGTTCACGTCTCAGCCTGCTGTGAGTTCATGCAGACCTTTGTTTTTAACGGAGCTGTGGTTGCTATGATCAACCAGACCTACGCCGTGGCAAAGTCCCCAGTCCTCCTGCATATATCTTATATTATGTACAAAGTAAGAGCAGGGTTGTCTGACATGTAGAAACGGTGGTCCTAATAATCTGAAGCTTCAGCCGACGCCAAAACAAGAAAAAAAAGACTGTATGAAATTATATTTCTATTTATATTTGTGTATATGAACGTTGTTTGTTGTATATATGTAAATATGAGCAAAGTAAATCCAATGTGAAATCTGAAATCACCTGATTGATCTCCTCAAATGAAATGAAATGCAGGTATTTGTAGAGTATTTAATCCACAAAGTGAGTAAAATAGAAACTGTTGGAGAAAAATATCATATAATCAAGAAGGATCAGAACAGAATATAATATCTGTAATTCTATGTTTGCGAGTGTATAATAGTAAACTCTGTGTTCTGTTTTCACACGAGCTTATGAAATGAAAATAAAGAGGTAAATTACAAGTCCCTCAAATCTGTGTTAAGTACAGTACTTGAGTACTTAGTTACTTACCACCACTGTACTGCATGACTGAATACGATTATCACCTCAGCATGAGTGTTACTTTAGAAAGTCCAATCTGAGTGTGTGCATGTGTGTGTGAGTGTGTGTGTGTGTGAGTGTGTGTGTGTGCGTGTGAGTGTATGTGTGTGTGAGTGTGTGTGTGTGCGTGTGTGTGTGACTGTGTGTGAGTGTGTGCATGTGTGTGTGAGTGTATGTGTGCATGTGTGAGTGTGTGTGTGTGTGTGTGTGTGCATGTGTGAGTGTGTGTGTGTGTGTGTGTGGACTTTCCGCTGCTCGAGGAAACTTTCCCTCTGCATCATCTCCAGGGGGAGGAGCTTGTTCCTGCTCTATAAAACCTCAGCGCAGCTGCTGCCTTCAGAACATCAGAAGATCAGGGTGAGTAGATTACAGCTACACACACACACACACACACACACACAGACACACACACACACACACACACACACACACACACACACACACACACACACACACACACACACACACACACACACACACACACACACACACACACAGGTTTTTATTCATGCTACCATTCATAACTTACTTTATATATTTATTTCACACAAGGTTCGTTTCACCTCAAGGATTATTTTCCCACAATTTTTCACCTCAGACGCTAAAAAAGGAGTTTTATCAGTGATCGAATGTATTTTTAGTTACGGTCATGTCATTCTGTGCAAACCTTCATTTTCTCATCTTCGTTCAGTTTAACTCTGATTTCCAAGTTTTTGTTTCATCTTGATTTTATTTTTAAAAGGTTTCTAGCTTCTTGTTTCTCGCTCTACTCCTCGACTCTGCTTCATGATTTATTTGTTTATTGTCCAAAATACATGTAGTGGAATATCAAAAACTCCCAAATATTATTCTTTAGGATTTTATTTTGAAGTGAGGAAATACAGGAAATAACGTGAGTTTGAGAAATTTAGAGATTTTCTTTTGTTTTTGTAAACTAACTTTAGAACGTTTTTATTTTTCTTTATTTTCGAGATAGGAAATTTTGTATCTTGTGGAAAAAAATCCATAGATTAGATTGTTTTTACAAAACTATTTGACTTTTAATAGGTAATACCTTACTGTTTAGCATTTAGCAACATGCTATCACTTAAAAACAGGTTCAGTCACCTTTTTCTATAAGACATAATGAAATAAAAGCTGCTCAAACAAACAGTTGAGCAGGACATTAAAGGGTTAACGGCGTTATATGTTCCATTTATTTGTTGGTTCCTGTTAATTCCTTTTGTCAAAAGAAGGTGTGTTGTGTAAAAAAACACAGTTATGTAAGGGCAGGAGGTAAACTGACAACATTTAAACTTTCATCTTTAAATGCCACGTCATGAATTACATATAAAATAAGTAACACAATAGAAGCAGGAACTCTAAAGCAGAAGAGCCTCCAGAATTAAGATAAAAGCAAATCATAGCTTCAATCAAAAACGCTTAAGTGAATGTAGTTAGCAGGTCAGCTAACAATAGCTAACGCTGACACGTAGCTTTTCTAGTTTTGGTTGTGAATTTTGTCTGTTTTTTGATTGAGACTCATTTGGCGGTTCTGTGTGAAAACAGTTCCTACTTCAGGCTCCTTCTTGGATAACGATGAAGCTCCGGTCCCAGTTTGTGGAGACGCTTGGCTTCAGGCCGAAACCTCTCCTGGATCAAAGAGGGAGACCCGCTGGAGGACGATGGTTTAAACTCCCAAAGTTATGGGGGGGTCCGAGAGGTCAAGCTGTGAACCTCGCCTCCCCCGCGGACGGACGCAAAGCCTCCTTGACGGACGGACGCAAAGCCTCCTTGACGGACGGACGCAAAGCCTCCTTGACGGACGGACGCCACTCACCAAAGGAAGAAGAGCCCCAGAAAGGTCGGCTAAAAGCTAAAAACATGCATGAATGCGTTGGTTGACTTTATAACCATTACTTCTTCTATCTAGGAACTCTTCTTCAGTTCTTCATCCCGACATCAGGACACATAGATCATCAACCGCGTCCTGTAACGACTCAATGTTCTGTGGAACATGAGACTTTAGAGCAGTTATTACCGTGTTATTACCGCTTTAACTGTTACAGCAGCCGACATGACCCACCGCAAAATCATTCATGGCTGGATTTTAAACTCCAACCACGTTTACGGAAACGCTCTGATGTCATGTCAGAAAATTAAGAGACAATTTCAGTTTCACATTTTTACTGATCGCTTTCACATCAAAAGAACCACATCGGGTCGTTCCATGTCGTCTCCTCAGGCCCGTTTATGAACTTTACCTCCATCCAGAACTTCAGGATTGTGTTCCGGTCAGGTGGATCAGGCTTAGAACTCAGTCTATCCCAACTAGCCTCTGAGCAAGGCACCAATATGCCTGGCTACAAAACGCTCCCTCGTGTGGCTGAAAGGTGAACTGCAGATGGAAATATAGAATAATAGTCAAATAGAAACAGAACTATTGTATTTATTTAGCGATCCAAATAAAATCTCCTGCGACCCACATGTGGGTCCCGCCCCACTCTCTCTCTCTGATTATTATTATTATCATTATTATTAATTTTGTTGTTTATTAGATATGTCATTTATTAATATTTAGAATGTATTATCCTAGAAGATGAAGAAAGCCGGTGTTTTTTTTAAATCCAGCTGGTTGAGGTTCCATCCGTGTTCCTTCTGGTCATTCCAGGAAGTTGAGGCGCCTGATTTTACTGCAAACGTCTGAAAACGGACCTTCTGTCTTCTTCTCTCCCTCAGTGATCCTCACATTCCAGCAGATCCTGGAGGGCAACCACTTCCGAGAGGCCGGCCAGCTGCTGATGGAGACCGAGGAGCAGCTCTTTGGGGAGAGGATCCACCCTGAGGTTTTCCAGCATCACCAGGAATACGTCGACCAGCTCGCAGCCGACTACGGAGAGCTCAGAGGTCGGGTTCTGGAGACCCTGAAACTATCCCTCTCTCCAGCAGAGGTCAGCTTGGACGCTCTGATCTCTGCTGTGGATGCCATCAAACAGGAGGAGGACCAGGACCAGCAGTGGAAGCAGAGGGAGCAGACCCCACCGGCCTGGAGGCCCAGTGGCTGGAGAAAGCTCCATGATGAAACAGTTCGGACCTTAGTGGAGCAGCGGATGGACGACCAGTCAGCACCTCCTGCGGACCAGGCGGACCTGTCCTCCATCCAGGCAGACATCCAAACGATGGGGAGGCGGCTGAAGGAGGACCTTCTGCTGGTGGCGGGGGTAGTGAAGAACTGCTACCCATCAAGTATGGACATCTGCAATTTTTACGCCCGGTTGTACCACCAGAACCACAGCGCCAGACTCCAGAAGATCGCAGAGTTTGTTCTGGGGGACAAGGACAGCACCTTCCTCCTGCGCTGGGTGAACGAGTTCTATCCAGAGTAAGTCAGGTTTGAAGGAACCGAAGCTTCTGGGTCCATTCTGTCAGAGAGAGGTTTCAGAACCGATCGGTCGGATCGCCACTAAATGTAAGGGACGGGAAATCCGCTTTTTATTAAGTGGACCGGTTCTAAACATCATCCATCATTTCCACAAACGCATCACTTTCACACTCTGCTGCTCAGGTTGATTGAGCCCTGTGTTACAGCGCAGCGCCAAATCTACCAGAATGCATTGCGGCAAAATGACAGATTTGGTTTGACTATCAGGCAGATTTTCATTTTCTCTGCTGCCCGTTCTTGTTTTGAATTTTTAAAGATTATAACTCGAGTAGTTAAAGCAAAAGTGGATCAAATCAAAAAGTAGATCTTCTTCATAATGAACCCAAAAGAACCCGGACCGGTTTCACCTGAAAGAAAAATCACAGGGACACAAAGTAAACCACGAGGAAAACATTATTTTTGATGATCTGAAAGTCACTTCAGGCTCTTAATGCAAAAAATGTTCTTTTTATGAAAAAACATTTTTCAACTTTGTTACTATTCCAGTATTTTTGTTGATTTGTATTTTATGTCAGTTTGTTCAAAATATCTTGTTAGAACTTGTTGAGTGTAATAATAACACATTATAATTTAATATAAAGTAATACAATATTAAACTGAAATGATTAAATTATATTAAGTATAGTATCATAATTTGATATAAAATAAAATGAAATAAAATGGAATAAAATAAAATGGAATAAAATAAAATGGAATAAATCAAATAGAATGATATAATCCAAATGAACTCAAAATGTTCTTGAGTGGCGGAAAACGTTCTATTTTTAACTTCTAGTTAAAAATAAAGGATAAAGCTGTAAAAATAACAATAGTGACCTTTGCGTCACATTTAAGCGATTTGTGGCACCATTGTTTATTTCAGGACTGAAACACACACCTGATACTACTTGATACTCGCGGATACTTTTAATATCCTGCGTCGTTACTCAAAGCTGGATCTTCTGCTCCCTCTCAGAATCCTCCAGAAGCCGGAGCTGGCCGCTGAGATCCATTCTGAGGAGTTGGGAAAGCTGCTGCCTAAAGACTTACTGGAACCTCTGGAGGAACAATACCTCAGCAAACAACAGGTAACTTTTGGTTTAGTGCATGTACATAAATATATACTTGTTATGTGGACTTTGTGTTTGTTGTGTGGTTCATGGTTTCCATAGAAGACTCCCTTTTAGTCTTTTTGAACTCTAGCGCCACCCCGAATGGAAATCTTTCCTTTTCAGCCCCTCGACTGTAGAGCAGCAGCAGAAAGTTGATTCAAAACAAGCGTTTTCAAAATACAAAAATACCTCTTTTAAAGGTGCAGTGTGTCAAATTCAGCAGCGTCTAGTTCCAGATCACAAACCTGTTGGACACAGCTAACCAGCAACAACGGACTCATTCTACGCTAATGTCTTATTTTCAGCTCATTTAAACACCATAAAAAACACAGTTGTGAAAATTCTATTTCATTTATTCAAAGAAAGACACCACTAGATTCTATGCACTGCACCTTTAAACGTAAACAGTACCTGCTCTTTGAGTGTAGATAATGAATGAAGAGTTTAGGAGGAAATGGAGTTTCCACGTTGTTGTTAGAAGAACGGTTGGACGGTATCGTATGACTGACGCTGTTTCGCCGTTGCAGGACGAGCTGATGGTTTACGTCAGTCGTATCCTGGAGGAAGCAGAGGAGAAATGGACGAGAGGAGAAGCTCCGATCAGGGAGGACGGCTGCTTCGTCAGTCCCATGGCCTACGACATCATCCAGGTAGAAACATCAGAACCTGCGGCGCTCTTCATCTTCTGAACAGTCTGTCCACTGTGGGCCAAAACCAGCAGTCGTCATTCTCTGCCTCGTTTTTTATATTTATATATATATATTTTTGTGAGAATGTGCGGCGACTCACGTTTTAGGGCTTGTTCTCTCATTTACTGTCATCTCTAAATCTTGTCCTCCTCCTGTCTTCAGTTCATCAACGGGATGGTGACTTCAGCCGAGAAGGTCGTTGGTGATCGACACAAGGCCCGAAGAATAACCTGCCAACTCGGAGATTTAATGCTGAGGTAAAAAAAAAAGATGATTTTCTTGTAAATAAGGAACATTTGAACATTTTTTAAAATGTTCTTCTTTATAAAACAATGTGGAAACAAAAACCTGCTGCTCTCACCGATCTGCCGCAGGTTCAGGACTTTCCACACCAACATCATGAAGCAGGACAAAGCGAGCGCCAAACCCTTCATCAAGGCTAATCTGGGCTGCATTGAGCAGTTTAGGTACATTTACCACCTTTAGACGCGGTGGCGGGATTTATTAAGATCACCTCCTGCTGATAACCACGGGGGAGAATTATGTGTGTGTGTTAACGTGTCTCCTGTGGTCCGTCTGCAGCGACGTCCTCCGTAAGAAGAGGCATTTGTCGCCGGAGGACGTGAGAGAAAACTGCCTGCACATCCTGTCCGACATGAAAGAATCTGCCCACAGCTATTTATTAAAACCCGTTCACGAGGTCCTCAAGGTACGTCCGCGTTATTCATCCGGAACATTTCAACATTCACCGCTACAAAGGGCTGGACAGAAGAAGATGAAGCAGAAGAAGTAATAACATAAAGTATATATGTATTGGTTTGAAATATTAAAGGACAGCGCATGAAAGAGGGGCGGAGGATGAGGAGTATTCTCTCATTACCACAGAGAAAGATCTACCAGAGAGGTGGGACCGTTGTGTCCGTTACAACAACCCAGTTTTACAGACGATTTATGACATCATGGTCGACCATATCAAAAATAATCAAAAGTGAACAAGCCCCAGAGTCCGGCGACCAGGTGGTCTTCTGTCTCACTGATAAGAGTTTTATACTAAGACTGTCAATCAAAAACCAGCGTCACATGCTCCCTCATCACCATGAACACATTACGTTTACTTTGAAGCAGTCCCACAATGTAGTGTAGTGTAATCTATGCAGGAGGGCGGGACTAGAACCTCACAGGATCAACTTCCACTCATCTGATCAGTTCAGGGACGTTTGCAGGAATCGTTTTTTTCATCTGCAGAATCTGCTAATATATCTGCTGCGATGAAACTTTGAAGGGATGCCTGTTTGTTCCTCACACAGCCACAGTACCGTAAACTGGGAACCAGTGACTGGCTGAATAAACCCCTGTTTGCCAAACTTCTGGTCAGCATTGAAGATGAGCTGCAGGATCTTCAGGGTTCCCCAGAATGCTGCCACCAGGTAGACCTCGAGGAATCATGAAACCTAATCTTCTGAATTCAGTTTAAATGAGAACATTATTACTGATTTTATCCATTTATTTCATTAGTTCATTTGACAGGGACTTTTAAATTGAGTTCATCTGTAGTTTTTGGTTCTGCCGTTACTGAGAAAGGTGAAGAATAGTTTTCAATGTTAATAAAACGGTCCCGATCTGAAAAACTCAACAGAATTAGAAAGTATAGTTGGTTTATTTTTAATGTTGAACAAGATCAAATACATCTTAGCAAACGTTCCTGACATGTGTTTGTAATTTAACTGGGAATCCAAGCCAACACTCAGATACTTGAACTTTCAGATTCTTTGACTAGTTTCTTTTTGCTGCGGCCTCAAAATGATCTCCAGCTTTATTTGTGGATTGATTTCAGACGCTGGTCGGCCGGCTGCATCTGGAGGTGACAGCTGAATATGTGAAGAGGCTCCTGAAGGGCGAGATCAAACTGAAGGACAGGGAGCAGCAGCTGAAGGCCTACGTGACCGTGAAGGACGACGCAGATAGTTTGCAGAGTTTATTCGTCAACATGGTGAGAAGGCGGCACCATGTCCCGCTCTGCTGTCTGGTTGACCAGATGTTTGAGTTTCTATTCCGGGAAAACGTGTTCCACTTGACCGAACCGGCCTACGATATGACCCAGTGGCAGTATGTAGATGCTAAAGGGTAGGGGGCCAAGGATGGAGCCCTGGGGGACACCACATGAATGAAACAACATATGCAAACAAATCATTTTCTCATAGTTGTTGTTTCTTTGTGAGGACATCAAAGGGTTAACAAGCAAAATTCCCAGGGACGGGAGGAATCAGTGGTATAAGTAGAAACTCCACTGCAGTGACTGTAAAGTAAAGTTCTCCCTGTAGACTGAACTGATGATGGTTTGTCTCCTCAGGGGTCAAAGGAGGACTGGTTAGAGGAAATCCTCAGCAAGATTGCTGAGTTGCTGAAACTCCAGGACCTCCCTGCCATACAGATGCAAGTGGCTTCACTGGGAACTGCTTTTCCTGACCTCAGGTGACCTTTGCACTCTGAAGAAGAAACTGTTAAAACGAGTATTTACAGCGTATTTGTCACATATGCGCCTGGGGTCTCCAGTGGAACTGAAAATGACCTCATAGCGGCGTGACGTGAGGGGCTTCCATAACCTCATGATGGGCGTAAGTGAACCCACTTCCAGGGAGAGAGGGGAGGGGCAACAGGAAGTTAAAATACAGTTAGATGTTTCCTGGCAGCAGGACGAGGATGAAGATGAGTAGAAGCTCCTATCCCCGCTGACATTAGCAAAGACGGAGGGAACCTCCTGGACGACAGAGAAACAGACACACCATTTACAAAAACATGGGTCATTTAGAGTCACCCATTCAATCCCACACAAGAGCCCAGGTTCCCAGGTGGATTAGAACCTGGAACCTTCTTGCTGCAGGGCATCAGTGCAGTCAGATAAAAGGCTTCTGGAGACTGCTATGGTGGGTCTGCTGCTATGGAAGCAGAGATGTTCTCAGTCAGAGGCAGCATCCAATAATATTCCACAGTCTGAGTCGTGACAAAGATCCATCTCCTTGACACGGAGGAGTGGATCCAACTGAGCCTGAGAGTGTGTGACAGCTAGTATGAGTGTGTGAGGGGGTAGTCTTCCTGACTGAACTACAACTACAGCTTCATGTTATGCAGCAGGTGAATCTTTTCTCCTGAAGTTATATTTTTGGAACAGGAAAAACGGTCAAACGTAGATCTTCAACAAGGAACAGTTGGTGATGGATAGACGAGGTCAGCGTGGGTGAGCCTCTCCAGAACTGCAGGACTTGTTGGGTGCTGGTGGTTCGGACCCCCCAAAGGGGTCTAATGAAGGACCACTGGTGGACTTTAACGTCCCCGATAAGGAAAAAACGATGGAAAAAGTTTTCATTTGTTTTTAATGACATTTATTGATTTTATATCTTAGACCGTCTAAAGTTACTGGAAAAATTAAAAAATTTTTGGTCGACCCTGTTTTTTTAAATAGCAAAAAATAATCTGACGTATAAAATCATTCTACGATGAAATGTTTGATTTCAGTGAAGATGAAGGTGCATTTTCGTTGAATTAACTTAAACCTCTTGTTAAAGCATATTTTTAGAAAAACTGTTTAACCTTATTGTTATTTTTCTGCTGATATCAAATGAATTAATTCTCTTTATTAAATCCTCACATGCCCTAATATGAAAAATAAAAATCCTACCTAGCAGGTAAGACTTTCTCAAAGGCCTCCTCCTCTTCGGCCCTTTTAGGCTGTGGTGTACCCCAGGGCTCCACCCTCGGTCCCTTACTCTTTAGCGTATACAATCTTCATCCGGGTCGGATCATAAACCGCTTCAGTCACATCTTTCAATCAGAAATAGAGACCCAACATGACATTAAAGGGTTAAGGCTCATTGACGAGCATCCATTCTCCAAAGGTCAAAAGGTCATTGAACCTCTCCCCTCCCTCTCTGCACCCACAGCGTGAAGCACGTTTCCGCCCTCCTCAAGCTGAAGACCAACCTCTCCAGAGCCGACAGGAGGACCGTCAAAGAGACTCTCTCCGAGACTTTGAACCAGACCAGCTTAGTCATCACCCGGCCCTTTTTCTCCGAGGTCCAAGTCAAATGAGCTGCAGGGTCCGCTAAGACCGCTGATCGTACGATCGCATTTCAGTTATTTTATCCATGATTGACAGTCGGGTGAATGCGTTGTGTGTGTGTGTGACGATGATGATTTTGAAAAACCTTCAAATTGAAAGTGACGCCATGTCCGTGAGGATTGACAACAACAATCAATGACTTGCAACGGAGGAGGTTTTGTATTTATTATATAAATATAAAACATTCATTCCACATTGTTGCTGGTAAATAATGTGCTTTTTTTTATTTTTACTGCTATAATATTCTTGTTAGTTTTCTCCAACTGTATGTTTACATTTCAAAATGTTTTTTTTTTGACTTTGCAAAGCTTTAATTTTATAATTTTATATATTTTTCATGCTTGTATCAGATCATGTGATGTACAGAATGTTATATGACAATGTCGTCCTGTCAGTTTCTAAATAAAGAAAAATAAAGAATGTCTACATTTGGAGGAACTCAACTTTTATCCAAACTCTCTGACGGACCTGAGTGGCGTTTTGTTAAACGTGACGTCACAAGAATGACATGGCATCGATCCAAGGGGGATTCCCACATTTCCCCTTCAGTTCTCCACCACTGTGAGGCGCTAGAGTGAGACGTACTGGTGTTAAAGGAGACACTGGTTCATATCGTGAAACTCAAAAAAGATATTTTACTCAGGTCCTGTCCAAATAAATGTAATGTCTTCAGTTTAAGCAGTTAGCTTGTTAGCTTACCAGTGAGCTAGAGGTCCCCAAAAGCTTACCAGCGAGGATCGGTATGGAACAGTGTTTTATTTTTGTGTTTGTCTGTGTGTAGCCAAGAGGTTTAAGGCACACGCTTTTACTTTGAAACTACAATTTAATACAACACAGGTGATGTTCTGTAGCAGGAGGACAGCTCGTACTTTATTTTCTCATCAAATCAAAAAATACACACTGCTCTGACTCAACTTCCTCCCTTCACCTTCAAAATAAGAGCACAAAACAAAAACATGAAACTGCTCGGTAACAGGAAACATAAAATCACTTGTCACGTTTGCTAAAAGCATCAAAATGGATTCCATGTGTTTGTCAGACTACAGGTGAGAAAGACATGATGTCATAAAAGGTAAGATCCATCCTCATCTCTGTTCAGCAAAAAGCTTTTCAAAACTGACCAGAGAATCTTTGTGGTGTACTTCTGATTCTTCCATGTTATTATTTGTTTGTTTAGACTCACAACAATAATTTTAATTACTTAAACTATTCAGTCCACTCAGATCATGTCTCCTCCATCAGAACCTCTGAACAATCATCAGCAGTGGAGGAAGATCAGAGTCTTCCCACCATCTTCATGCTCTGAAGGAAACATCTGAACTCATCATCATGGACAGCGAGACCAAACTCTGTAGAAACACATTTCTCAAGTCAGCAACTAAAGAAATGATCCCTGAAAGTAAAGTCTTGGTTTGTTCAGGATGTTTCTCAGAGTCTTGGTTCTGGAGACCAGGACCTTCACTCCTGGTGATCTCCTGAGGTCCAGAGAGAAGCTCCTCCTCCAATCATCTCTGAGGTGGTTCTCTACATGTACATGGGTTCTTTGTCTCTGTGTTTGGACCTTTTGTCCACATCACACGCTGTAAACGGTCACCATAATGAAGACTTTCAGGATCCAGGATGAAGACTTTCAGAGTCTCAGTTTGAGGTTCTGACGTGTGGACGGGACAAGCGGGTTTATCTGAGGCTGTCAGCATGAAACATCTCAGTGTGACTGAAGGTATATTGTGCTTAGACGACTCTGGACAGCGTCTGTCGGAGCGAGTGAGCGCTCTCTAGTGGATGAAGGATCTTTTAAATCCGTGCATTTCTGGACGCCATTACTTTCCTTAACGAGAGGAGAAACATCTCCGTTTATAAAAATCTCCGTATCCATGGTGGATGAGTTTCCTCTGGTATGAACTGAAGAAAACCTGGAGGAGTCAGTGGGAGGAGCTTCCTGTCATACCTCCATCCACCTTCAACCTGAGCAGAGTTCTAATCAGACAGAACAGTCTGTAACACCTGTGTGGGTGAGGAGGACCTGTGACGAACCACCAGGATCACCAGGAGTGAAGGTCCTGGTCTCCAGAACCAAGACTCTGAGAAACAACCTGAACAAACCAAGACTTTACTTTCAGGGATCATTTCTTTAGTTGCTGACTTGAGAAATGTGTTTCTACAGAGTTTGGTCTCGCTGTCCATGATGATGAGTTCAGATGTTTCCTTCAGAGCATGAAGATGGTGGGAAGACTCGGATCTTCCTCCACTGCTGATGATTGTTCTGATGGAGGAGACATGATCTGAGTGGACTGCAGGTAGTCCTAATAAGTCTCTGACGCTGATCCAGAACACTGCTGCATGTGTTCTGAGCAGAACCAGGTTACAAGAACATCTCTCTACTATATTAGCCTCCCTTCATTGGCTCCTGGTAAAATCTAGAATTTAATTAAAAATCCTTCTACTCACATATGAAACTCTCAACGATCAGAACCAACGTATGTGAAGGAGCTCATAGTTCCATATTGTCATTCAGAACTCTAGGCTCCCAGCATGCAGGGTTACTGGTAGTCCAAGAGTCTCCAGAAGTAGAATGGGAGCCAGAACCTTCAGCTATCAGGCTCCTCTCCTGTGGAACCATCTCCCAGTCTGGGTTCGGGGGGGCAGAAACTCTCTCTACATTTAAAAGTAGACTTAAAACCTTCTTTTACGATAAAGTTTATAATTAAGGCTGGCATAAGATAGCTGTTAGCTACGCTGCTATAGGTTTAAACTGCTAGGGGATCTCCCATGATGCACTGAGCTTTTCTCTCTTCCTCTCTCACTGTCACTCTTTATACACTCCTCTCACTTTAATGCATGTTACTGGATTAATGCATGTTAGTGGATTAATGCATGTTACTGGATTAATGCATGTTAGTGGATTAATGCATGTTAGTGGATTAATGCATGTGAGTGGATTAATGCATGTTACTGGATTAATGCAAGTTACTGGATTAATGCATGTTAGTGGATTAATGCATGTTACTGGATTAATGCATGTTACTGGATTAATACATGTTACTGGATTAATGCATGTTAGTGGATTAATGCATGTGAGTGGATTAATGCATGTTAGTGGACTAATGCATGTTAGTGGACTAATGAATGTTAGTGGATTAGTGCATGTGAGTGGATTAATGCATGTTAGTGGACTAATGCATGTTAGTGGATTAATGCATGTTACTGGATTAATACATGTTACTGGATTAATGCATGTGAGTGGATTAATGCATGTTAGTGGACTAATGCATGTGAGTGGTTTAATGCATGTTACTGGATTAATGCATGTTACTGGATTAATGCATGTTACTGGATTAATGCATGTTACTGGATTAATGTATGTTACTGGATTAATGCATGTTACTGAATTAATGCAAGTTACTGGATTAATGCATGTTACTGGATTAATGCATGTTACTGGATTAATGCATGTTACTGGATTAATGCATGTGAGTGGATTAATGCATGTTAGTGGACTAATGCATGTTAGTGGACTAATGAATGTTAGTGGATTAGTGCATGTGAGTGGATTAATGCATGTTAGTGGACTAATGCATGTTAGTGGATTAATGCATGTTACTGGATTAATACATGTTACTGGATTAATGCATGTGAGTGGATTAATGCATGTTAGTGGACTAATGCATGTTAGTGGTTTAATGCATGTTACTGGATTAATGCATGTTACTGGATTAATGCATGTTACTGGATTAATGCATGTTACTGGATTAATGTATGTTACTGGATTAATGCATGTTACTGAATTAATGCAAGTTACTGGATTAATGCATGTTACTGGATTAATGCATGTTAGTGGATTAATGCATGTTACTGGATTAATACATGTTACTGGATTAACGCATGTTGGTGGATTAATGCATGTTACTGGATTAATGCATGTTAGTGGATTAATGCATGTTAGTGGATTAATGCATGATAGTGGATTAATGCATGTTAGTGGATTAATGCATGTTAGTGGATTAATGCATGATAGTGGATTAATGCATGTAAGTGGATTAATGCATGTTACTGGATTAATGCATGTTGGTGGACTAATGCATGTTAGTGGATTAATGCATGTTTCTGGATTAATGCATGTTAGTGGATTAATGCATGTTAGTGGATTAATGCGTGTTACTATATTAATGCATGTTAGTGGATTAATGCATGTTACTAATTTAACTTCTTCTCTGGAGTCTTTCTGCTTCTACACCCGTCAGGGTCTCGTGGATGGAGGCTGGTTCTGCTGCTGTGGACCTGCTTGATGTCACTGATTACAATATGATCCTGATAATGATTACAATTATTACTTTTACTATCATTCTTATTATTATAGTTTAGTATTTTCCTATAAGTTATATCCACTAGAATAAACTAAGTTTCAGTTATGAAGGGAGTTTTTACCTTATTTTGTTTTTGGCACGAAGCTTTTATACATCAGAACCTCAAAGTCTCTGTGTTATTGAATTCTGCTGCATTAAACAACTTCTTCTGCTGATTTTACCCACAGATGTTCTGTGACGGAACCGTTCTGCCAAACCCAACAGATGATTCTTGGAACTTCTGTTGTGTTTAGTAAAGACAGTTCAAAGAACAGTCCACTCAGATCATGTCTCCTCCATCAGAACCTCTGAACAATCATCAGCAGTGGAGGAAGATCAGAGTCTTCCCACCATCTTCATGCTCTGAAGGAAACATCTGAACTCATCATCATGGACAGCGAGACCAAACTCTGTAGAAACACATTTCTCAAGTCAGCAACTAAAGAAATGATCCCTGAAAGTAAAGTCTTGGTTTGTTCAGGATGTTTCTCAGAGTCTTGGTTCTGGAGACAAGGACCTTCACTCCTGGTGATCTCCTGAGGTCCAGAGAGAAGCTCCTCCTTCAATCATCTCTGATGGATTAACACATTGTAATGATGACGTCTTTTTCTACCAAGAGTTGAAGAAGTTGTCCACATATAGACGGGGTTCTTCTAGAACTGAGCTTTCTCTCTTCTCCTTCAGGAGAGTAATCAGGTCAAAACAACTCTGCGTTTAAAAGAACCTCCAAACATTAGAGAGCGTTCGCTCTGACAAACGCTGTCAAGAGGATGACCGGCGTAATATCCGAGGCATTCAGTGACACCAAGGTGGGAAAGAGTCACGCAGTCAAACTTATGATCTGGACCAGTTACCACCGATTGACACGAACACATCTATCTAAGTTCTGGAGGAACTCCTAGAACGAGCAACTGAAGGTAATGAACACATATTCAAAGAAACAAAATGAGCTCTTTCAAAGAAGATGAATAAAGTTGAGTCCAATTCGGAACTTACTAGTTCAGAGTTACAGATTTCTCCAAGGGTCGGGTCGAAGACTGGTGGTCTTTATCCAGAATGGTAAAAACAGGAAACCCCTGCTGACTGTGATGGAGTTAACGGGTTGTGATTGTCTGATCTGTTCTCCAATGGGTAATGGGCATCAGTGGTCCTCTGTCGTGTTGACTGACTGACAGGTCGGTTATTCGACTCAGCCCGCCTTCACAAGAGTTCATTTATCTGGACGTCCAGGTTTAACAAATAACCAATCGCGTTCATGTTCATGTTCATGTTCATGTTCATGTTAAAGTCAAGAGGAAGACATTGGTAACACATTCACCTACACAGGAAGTGGTCTCTACTTTGGCTGTGTTCGACTTCCTGCATTGTCACCAGCCAGTGTTACAGCGCCACTCTATGGGAACGACGTTCATTTAGAGTAAAATCACAAACGTGGGTTTAGGGGTTCTGTGTCTCACAGGGGTTACACTGACTTAAACAAACTGGTTTAAGTCATCTACAGCTGCAGTTAAACTAGATGTTGAAGTGACGAATGTAGAAGCAGCTTTACTTCAATTCTTCAAAATCAACTAAGGTTTGATTTATGAGGCACCAATAAACCAAAAATCTTATTTGATAAAATCTTTATTTAAGTTTACTCTAAAGGAAACAGGAAGTTGAGAGACCTGTAAAGCCCCGCCCACTCCGGTGTTCCCACATGGTGTTTCCTGATCAGACCTTCTCTGAGGAGATTTGCTTCTTTCTTCTGCTCAGCTTGTTTCAGTTCAAAACCTTCTTGATTTTACCCACAGATGGAATAAGAGACTGAAGGTTGTCTTTGAACAAAACAATTAACCGCTTAATTTATTTTATTGTCAAACAACAGTCCACTCAGATCATGTCTCCTCCAGTAGAACCTCTGAACAATCATCAGCAGTGGAGGAAGATCAGAGTCTTCCCACCATCTTCATGCTCTGAAGGAAACATCTGAACTCATCATCATGGACAGCGAGACCAAACTCTGTAGAAACACATTCCTCAAGTCAGCAACTAAAGAAATGATCCCTGAAAGTAAAGTCTTGGTTTGTTCAGGATGTTTCTCAGAGTCTTGGTTCTGGAGACCAGGACCTTCACTCCTGGTGATCTCCTGAGGTCCAGAGAGAAGCTCCTCCTCCAATCATCTCTGACAGATTAACACATTGGTCTTCATTCACTTATTCTTTCCTGATACTTATAGCCAAATATTTACATACATCACATATTTATATATATATATATTTTCCTTAAATATATTCAAAAGAAGACTCCGAAAAGAAAAATCTACGTCAGACTCGTGAAACCTTCTTAAACGGCCCAAAGAAGGACGGGTGTTTCTGGAGGGGGGCGCAGAGCGGAAGAAGTGAAAAAAAAAAGGTGATAAATGATCTCAAGCCTGATGTTAGCAAACATGGCGTTAAACTCACGGGAGAGAATCTGAATCTGAGTCTGGATCCATCGAGAGAAACTTTATTATTCAATACTTGAAGCGGCTTCTTCAGCTGCTGATTATCAGATACACACTTATACTGGTGGTGGTGGCTGATGACTACTGACGTATTTGAAGGATGAAACTGATGGATCTCTAAGAGTAGGTGGAGATTGGGAGGTGGAGGTCAAGCGAACATGGAATCACTCAGATGTTGGTAGATTCTGATCTTACCTAAGAGCAAATCCCAAAAAAGAAACGGCGTAAGTGGGTTTAAGAAGAATTTTATTCGTAAAGACAGTTTGCGAGTCAGACCCAATGTTCAAGTTTGAAGTTTTCAAACTCCACCAAAGTGTCTCAGTGAACATCAAAGAGGACACAGGAGGATTTTAGGATTTAAAGATGAATACGTTCGACGAAAATAATCAACTAAAGGTAAAGAAAATAATAATATAATAATAATAATAATCAGTTCAAACCATAAATCACCCGTTTTGTTGATTTCCTTACATTTGAATTTAAACCAAAGTTTCCAAAGCCTCAAAGACAACTGAGAAACGAGTGAAGCGAAAAATGTTTGTTGGCTGCTGCTGGTTGATCCGTTTGTCAGCCGCCGGACTGATTTCCTTCAGAACCAAATAAACGGAGCAGGACAGAAGGAGACAATTATTTTTCGCTTTTCTTTAACGTTGCAAAATAAAGTGTTTTTTTTTTTTTTTAGACATTTCCCAAATTACGCAAACAGCCCTGAATCAGTCTCCTATCAGTTCTCCGGAGGAAGGAGGCGGGGCTAAACAGACACCGGCGATTGTTCGGCCTTTGGAGTTCTGGATGGAGTTTCTTTTTAGCCGCTTTAAGGGTTAGACACATTTTCTTCGGCTTTTCGAGTTACAGAAACTCAGACAATCAAGTCCAGCTTTTCTTTATGCATTTCTCCCTTCATCAAAGCCATGAAATCCCCTGATTGATCTCCTCAAATGAAATGAAATGCAGGTATTTGTAGAGTATTTAATCCACAAAGTGAGTAAAATAGAAACTGTTGGAGAAAAATATCATATAATCAAGATGGATCAGAACAGAATATAATATCTGTAATTCTATGTTTGCGAGTGTATAATAGTAAACTCTGTGTTCTGTTTTCACACGAGCTTATGAAATGAAAATAAAGAGGTAAATTACAAGTCCCTCAAATCTGTGTTAAGTACAGTACTTGAGTACTTAGTTACTTACCACCACTGTACTGCATGACTGAATACGATTATCACCTCAGCATGAGTGTTACTTTAGAAAGTCCAATCTGAGTGTGTGCATGTGTGTGTGAGTGTGTGTGTGTGTGAGTGTGTGTGTGTGCGTGTGAGTGTATGTGTGTGTGAGTGTGTGTGTGTGCGTGTGTGTGTGACTGTGTGTGAGTGTGTGCATGTGTGTGTGAGTGTATGTGTGCATGTGTGAGTGTGTGTGTGTGTGTGTGTGTGTGTGTGTGCATGTGTGAGTGTGTGTGTGTGTGTGTGTGTGTGGACTTTCCGCCGCTCGAGGAAACTTTCCCTCTGCATTATCTCCAGGGGGAGGAGCTTGTTCCTGCTCTATAAAACTTCAGCGCAGCTGCTGCCTTCAGAACATCAGAAGATCAGGGTGAGACAATTACAGCTACACACACACACACACACTCACACACACACGCACACACACACACACACACACACACACACACACACACACACACACACACACACACACACACACACACACACACACACAGGTTTTTATTCATGCTACCATTCATAACTTACTTTATATATTTATTTCACACAAGGTTCGTTTCACCTCAAGGATTATTTTCCCACAATTTTTCATCTCAGAAGCTAAAAAAGGAGTTTTATCAGTGATAGAATGTATTTTTAGTTACGGTCATGTCATTCTGTGCAAACCTTCATTTTCTCATCTTCGTTCAGTTTAACTCTGATTTCTAAGTTTTTGTTTCTTCTTGATTTTATTTTTAAAAGGTTTCTAGCTTCTTGTTTCTCGCTCTACTCCTCCACTCTGCTTCATGATTTATTTGTTTATTGTCCAAAATACATGTAGTGGAATATCAAAAACTCCCAAATATTATTCTTTAGGATTTTATTTTGAAGTGAGGAAATACAGGAAATAATGTGAGTTTGAGAAATTTAGAGATTTTCTTTTGTTTTTGTAAACTAACTTTTAGAACGTTTTTATTTTTCTTTATTTTCGCGATAAAAACGTCTTGAAAAAGGTCATTTAAAAAGTAAAGCAAGAAATGACAGTAGTTGGAACTCCTTCACTTTTATGAAATACAATCTTTATTAAGTTTCTCTCGTCCTTAACCCTTTAATGTCCTCCTCAAGAAATAAATGTCTTTGAAAAACTGTTTTTATTTGGATCTTAAACACACTAAATACTCCGTAACATGACAAACCATTTAGCTTAGCATCTCTAAAACCATTAAAAGAATCAGACTTACTGGTTATTTAAGGAGGAAATTTTGTATCTTGTGGAAAATAATCCATAGATTAGATTGTTTTTACAAAACTATTTGACTTTTAATAGGTAATACCTTACTGTTTAGCATTTAGCAACATGCTATCACTTAAAAACAGGTTCAGTCACATTTTTCTATAAGACATAATGAAATAAAAGCTGCTCAAACAAACAGTTGAGCAGGACATTAAAGGGTTAACGGCATTATATGTTCCATTTATTTGTTGGTTCCTGTTAATTCCTTTTGTCAAAAGAAGGTGTGTTGTGTAAAAAAACACAGTTATGTAAGGGCAGGAGGTAAACTGACAACATTTAAACTTTCATCTTTAAATGCCACGTCATGAATTACATATAAAATAAGTAACACAATAGAAGCAGGAACTCTAAAATTAAATGTATTATTATTATTATTAAAGCAGAAGAGCCTCCAGAATTAAGATAAAAGCAAATCATAGCTTCAATCAAAAACGCTTAAGTGAATGTAGTTAGCAGGTCAGCTAACAATAGCTAACGCTGACACGTAGCTTTTCTAGTTTTGGTTGTGAATTTTGTCTGTTTTTTGATTGAGACTCGTTTGGCGGTTCTGTGTGAAAACAGTTCCTACTTCAGGCTCCTTCTTGGATAACGATGAAGCTCCGGTCCCAGTTTGTGGAGACGCTTGGCTTCAGGCCGAAACCTCTCCTGGATCAAAGAGGGAGACCCGCTGGAGGACGATGGTTTAAACTCCCAAAGTTATGGGGGGGTCCGAGAGGTCAAGCTGTGAACCACGCCTCCCCCACGGACGGACGCAAAGCCTCCTTGACGGACGGACGCAAAGCCTCCTTGACGGACGGACGCAAAGCCTCCTTGACGGACGGACGCCACTCACCAAAGGAAGAAGAGCCCCAGAAAGGTCGGCTAAAAGCTAAAAACATGCATGAATGCGTTGGTTGACTTTATAACCATTACTTCTTCTATCTAGGAACTCTTCTTCAGTTCTTCATCCCGACATCAGGACACATAGATCATCAACCGCGTCCTGTAACGACTCAGTGTTCTGTGGAACATGAGACTTTAGAGCAGTTATTACCGTGTTATTACCGCTTTAACTGTTACAGCAGCCGACATGACCCACCGCAAAATCATTCATGGCTGGATTTTAAACTCCAACCACGTTTACGGAAACGCTCTGATGTCATGTCAGAAAATTAAGAGACAATTTCAGTTTCACATTTTTACTGATCGCTTTCACATCAAAAGAACCACATCGGGTCGTTCCATGTCGTCTCCTCAGGCCCGTTTATGAACTTTACCTCCATCCAGAACTTCAGGATTGTGTTCCGGTCAGGTGGATCAGGCTTAGAACTCAGTCTATCCCAACGAGCCTCTGAGCAAGGCACCAACATGCCTGGCTACAAAACGCTCCCTCGTGTGGCTGAAAGGTGAACTGCAGATGGAAATATAGAATAATAGTCAAATAGAAACAGAACTATTGTATTTATTTAGCGATCCAAATAAAATCTCCTGCGACCCACATGTGGGTCCCGCCCCACTCTCTCTCTCTGATTATTATTATTATCATTATTATTAATTTTGTTGTTTATTAGATATGTCATTTATTAATATTTAGAATGTATTATCCTAGAAGATGAAGAAAGCCGGTGTTTTTTTTAAATCCAGCTGGTTGAGGTTCCATCCGTGTTCCTTCTGGTCATTCCAGGAAGTTGAGGCGCCTGATTTTACTGCAAACGTCTGAAAACGGACCTTCTGTCTTCTTCTCTCCCTCAGTGATCCTCACATTCCAGCAGATCCTGGAGGGCAACCACTTCCGAGAGGCCGGCCAGCTGCTGATGGAGACCGAGGAGCAGCTCTTTGGGGAGAGGATCCACCCTGAGGTTTTCCAGCATCACCAGGAATACGTCGACCAGCTCGCAGCCGACTACGGAGAGCTCAGAGGTCGGGTTCTGGAGACCCTGAAACTATCCCTCTCTCCAGCAGAGGTCAGCTTGGACGCTCTGATCTCTGCTGTGGATGCCATCAAACAGGAGGAGGACCAGGACCAGCAGTGGAAGCAGAGGGAGCAGACCCCACCGGCCTGGAGGCCCAGTGGCTGGAGAAAGCTCCATGATGAAACAGTTCGGACCTTAGTGGAGCAGCGGATGGACGACCAGTCAGCACCTCCTGCGGACCAGGCGGACCTGTCCTCCATCCAGGCAGACATCCAAACGATGGGGAGGCGGCTGAAGGAGGACCTTCTGCTGGTGGCGGGGGTAGTGAAGAACTGCTACCCATCAAGTATGGACATCTGCAATTTTTACGCCCGGTTGTACCACCAGAACCACAGCGCCAGACTCCAGAAGATCGCAGAGTTTGTTCTGGGGGACAAGGACAGCACCTTCCTCCTGCGCTGGGTGAACGAGTTCTATCCAGAGTAAGTCAGGTTTGAAGGAACCGAAGCTTCTGGGTCCATTCTGTCAGAGAGAGGTTTCAGAACCGATCGGTCGGATCGCCACTAAATGTAAGGGACGGGAAATCCGCTTTTTATTAAGTGGACCGGTTCTAAACATCATCCATCATTTCCACAAACGCATCACTTTCACACTCTGCTGCTCAGGTTGATTGAGCCCTGTGTTACAGCGCAGCGCCAAATCTACCAGAATGCATTGCGGCAAAATGACAGATTTGGTTTGACTATCAGGCAGATTTTCATTTTCTCTGCTGCCCGTTCTTGTTTTGAATTTTTAAAGATTATAACTCGAGTAGTTAAAGCAAAAGTGGATCAAATCAAAAAGTAGATCTTCTTCATAATGAACCCAAAAGAACCCGGACCGGTTTCACCTGAAAGAAAAATCACAGGGACACAAAGTAAACCACGAGGAAAACATTATTTTTGATGATCTGAAAGTCACTTCAGGCTCTTAATGCAAAAAATGTTCTTTTTATGAAAAAACATTTTTCAACTTTGTTACTATTCCAGTATTTTTGTTGATTTGTATTTTATGTCAGTTTGTTCAAAATATCTTGTTAGAACTTGTTGAGTGTAATAATAACACATTATAATTTAATATAAAGTAATACAATATTAAACTGAAATGATTAAATTATATTAAGTATAGTATCATAATTTGATATAAAATAAAATGAAATAAAATGGAATAAAATAAAATGGAATAAAATAAAATGGAATAAATCAAATAGAATGATATAATCCAAATGAACTCAAAATGTTCTTGAGTGGCGGAAAACGTTCTATTTTTAACTTCTAGTTAAAAATAAAGGATAAAGCTGTAAAAATAACAATAGTGACCTTTGCGTCACATTTAAGCGATTTGTGGCACCATTGTTTATTTCAGGACTGAAACACACACCTGATACTACTTGATACTCGCGGATACTTTTAATATCCTGCGTCGTTACTCAAAGCTGGATCTTCTGCTCCCTCTCAGAATCCTCCAGAAGCCGGAGCTGGCCGCTGAGATCCATTCTGAGGAGTTGGGAAAGCTGCTGCCTAAAGACTTACTGGAACCTCTGGAGGAACAATACCTCAGCAAACAACAGGTAACTTTTGGTTTAGTGCATGTACATAAATATATACTTGTTATGTGGACTTTGTGTTTGTTGTGTGGTTCATGGTTTCCATAGAAGACTCCCTTTTAGTCTTTTTGAACTCTAGCGCCAACCCGAATGGAAATCTTTCCTTTTCAGCCCCTCGACTGTAGAGCAGCAGCAGAAAGTTGATTCAAAACAAGCGTTTTCAAAATACAAAAATACCTCTTTTAAAGGTGCAGTGTGTCAAATTCAGCAGCGTCTAGTTCCAGATCACAAACCTGTTGGACACAGCTAACCAGCAACAACGGACTCATTCTACGCTAATGTCTTATTTTCAGCTCATTTAAACACCATAAAAAACACAGTTGTGAAAATTCTATTTCATTTATTCAAAGAAAGACACCACTAGATTCTATGCACTGCACCTTTAAACGTAAACAGTACCTGCTCTTTGAGTGTAGATAATGAATGAAGAGTTTAGGAGGAAATGGAGTTTCCACGTTGTTGTTAGAAGAACGGTTGGACGGTATCGTATGACTGACGCTGTTTCGCCGTTGCAGGACGAGCTGATGGTTTACGTCAGTCGTATCCTGGAGGAAGCAGAGGAGAAATGGACGAGAGGAGAAGCTCCGATCAGGGAGGACGGCTGCTTCGTCAGTCCCATGGCCTACGACATCATCCAGGTAGAAACATCAGAACCTGCGGCGCTCTTCATCTTCTGAACAGTCTGTCCACTGTGGGCCAAAACCAGCAGTCGTCATTCTCTGCCTCGTTTTTTATATTTATATATATATATTTTTGTGAGAATGTGCGGCGACTCACGTTTTAGGGCTTGTTCTCTCATTTACTGTCATCTCTAAATCTTGTCCTCCTCCTGTCTTCAGTTCATCAACGGGATGGTGACTTCAGCCGAGAAGGTCGTTGGTGATCGACACAAGGCCCGAAGAATAACCTGCCAACTCGGAGATTTAATGCTGAGGTAAAAAAAAAAGATGATTTTCTTGTAAATAAGGAACATTTGAACATTTTTTAAAATGTTCTTCTTTATAAAACAATGTGGAAACAAAAACCTGCTGCTCTCACCGATCTGCCGCAGGTTCAGGACTTTCCACACCAACATCATGAAGCAGGACAAAGCGAGCGCCAAACCCTTCATCAAGGCTAATCTGGGCTGCATTGAGCAGTTTAGGTACATTTACCACCTTTAGACGCGGTGGCGGGATTTATTAAGATCACCTCCTGCTGATAACCACGGGGGAGAATTATGTGTGTGTGTTAACGTGTCTCCTGTGGTCCGTCTGCAGCGACGTCCTCCGTAAGAAGAGGCATTTGTCGCCGGAGGACGTGAGAGAAAACTGCCTGCACATCCTGTCCGACATGAAAGAATCTGCCCACAGCTATTTATTAAAACCCGTTCACGAGGTCCTCAAGGTACGTCCGCGTTATTCATCCGGAACATTTCAACATTCACCGCTACAAAGGGCTGGACAGAAGAAGATGAAGCAGAAGAAGTAATAACATAAAGTATATATGTATTGGTTTGAAATATTAAAGGACAGCGCATGAAAGAGGGGCGGAGGATGAGGAGTATTCTCTCATTACCACAGAGAAAGATCTACCAGAGAGGTGGGACCGTTGTGTCCGTTACAACAACCCAGTTTTACAGACGATTTATGACATCATGGTCGACCATATCAAAAATAATCAAAAGTGAACAAGCCCCAGAGTCCGGCGACCAGGTGGTCTTCTGTCTCACTGATAAGAGTTTTATACTAAGACTGTCAATCAAAAACCAGCGTCACATGCTCCCTCATCACCATGAACACATTACGTTTACTTTGAAGCAGTCCCACAATGTAGTGTAGTGTAATCTATGCAGGAGGGCGGGACTAGAACCTCACAGGATCAACTTCCACTCATCTGATCAGTTCAGGGACGTTTGCAGGAATCGTTTTTTTCATCTGCAGAATCTGCTAATATATCTGCTGCGATGAAACTTTGAAGGGATGCCTGTTTGTTCCTCACACAGCCACAGTACCGTAAACTGGGAACCAGTGACTGGCTGAATAAACCCCTGTTTGCCAAACTTCTGGTCAGCATTGAAGATGAGCTGCAGGATCTTCAGGGTTCCCCAGAATGCTGCCACCAGGTAGACCTCGAGGAATCATGAAACCTAATCTTCTGAATTCAGTTTAAATGAGAACATTATTACTGATTTTATCCATTTATTTCATTAGTTCATTTGACAGGGACTTTTAAATTGAGTTCATCTGTAGTTTTTGGTTCTGCCGTTACTGAGAAAGGTGAAGAATAGTTTTCAATGTTAATAAAACGGTCCCGATCTGAAAAACTCAACAGAATTAGAAAGTATAGTTGGTTTATTTTTAATGTTGAACAAGATCAAATACATCTTAGCAAACGTTCCTGACATGTGTTTGTAATTTAACTGGGAATCCAAGCCAACACTCAGAT
The DNA here is from genome assembly GCA_037951165.1 of Lophius americanus. NCBI lineage: Eukaryota > Metazoa > Chordata > Actinopteri > Lophiiformes > Lophiidae > Lophius > Lophius americanus. Next base: position 411,107 of record JBBDHG010000322.1, read on the forward strand.
ACTTGAACTTTCAGATTCTTTGACTAGTTTCTTTTTGCTGCGGCCTCAAAATGATCTCCAGCTTTATTTGTGGATTGATTTCAGACGCTGGTCGGCCGGCTGCATCTGGAGGTGACAGCTGAATATGTGAAGAGGCTCCTGAAGGGCGAGATCAAACTGAAGGACAGGGAGCAGCAGCTGAAGGCCTACGTGACCGTGAAGGACGACGCAGATAGTTTGCAGAGTTTATTCGTCAACATGGTGAGAAGGCGGCACCATGTCCCGCTCTGCTGTCTGGTTGACCAGATGTTTGAGTTTCTATTCCGGGAAAACGTGTTCCACTTGACCGAACCGGCCTACGATATGACCCAGTGGCAGTATGTAGATGCTAAAGGGTAGGGGGCCAAGGATGGAGCCCTGGGGGACACCACATGAATGAAACAACATATGCAAACAAATCATTTTCTCATAGTTGTTGTTTCTTTGTGAGGACATCAAAGGGTTAACAAGCAAAATTCCCAGGGACGGGAGGAATCAGTGGTATAAGTAGAAACTCCACTGCAGTGACTGTAAAGTAAAGTTCTCCCTGTAGACTGAACTGATGATGGTTTGTCTCCTCAGGGGTCAAAGGAGGACTGGTTAGAGGAAATCCTCAGCAAGATTGCTGAGTTGCTGAAACTCCAGGACCTCCCTGCCATACAGATGCAAGTGGCTTCACTGGGAACTGCTTTTCCTGACCTCAGGTGACCTTTGCACTCTGAAGAAGAAACTGTTAAAACGAGTATTTACAGCGTATTTGTCACATATGCGCCTGGGGTCTCCAGTGGAACTGAAAATGACCTCATAGCGGCGTGACGTGAGGGGCTTCCATAACCTCATGATGGGCGTAAGTGAACCCACTTCCAGGGAGAGAGGGGAGGGGCAACAGGAAGTTAAAATACAGTTAGATGTTTCCTGGCAGCAGGACGAGGATGAAGATGAGTAGAAGCTCCTATCCCCGCTGACATTAGCAAAGACGGAGGGAACCTCCTGGACGACAGAGAAACAGACACACCATTTACAAAAACATGGGTCATTTAGAGTCACCCATTCAATCCCACACAAGAGCCCAGGTTCCCAGGTGGATTAGAACCTGGAACCTTCTTGCTGCAGGGCATCAGTGCAGTCAGATAAAAGGCTTCTGGAGACTGCTATGGTGGGTCTGCTGCTATGGAAGCAGAGATGTTCTCAGTCAGAGGCAGCATCCAATAATATTCCACAGTCTGAGTCGTGACAAAGATCCATCTCCTTGACACGGAGGAGTGGATCCAACTGAGCCTGAGAGTGTGTGACAGCTAGTATGAGTGTGTGAGGGGGTAGTCTTCCTGACTGAACTACAACTACAGCTTCATGTTATGCAGCAGGTGAATCTTTTCTCCTGAAGTTATATTTTTGGAACAGGAAAAACGGTCAAACGTAGATCTTCAACAAGGAACAGTTGGTGATGGATAGACGAGGTCAGCGTGGGTGAGCCTCTCCAGAACTGCAGGACTTGTTGGGTGCTGGTGGTTCGGACCCCCCAAAGGGGTCTAATGAAGGACCACTGGTGGACTTTAACGTCCCCGATAAGGAAAAAACGATGGAAAAAGTTTTCATTTGTTTTTAATGACATTTATTGATTTTATATCTTAGACCGTCTAAAGTTACTGGAAAAATTAAAAAATTTTTGGTCGACCCTGTTTTTTTAAATAGCAAAAAATAATCTGAATCATTCTACGATGAAATGTTTGATTTCAGTGAAGATGAAGGTGCATTTTCGTTGAATTAACTTAAACCTCTTGTTAAAGCATATTTTTAGAAAAACTGTTTAACCTTATTGTTATTTTTCTGCTGATATCAAATGAATTAATTCTCTTTATTAAATCCTCACATGCCCTAATATGAAAAATAAAAATCCTACCTAGCAGGTAAGACTTTCTCAAAGGCCTCCTCCTCTTCGGCCCTTTTAGGCTGTGGTGTACCCCAGGGCTCCACCCTCGGTCCCTTACTCTTTAGCGTATACAATCTTCATCCGGGTCGGATCATAAACCGCTTCAGTCACATCTTTCAATCAGAAATAGAGACCCAACATGACATTAAAGGGTTAAGGCTCATTGACGAGCATCCATTCTCCAAAGGTCAAAAGGTCATTGAACCTCTCCCCTCCCTCTCTGCACCCACAGCGTGAAGCACGTTTCCGCCCTCCTCAAGCTGAAGACCAACCTCTCCAGAGCCGACAGGAGGACCGTCAAAGAGACTCTCTCCGAGACTTTGAACCAGACCAGCTTAGTCATCACCCGGCCCTTTTTCTCCGAGGTCCAAGTCAAATGAGCTGCAGGGTCCGCTAAGACCGCTGATCGTACGATCGCATTTCAGTTATTTTATCCATGATTGACAGTCGGGTGAATGCGTTGTGTGTGTGTGTGACGATGATGATTTTGAAAAACCTTCAAATTGAAAGTGACGCCATGTCCGTGAGGATTGACAACAACAATCAATGACTTGCAACGGAGGAGGTTTTGTATTTATTATATAAATATAAAACATTCATTCCACATTGTTGCTGGTAAATAATGTGCTTTTTTTTATTTTTACTGCTATAATATTCTTGTTAGTTTTCTCCAACTGTATGTTTACATTTCAAAATGTTTTTTTTTTGACTTTGCAAAGCTTTAATTTTATAATTTTATATATTTTTCATGCTTGTATCAGATCATGTGATGTACAGAATGTTATATGACAATGTCGTCCTGTCAGTTTCTAAATAAAGAAAAATAAAGAATGTCTACATTTGGAGGAACTCAACTTTTATCCAAACTCTCTGACGGACCTGAGTGGCGTTTTGTTAAACGTGACGTCACAAGAATGACATGGCATCGATCCAAGGGGGATTCCCACATTTCCCCTTCAGTTCTCCACCACTGTGAGGCGCTAGAGTGAGACGTACTGGTGTTAAAGGAGACACTGGTTCATATCGTGAAACTCAAAAAAGATATTTTACTCAGGTCCTGTCCAAATAAATGTAATGTCTTCAGTTTAAGCAGTTAGCTTGTTAGCTTACCAGTGAGCTAGAGGTCCCCAAAAGCTTACCAGCGAGGATCGGTATGGAACAGTGTTTTATTTTTGTGTTTGTCTGTGTGTAGCCAAGAGGTTTAAGGCACACGCTTTTACTTTGAAACTACAATTTAATACAACACAGGTGATGTTCTGTAGCAGGAGGACAGCTCGTACTTTATTTTCTCATCAAATCAAAAAATACACACTGCTCTGACTCAACTTCCTCCCTTCACCTTCAAAATAAGAGCACAAAACAAAAACATGAAACTGCTCGGTAACAGGAAACATAAAATCACTTGTCACGTTTGCTAAAAGCATCAAAATGGATTCCATGTGTTTGTCAGACTACAGGTGAGAAAGACATGATGTCATAAAAGGTAAGATCCATCCTCATCTCTGTTCAGCAAAAAGCTTTTCAAAACTGACCAGAGAATCTTTGTGGTGTACTTCTGATTCTTCCATGTTATTATTTGTTTGTTTAGACTCACAACAATAATTTTAATTACTTAAACTATTCAGTCCACTCAGATCATGTCTCCTCCATCAGAACCTCTGAACAATCATCAGCAGTGGAGGAAGATCAGAGTCTTCCCACCATCTTCATGCTCTGAAGGAAACATCTGAACTCATCATCATGGACAGCGAGACCAAACTCTGTAGAAACACATTTCTCAAGTCAGCAACTAAAGAAATGATCCCTGAAAGTAAAGTCTTGGTTTGTTCAGGATGTTTCTCAGAGTCTTGGTTCTGGAGACCAGGACCTTCACTCCTGGTGATCTCCTGAGGTCCAGAGAGAAGCTCCTCCTCCAATCATCTCTGAGGTGGTTCTCTACATGTACATGGGTTCTTTGTCTCTGTGTTTGGACCTTTTGTCCACATCACACGCTGTAAACGGTCACCATAATGAAGACTTTCAGGATCCAGGATGAAGACTTTCAGAGTCTCAGTTTGAGGTTCTGACGTGTGGACGGGACAAGCGGGTTTATCTGAGGCTGTCAGCATGAAACATCTCAGTGTGACTGAAGGTATATTGTGCTTAGACGACTCTGGACAGCGTCTGTCGGAGCGAGTGAGCGCTCTCTAGTGGATGAAGGATCTTTTAAATCCGTGCATTTCTGGACGCCATTACTTTCCTTAACGAGAGGAGAAACATCTCCGTTTATAAAAATCTCCGTATCCATGGTGGATGAGTTTCCTCTGGTATGAACTGAAGAAAACCTGGAGGAGTCAGTGGGAGGAGCTTCCTGTCATACCTCCATCCACCTTCAACCTGAGCAGAGTTCTAATCAGACAGAACAGTCTGTAACACCTGTGTGGGTGAGGAGGACCTGTGACGAACCACCAGGATCACCAGGAGTGAAGGTCCTGGTCTCCAGAACCAAGACTCTGAGAAACAACCTGAACAAACCAAGACTTTACTTTCAGGGATCATTTCTTTAGTTGCTGACTTGAGAAATGTGTTTCTACAGAGTTTGGTCTCGCTGTCCATGATGATGAGTTCAGATGTTTCCTTCAGAGCATGAAGATGGTGGGAAGACTCGGATCTTCCTCCACTGCTGATGATTGTTCTGATGGAGGAGACATGATCTGAGTGGACTGCAGGTAGTCCTAATAAGTCTCTGACGCTGATCCAGAACACTGCTGCATGTGTTCTGAGCAGAACCAGGTTACAAGAACATCTCTCTACTATATTAGCCTCCCTTCATTGGCTCCTGGTAAAATCTAGAATTTAATTAAAAATCCTTCTACTCACATATGAAACTCTCAACGATCAGAACCAACGTATGTGAAGGAGCTCATAGTTCCATATTGTCATTCAGAACTCTAGGCTCCCAGCATGCAGGGTTACTGGTAGTCCAAGAGTCTCCAGAAGTAGAATGGGAGCCAGAACCTTCAGCTATCAGGCTCCTCTCCTGTGGAACCATCTCCCAGTCTGGGTTCGGGGGGGCAGAAACTCTCTCTACATTTAAAAGTAGACTTAAAACCTTCTTTTACGATAAAGTTTATAATTAAGGCTGGCATAAGATAGCTGTTAGCTACGCTGCTATAGGTTTAAACTGCTAGGGGATCTCCCATGATGCACTGAGCTTTTCTCTCTTCCTCTCTCACTGTCACTCTTTATACACTCCTCTCACTTTAATGCATGTTACTGGATTAATGCATGTTAGTGGATTAATGCATGTTACTGGATTAATGCATGTTAGTGGATTAATGCATGTTAGTGGATTAATGCATGTTAGTGGATTAATGCATGTGAGTGGATTAATGCATGTTACTGGATTAATGCAAGTTACTGGATTAATGCATGTTAGTGGATTAATGCATGTTACTGGATTAATGCATGTTACTGGATTAATACATGTTACTGGATTAATGCATGTTAGTGGATTAATGCATGTGAGTGGATTAATGCATGTTAGTGGACTAATGCATGTTAGTGGACTAATGAATGTTAGTGGATTAGTGCATGTGAGTGGATTAATGCATGTTAGTGGACTAATGCATGTTAGTGGATTAATGCATGTTACTGGATTAATACATGTTACTGGATTAATGCATGTGAGTGGATTAATGCATGTTAGTGGACTAATGCATGTGAGTGGTTTAATGCATGTTACTGGATTAATGCATGTTACTGGATTAATGCATGTTACTGGATTAATGCATGTTACTGGATTAATGTATGTTACTGGATTAATGCATGTTACTGAATTAATGCAAGTTACTGGATTAATGCATGTTACTGGATTAATGCATGTTACTGGATTAATGCATGTTACTGGATTAATGCATGTGAGTGGATTAATGCATGTTAGTGGACTAATGCATGTTAGTGGACTAATGAATGTTAGTGGATTAGTGCATGTGAGTGGATTAATGCATGTTAGTGGACTAATGCATGTTAGTGGATTAATGCATGTTACTGGATTAATACATGTTACTGGATTAATGCATGTGAGTGGATTAATGCATGTTAGTGGACTAATGCATGTTAGTGGTTTAATGCATGTTACTGGATTAATGCATGTTACTGGATTAATGCATGTTACTGGATTAATGCATGTTACTGGATTAATGTATGTTACTGGATTAATGCATGTTACTGAATTAATGCAAGTTACTGGATTAATGCATGTTACTGGATTAATGCATGTTAGTGGATTAATGCATGTTACTGGATTAATACATGTTACTGGATTAACGCATGTTGGTGGATTAATGCATGTTACTGGATTAATGCATGTTAGTGGATTAATGCATGTTAGTGGATTAATGCATGATAGTGGATTAATGCATGTTAGTGGATTAATGCATGTTAGTGGATTAATGCATGATAGTGGATTAATGCATGTAAGTGGATTAATGCATGTTACTGGATTAATGCATGTTGGTGGACTAATGCATGTTAGTGGATTAATGCATGTTTCTGGATTAATGCATGTTAGTGGATTAATGCATGTTAGTGGATTAATGCGTGTTACTATATTAATGCATGTTAGTGGATTAATGCATGTTACTAATTTAACTTCTTCTCTGGAGTCTTTCTGCTTCTACACCCGTCAGGGTCTCGTGGATGGAGGCTGGTTCTGCTGCTGTGGACCTGCTTGATGTCACTGATTACAATATGATCCTGATAATGATTACAATTATTACTTTTACTATCATTCTTATTATTATAGTTTAGTATTTTCCTATAAGTTATATCCACTAGAATAAACTAAGTTTCAGTTATGAAGGGAGTTTTTACCTTATTTTGTTTTTGGCACGAAGCTTTTATACATCAGAACCTCAAAGTCTCTGTGTTATTGAATTCTGCTGCATTAAACAACTTCTTCTGCTGATTTTACCCACAGATGTTCTGTGACGGAACCGTTCTGCCAAACCCAACAGATGATTCTTGGAACTTCTGTTGTGTTTAGTAAAGACAGTTCAAAGAACAGTCCACTCAGATCATGTCTCCTCCATCAGAACCTCTGAACAATCATCAGCAGTGGAGGAAGATCAGAGTCTTCCCACCATCTTCATGCTCTGAAGGAAACATCTGAACTCATCATCATGGACAGCGAGACCAAACTCTGTAGAAACACATTTCTCAAGTCAGCAACTAAAGAAATGATCCCTGAAAGTAAAGTCTTGGTTTGTTCAGGATGTTTCTCAGAGTCTTGGTTCTGGAGACAAGGACCTTCACTCCTGGTGATCTCCTGAGGTCCAGAGAGAAGCTCCTCCTTCAATCATCTCTGATGGATTAACACATTGTAATGATGACGTCTTTTTCTACCAAGAGTTGAAGAAGTTGTCCACATATAGACGGGGTTCTTCTAGAACTGAGCTTTCTCTCTTCTCCTTCAGGAGAGTAATCAGGTCAAAACAACTCTGCGTTTAAAAGAACCTCCAAACATTAGAGAGCGTTCGCTCTGACAAACGCTGTCAAGAGGATGACCGGCGTAATATCCGAGGCATTCAGTGACACCAAGGTGGGAAAGAGTCACGCAGTCAAACTTATGATCTGGACCAGTTACCACCGATTGACACGAACACATCTATCTAAGTTCTGGAGGAACTCCTAGAACGAGCAACTGAAGGTAATGAACACATATTCAAAGAAACAAAATGAGCTCTTTCAAAGAAGATGAATAAAGTTGAGTCCAATTCGGAACTTACTAGTTCAGAGTTACAGATTTCTCCAAGGGTCGGGTCGAAGACTGGTGGTCTTTATCCAGAATGGTAAAAACAGGAAACCCCTGCTGACTGTGATGGAGTTAACGGGTTGTGATTGTCTGATCTGTTCTCCAATGGGTAATGGGCATCAGTGGTCCTCTGTCGTGTTGACTGACTGACAGGTCGGTTATTCGACTCAGCCCGCCTTCACAAGAGTTCATTTATCTGGACGTCCAGGTTTAACAAATAACCAATCGCGTTCATGTTCATGTTCATGTTCATGTTCATGTTAAAGTCAAGAGGAAGACATTGGTAACACATTCACCTACACAGGAAGTGGTCTCTACTTTGGCTGTGTTCGACTTCCTGCATTGTCACCAGCCAGTGTTACAGCGCCACTCTATGGGAACGACGTTCATTTAGAGTAAAATCACAAACGTGGGTTTAGGGGTTCTGTGTCTCACAGGGGTTACACTGACTTAAACAAACTGGTTTAAGTCATCTACAGCTGCAGTTAAACTAGATGTTGAAGTGACGAATGTAGAAGCAGCTTTACTTCAATTCTTCAAAATCAACTAAGGTTTGATTTATGAGGCACCAATAAACCAAAAATCTTATTTGATAAAATCTTTATTTAAGTTTACTCTAAAGGAAACAGGAAGTTGAGAGACCTGTAAAGCCCCGCCCACTCCGGTGTTCCCACATGGTGTTTCCTGATCAGACCTTCTCTGAGGAGATTTGCTTCTTTCTTCTGCTCAGCTTGTTTCAGTTCAAAACCTTCTTGATTTTACCCACAGATGGAATAAGAGACTGAAGGTTGTCTTTGAACAAAACAATTAACCGCTTAATTTATTTTATTGTCAAACAACAGTCCACTCAGATCATGTCTCCTCCAGTAGAACCTCTGAACAATCATCAGCAGTGGAGGAAGATCAGAGTCTTCCCACCATCTTCATGCTCTGAAGGAAACATCTGAACTCATCATCATGGACAGCGAGACCAAACTCTGTAGAAACACATTCCTCAAGTCAGCAACTAAAGAAATGATCCCTGAAAGTAAAGTCTTGGTTTGTTCAGGATGTTTCTCAGAGTCTTGGTTCTGGAGACCAGGACCTTCACTCCTGGTGATCTCCTGAGGTCCAGAGAGAAGCTCCTCCTCCAATCATCTCTGACAGATTAACACATTGGTCTTCATTCACTTATTCTTTCCTGATACTTATAGCCAAATATTTACATACATCACATATTTATATATATATATATTTTCCTTAAATATATTCAAAAGAAGACTCCGAAAAGAAAAATCTACGTCAGACTCGTGAAACCTTCTTAAACGGCCCAAAGAAGGACGGGTGTTTCTGGAGGGGGGCGCAGAGCGGAAGAAGTGAAAAAAAAAAGGTGATAAATGATCTCAAGCCTGATGTTAGCAAACATGGCGTTAAACTCAGGGGAGAGAATCTGAATCTGAGTCTGGATCCATCGAGAGAAACTTTATTATTCAATACTTGAAGCGGCTTCTTCAGCTGCTGATTATCAGATACACACTTATACTGGTGGTGGTGGCTGATGACTACTGACGTATTTGAAGGATGAAACTGATGGATCTCTAAGAGTAGGTGGAGATTGGGAGGTGGAGGTCAAGCGAACATGGAATCACTCAGATGTTGGTAGATTCTGATCTTACCTAAGAGCAAATCCCAAAAAAGAAACGGCGTAAGTGGGTTTAAGAAGAATTTTATTCGTAAAGACAGTTTGCGAGTCAGACCCAATGTTCAAGTTTGAAGTTTTCAAACTCCACCAAAGTGTCTCAGTGAACATCAAAGAGGACACAGGAGGATTTTAGGATTTAAAGATGAATACGTTCGACGAAAATAATCAACTAAAGGTAAAGAAAATAATAATATAATAATAATAATAATCAGTTCAAACCATAAATCACCCGTTTTGTTGATTTCCTTACATTTGAATTTAAACCAAAGTTTCCAAAGCCTCAAAGACAACTGAGAAACGAGTGAAGCGAAAAATGTTTGTTGGCTGCTGCTGGTTGATCCGTTTGTCAGCCGCCGGACTGATTTCCTTCAGAACCAAATAAACGGAGCAGGACAGAAGGAGACAATTATTTTTCGCTTTTCTTTAACGTTGCAAAATAAAGTGTTTTTTTTTTTTTTTAGACATTTCCCAAATTACGCAAACAGCCCTGAATCAGTCTCCTATCAGTTCTCCGGAGGAAGGAGGCGGGGCTAAACAGACACCGGCGATTGTTCGGCCTTTGGAGTTCTGGATGGAGTTTCTTTTTAGCCGCTTTAAGGGTTAGACACATTTTCTTCGGCTTTTCGAGTTACAGAAACTCAGACAATCAAGTCCAGCTTTTCTTTATGCATTTCTCCCTTCATCAAAGCCATGAAATCCCCTGATTGATCTCCTCAAATGAAATGAAATGCAGGTATTTGTAGAGTATTTAATCCACAAAGTGAGTAAAATAGAAACTGTTGGAGAAAAATATCATATAATCAAGATGGATCAGAACAGAATATAATATCTGTAATTCTATGTTTGCGAGTGTATAATAGTAAACTCTGTGTTCTGTTTTCACACGAGCTTATGAAATGAAAATAAAGAGGTAAATTACAAGTCCCTCAAATCTGTGTTAAGTACAGTACTTGAGTACTTAGTTACTTACCACCACTGTACTGCATGACTGAATACGATTATCACCTCAGCATGAGTGTTACTTTAGAAAGTCCAATCTGAGTGTGTGCATGTGTGTGTGAGTGTGTGTGTGTGTGAGTGTGTGTGTGTGCGTGTGAGTGTATGTGTGTGTGAGTGTGTGTGTGTGCGTGTGTGTGTGACTGTGTGTGAGTGTGTGCATGTGTGTGTGAGTGTATGTGTGCATGTGTGAGTGTGTGTGTGTGTGTGTGTGTGTGTGTGTGCATGTGTGAGTGTGTGTGTGTGTGTGTGTGTGTGGACTTTCCGCCGCTCGAGGAAACTTTCCCTCTGCATTATCTCCAGGGGGAGGAGCTTGTTCCTGCTCTATAAAACTTCAGCGCAGCTGCTGCCTTCAGAACATCAGAAGATCAGGGTGAGACAATTACAGCTACACACACACACACACACTCACACACACACGCACACACACACACACACACACACACACACACACACACACACACACACACACACACACACACACACACACACACACACAGGTTTTTATTCATGCTACCATTCATAACTTACTTTATATATTTATTTCACACAAGGTTCGTTTCACCTCAAGGATTATTTTCCCACAATTTTTCATCTCAGAAGCTAAAAAAGGAGTTTTATCAGTGATAGAATGTATTTTTAGTTACGGTCATGTCATTCTGTGCAAACCTTCATTTTCTCATCTTCGTTCAGTTTAACTCTGATTTCTAAGTTTTTGTTTCTTCTTGATTTTATTTTTAAAAGGTTTCTAGCTTCTTGTTTCTCGCTCTACTCCTCCACTCTGCTTCATGATTTATTTGTTTATTGTCCAAAATACATGTAGTGGAATATCAAAAACTCCCAAATATTATTCTTTAGGATTTTATTTTGAAGTGAGGAAATACAGGAAATAATGTGAGTTTGAGAAATTTAGAGATTTTCTTTTGTTTTTGTAAACTAACTTTTAGAACGTTTTTATTTTTCTTTATTTTCGCGATAAAAACGTCTTGAAAAAGGTCATTTAAAAAGTAAAGCAAGAAATGACAGTAGTTGGAACTCCTTCACTTTTATGAAATACAATCTTTATTAAGTTTCTCTCGTCCTTAACCCTTTAATGTCCTCCTCAAGAAATAAATGTCTTTGAAAAACTGTTTTTATTTGGATCTTAAACACACTAAATACTCCGTAACATGACAAACCATTTAGCTTAGCATCTCTAAAACCATTAAAAGAATCAGACTTACTGGTTATTTAAGGAGGAAATTTTGTATCTTGTGGAAAATAATCCATAGATTAGATTGTTTTTACAAAACTATTTGACTTTTAATAGGTAATACCTTACTGTTTAGCATTTAGCAACATGCTATCACTTAAAAACAGGTTCAGTCACATTTTTCTATAAGACATAATGAAATAAAAGCTGCTCAAACAAACAGTTGAGCAGGACATTAAAGGGTTAACGGCATTATATGTTCCATTTATTTGTTGGTTCCTGTTAATTCCTTTTGTCAAAAGAAGGTGTGTTGTGTAAAAAAACACAGTTATGTAAGGGCAGGAGGTAAACTGACAACATTTAAACTTTCATCTTTAAATGCCACGTCATGAATTACATATAAAATAAGTAACACAATAGAAGCAGGAACTCTAAAATTAAATGTATTATTATTATTATTAAAGCAGAAGAGCCTCCAGAATTAAGATAAAAGCAAATCATAGCTTCAATCAAAAACGCTTAAGTGAATGTAGTTAGCAGGTCAGCTAACAATAGCTAACGCTGACACGTAGCTTTTCTAGTTTTGGTTGTGAATTTTGTCTGTTTTTTGATTGAGACTCGTTTGGCGGTTCTGTGTGAAAACAGTTCCTACTTCAGGCTCCTTCTTGGATAACGATGAAGCTCCGGTCCCAGTTTGTGGAGACGCTTGGCTTCAGGCCGAAACCTCTCCTGGATCAAAGAGGGAGACCCGCTGGAGGACGATGGTTTAAACTCCCAAAGTTATGGGGGGGTCCGAGAGGTCAAGCTGTGAACCACGCCTCCCCCACGGACGGACGCAAAGCCTCCTTGACGGACGGACGCAAAGCCTCCTTGACGGACGGACGCAAAGCCTCCTTGACGGACGGACGCCACTCACCAAAGGAAGAAGAGCCCCAGAAAGGTCGGCTAAAAGCTAAAAACATGCATGAATGCGTTGGTTGACTTTATAACCATTACTTCTTCTATCTAGGAACTCTTCTTCAGTTCTTCATCCCGACATCAGGACACATAGATCATCAACCGCGTCCTGTAACGACTCAGTGTTCTGTGGAACATGAGACTTTAGAGCAGTTATTACCGTGTTATTACCGCTTTAACTGTTACAGCAGCCGACATGACCCACCGCAAAATCATTCATGGCTGGATTTTAAACTCCAACCACGTTTACGGAAACGCTCTGATGTCATGTCAGAAAATTAAGAGACAATTTCAGTTTCACATTTTTACTGATCGCTTTCACATCAAAAGAACCACATCGGGTCGTTCCATGTCGTCTCCTCAGGCCCGTTTATGAACTTTACCTCCATCCAGAACTTCAGGATTGTGTTCCGGTCAGGTGGATCAGGCTTAGAACTCAGTCTATCCCAACGAGCCTCTGAGCAAGGCACCAACATGCCTGGCTACAAAACGCTCCCTCGTGTGGCTGAAAGGTGAACTGCAGATGGAAATATAGAATAATAGTCAAATAGAAACAGAACTATTGTATTTATTTAGCGATCCAAATAAAATCTCCTGCGACCCACATGTGGGTCCCGCCCCACTCTCTCTCTCTGATTATTATTATTATCATTATTATTAATTTTGTTGTTTATTAGATATGTCATTTATTAATATTTAGAATGTATTATCCTAGAAGATGAAGAAAGCCGGTGTTTTTTTTAAATCCAGCTGGTTGAGGTTCCATCCGTGTTCCTTCTGGTCATTCCAGGAAGTTGAGGCGCCTGATTTTACTGCAAACGTCTGAAAACGGACCTTCTGTCTTCTTCTCTCCCTCAGTGATCCTCACATTCCAGCAGATCCTGGAGGGCAACCACTTCCGAGAGGCCGGCCAGCTGCTGATGGAGACCGAGGAGCAGCTCTTTGGGGAGAGGATCCACCCTGAGGTTTTCCAGCATCACCAGGAATACGTCGACCAGCTCGCAGCCGACTACGGAGAGCTCAGAGGTCGGGTTCTGGAGACCCTGAAACTATCCCTCTCTCCAGCAGAGGTCAGCTTGGACGCTCTGATCTCTGCTGTGGACGCCATCAAACAGGAGGAGGACCAGGACCAGCAGTGGAAGCAGAGGGAGCAGACCCCACCGGCCTGGAGGCCCAGTGGCTGGAGAAAGCTCCATGATGAAACAGTTCGGACCTTAGTGGAGCAGCGGATGGACGACCAGTCAGCACCTCCTGCGGACCAGGCGGACCTGTCCTCCATCCAGGCAGACATCCAAACGATGGGGAGGCGGCTGAAGGAGGACCTTCTGCTGGTGGCGGGGGTAGTGAAGAACTGCTACCCATCAAGTATGGACATCTGCAATTTTTACGCCCGGTTGTACCACCAGAACCACAGCGCCAGACTCCAGAAGATCGCAGAGTTTGTTCTGGGGGACAAGGACAGCACCTTCCTCCTGCGCTGGGTGAACGAGTTCTATCCAGAGTAAGTCAGGTTTGAAGGAACCGAAGCTTCTGGGTCCATTCTGTCAGAGAGAGGTTTCAGAACCGATCGGTCGGATCGCCACTAAATGTAAGGGACGGGAAATCCGCTTTTTATTAAGTGGACCGGTTCTAAACATCATCCATCATTTCCACAAACGCATCACTTTCACACTCTGCTGCTCAGGTTGATTGAGCCCTGTGTTACAGCGCAGCGCCAAATCTACCAGAATGCATTGCGGCAAAATGACAGATTTGGTTTGACTATCAGGCAGATTTTCATTTTCTCTGCTGCCCGTTCTTGTTTAGAATCTTTAAAGATTATAACTCGAGTAGTTTAAGCAAAAGTGGATCAAATCAAAAAGTAGATCTTCTTCATATTGAACCCAAAAGAACCTGGACCGGTTTCACCTGAAAGAAAAATCACAGGGACACAAAGTAAACCACGAGGAAAACATTATTTTTTGATGATCTGAAAGTCACTTCAGGCTCTTAATGCAAAAAATGTTCTTTTTATGAAAAAACATTTTTCAACTTTGTTACTATTCCAGTATTTTTGTTGATTTGTATTTTATGTCAGTTTGTTCAAAATATCTTGTTAGAAATTGTTGAGTGTAATAATAACACATTATAATTTAATATAAAGTAATACAATATTAAACTGAAATGATTAAATTATATTAAGTATAGTATCATAATTTGATATAAAATAAAATGAAATAAAATGGAATAAAATAAAATGGAATAAAATAAAATGGAATAAATCAAATAGAATGATATAATCCAAATGAACTCAAAATGTTCTTGAGTGGCGGAAAACGTTCTATTTTTAACTTCTAGTTAAAAATAAAGGATAAAGCTGTAAAAATAACAATAGTGACCTTTGCGTCACATTTAAGCGATTTGTGGCACCATTGTTTATTTCAGGACTGAAACACACACCTCATACTACTTGATACTCGCGGATACTTTTAATATCCTGCGTCGTTACTCAAAGCTGGATCTTCTGCTCCCTCTCAGAATCCTCCAGAAGCCGGAGCTGGCCGCTGAGATCCATTCTGAGGAGTTGGGAAAGCTGCTGCCTAAAGACTTACTGGAACCTCTGGAGGAACAATACCTCAGCAAACAACAGGTAACTTTTGGTTTAGTGCATGTACATAAATATATACTTGTTATGTGGACTTTGTGTTTGTTGTGTGGTTCATGGTTTCCATAGAAGACTCCCTTTTAGTCTTTTTGAACTCTAGCGCCACCCCGAATGGAAATCTTTCCTTTTCAGCCCCTCGACTGTAGAGCAGCAGCAGAAAGTTGATTCAAAACAAGCGTTTTCAAAATATAAAATACCTCTTTTAAAGGTGCAGTGTGTCAAATTCAGCAGCGTCTAGTTCCAGAACACAAACCTGTTGGACACAGCTAACCATCAACAACGGACTCATTCTAAACTAACGTCTTATTTTCAGCTCATTTAAACACCATAAAAAACACAGTTGTGAAAATTCTATTTCATTTATTCAAAGAAAGACACCACTAGGTTCTATGCACTGCACCTTTAAACGTAAACAGTACCTGCTCTTTGATTGTAGATAATGAATGAAGAGTTTAGGAGGAAATGGAGTTTCCACGTTGTAGTTAGAAGAACGGTTGGACGGTATCGTATGACTGACGCTGTTTCGCCGTTGCAGGACGAGCTGATGGTTTACGCCAGTCGTATCCTGGAGGAAGCAGAGGAGAAATGGACGAGAGGAGAAGCTCCGATCAGGGAGGACGGCTGCTTCGTCAGTCCCATGGCCTACGACATCATTCAGGTAGAAACATCAGAACCTGCGGCGCTCTTCATCTTCTGAACAGTCTGTCCACTTTGGGCCAAAACCAGCAGTCGTCATTCTCTGCCTCGTTTTTTATATTTATATATATATATTTTTGTGAGAATGTGCGGCGACTCACGTTTTAGGGTTTGTTCTCTCATTTACTGTCATCTCTAAATCTTGTCCTCCTCCTGTCTTCAGTTCATCAACGGGATGGTGACTTCAGCCGAGAAGGTCGTTGGTGATCGACACAAGGCCCGAAGAATAACCTGCCAACTCGGAGATTTAATGCTGAGGTAAAAAAAAAAGATGATTTTCTTGTAAATAAGGAACATTTGAACATTTTTTAAAATGTTCTTCTTTATAAAACAATGTGGAAACAAAAACCTGCTGCTCTCACCGATCTGCCGCAGGTTCAGGACTTTCCACACCAACATCATGAAGCAGGACAAAGCGAGCGCCAAACCCTTCATCAAGGCTAATCTGGGCTGCATTGAGCAGTTTAGGTACATTTACCACCTTTAGACGCGGTGGCGGGATTTATTAAGATCACCTCCTGCTGATAACCACGGGGGAGAATTATGTGTGTGTGTTAACGTGTCTCCTGTGGTCCGTCTGCAGCGACGTCCTCCGTAAGAAGAGGCATTTGTCGCCGGAGGACGTGAGAGAAAACTGCCTGCACATCCTGTCCGACATGAAAGAATCTGCCCACAGCTATTTATTAAAACCCGTTCACGAGGTCCTCAAGGTACGTCCGCGTTATTCATCCGGAACATTTCAACATTCACCGCTACAAAGGGCTGGACAGAAGAAGATGAAGCAGAATAAGTAATAACATAAAGTATATATGTATTGGTTTGAAATATTAAAGGACAGCGCATGAAAGAGGGGCGGAGGATGAGGAGTATTCTCTCATTACCACAGAGAAAGATCTACCAGAGAGGTGGGACCGTTGTGTCCGTTACACCAACCCAGTTTTACAGACGATTTATGACATCATGGTCGACCATATCAAAAATAATCAAAAGTGAACAAGCCCCAGAGTCCGGCGACCAGGTGGTCTTCTGTCTCACTGATAAGAGTTTTATACTAAGACTGTCAATCAAAAACCAGCGTCACATGCTCCCTCATCACCATGAACACATTACGTTTACTTTGAAGCAGTCCCACAATGTAGTGTAGTGTAATCTATGCAGGAGGGCGGGACTAGAACCTCACAGGATCAACTTCCACTCATCTGATCAGTTCAGGGACGTTTGCAGGAATCGTTTTTTTCATCTGCAGAATCTGCTAATATATCTGCTGCGATGAAACTTTGAAGGGATGCCTGTTTGTTCCTCACACAGCCACAGTACCGTAAACTGGGAACCAGTGACTGGCTGAATAAACCCCTGTTTGCCAAACTTCTGGTCAGCATTGAAGACGAGCTGCAGGATCTTCAGGGTTCCCCAGAATGCTGCCACCAGGTAGACCTCGAGGAATCATGAAACCTAATCTTCTGAATTCAGTTTAAATGAGAACATTATTACTGATTTTATCCATTTATTTCATTAGTTCATTTGACAGGGACTTTTAAATTGAGTTCATCTGTAGTTTTTGGTTCTGCCGTTACTGAGAAAGGTGAAGAATAGTTTTCAATGTTAATAAAACGGTCCCGATCTGAAAAACTCAACAGAATTAGAAAGTATAGTTGGTTTATTTTTAATGTTGAACAAGATCAAATACATCTTAGCAAACGTTCCTGACATGTGTTTGTAATTTAACTGGGAATCCAAGCCAACACTCAGATACTTGAACTTTCAGATTCTTTGACTAGTTTCTTTTTGCTGCGGCCTCAAAATGATCTCCAGCTTTATTTGTGGATTGATTTCAGACGCTGGTCGGCCGGCTGCATCTGGAGGTGACAGCTGAATATGTGAAGAGGCTCCTGAAGGGCGAGATCAAACTGAAGGACAGGGAGCAGCAGCTGAAGGCCTACGTGACGGTGAAGGACGACGCAGATAGTTTGCAGAGTTTATTCGTCAACATGGTGAGAAGGCGGCACCATGTCCCGCTCTGCTGTCTGGTTGAACAGATGTTTGAGTTTCTATTCCGGGAAAACGTGTTCCACTTGACCGAACCGGCCTACGATATGACCCAGTGGCAGTATGTAGATGCTAAAGGGTAGGGGGCCAAGGATGGAGCCCTGGGGGACACCACATGAATGAAACAACATATGCAAACAAATCATTTTCTCATAGTTGTTGTTTCTTTGTGAGGACATCAAAGGGTTAAAAAGCAAAATTCCCAGGGATGGGAGGAATCAGTGGTATAAGTAGAAACTCCACTGCAGTGACTGTAAAGTAAAGTTCTCCCTGTAGACTGAACTGATGATGGTTTGTCTCCTCAGGGGTCAAAGGAGGACTGGTTAGAGGAAATCCTCAGCAAGATTGCTGAGTTGCTGAAACTCCAGGACCTCCCTGCCATACAGATGCAAGTGGCTTCACTGGGAACTGCTTTTCCTGACCTCAGGTGACCTTTGCACTCTGAAGAAGAAACTGTTAAAACAAGTATTTACAGCGTATTTGTCACATATGCGCCTGGTGTCTCCAGTGGAACTGAAAATGACCTCATAGCGGCGTGACGGGAGGGGCTTCCATAACCTCATGATGGGCGTAAGTGAACCCACTTCCAGGGAGAGAGGGGAGGGGCAACAGGAAGTTAAAATACAGTTAGATGTTTCCTGGCAGCAGGACGAGGATGAAGATGAGTAGAAGCTCCTATCCCCGCTGACATTAGCAAAGACGGAGGGAACCTCCTGGACGACAGAGAAACAGACACACCATTTAAAAAAACATGGGTCATTCAGAGTCACCCATTCAATCCCACACAAGAGCCCAGGTTCCCAGGTGAATTAGAACCTGGAACCTTCTTGCTGCAGGGCATCAGTGCAGTCAGATAAAAGGCTTCTGGAGACTGCTATGGTGGGTCTGCTGCTATGGAAGCAGAGATGTTCTCAGTCAGAGGCAGCATCCAATAATATTCCACAGTCTGAGTCGTGACAAAGATCCATCTCCTTGACACGGAGGAGTGGATCCAAGTTCCCCTTCAGGACACGCCCACTTTCTGACCAAGAGTTGTACGTGTGGCGAGGCACGTCGAGACAGAGGAGGAAGTAGAGATGAAGGTTTTGTTAGGACAGATGATGTGTGATGATGAGTCAGTCAGAAAGTTCTTTGGTGCTCCGACTCTTCAGGGAGATCTGGATCCTGGTGGTGGTTCTTGACGGTGCGCGAGTTGAACCAACTAAGCACTGGCACCAGCACCAGCACCGACCCAGCACCAGGTTGTTTCTGGTGGAAAAGGGATATGTGAGGACTGGTTGGACTCGGGGAGGTGGAGGGGGCTCAGACCAACAGCATGGAGGACGTAGATGAATGGATAGAAGCATATTTAAAAGACAGCAGCTGATGATGATAGGCTGATGATGAAGGTGCGTCGTCTTCATGTCGGAGAGATGTGACCGGCTGATCAGTTGGCTCCTCAGACGGTGAAGCAGGAAACTGAGCCTGAGAGTGTGTGACAGCTAGTATGAGTGTGTGAGGGGGTAGTCTTCCTGACTGAACTACAACTACAGCTTCATGTTATGCAGCAGGTGAATCTTTTCTCCTGAAGTTATATTTTTGGAACAGGAAAAACGGTCAAACGTAGATCTTCAACAAGGAACAGTTGGTGATGGATAGACGAGGTCAGCGTGGGTGAGCCTCTCCAGAACTGCAGGACTTGTTGGGTGCTGGTGGTTCGGACCCCCCAAAGGGGTCTAATGAAGGACCACTGGTGGACTTTAACGTCCCCGATAAGGAAAAAACGATGGGAAAAGTTTTCATTTGTTTTTAATGACATTTATTGATTTTATATCTTAGACCGTCTAAAGTTACTGTAAAAATGAAAAAATTTTTGGTCGACCCTGTTTTTTTAAATAGCAAAAAATAATCTGACGTATTAAATCATTCTACGATGAAATGTTTGAGTTCAGTGAAGATGAAGGTACATTTTCGTTGAATTAACTTAAACCTCTTGTTAAAGCATATTTTTAGAAAAACGGTTTGACCTTATTGTTATTTTTCTGCTGATATCAAATGAAATAATTCTCTTTATTAAATCCTCACATGCCCTAATTTGAAAAATAAAAATCCTACTTAGCAGGTAAGACTTTCTCAAAGGCCTCCTCCTCTTCGGCCCTTTTAGGCTGTGGTGTACCCCAGGGCTCCACCCTCGGTCCCTTACTCTTTAGCGTATACAATCTTCATCCGGGTCGGATCATAAACCGCTTCAGTCACATCTTTCAATCAGAAATAGAGACCCAACATGACATTAAAGGGTTAAGGCTCATTGATGAGCATCCGTTCTCCAAAGGTCAAAAGGTCATTGAACCTCTCCCCTCCCTCTCTGCACCCACAGCGTGAAGCACGTTTCCGCCCTCCTCAAGCTGAAGACCAACCTCTCCAGAGCCGACAGGAGGACCGTCAAAGAGACTCTCTCCGAGACTTTGAACCAGACCAGCTTAGTCATCACCCGGCCCTTTTTCTCCGAGGTCCAAGTCAAATGAGCTGCAGGGTCCGCTAAGACCGCTGATCGTACGATCGCATTTCAGTTATTTTATCCATGATTGACAGTCGGGTGAATGCGTTGTGTGTGTGTGTGACGATGATGATTTTGAAAAACCTTCAAATTGAAAGTGACGCCATGTCCGTGAGGATTGACAACAACAATCAATGACTTGCAACGGAGGAGATTTTGTATTTATTATATAAATATAAAACATTCATTCCACATTGTTGCTGGTAAATAATGTGCTTTTTTTTATTTTTACTGCTATAATATTCTTGTTAGTTTTCTCCAACTGTATGTTTTCATTTCAAAATGTTTTTTTTTTGACTTTGCAAAGCTTTAATTTTATAATTTTATATATTTTTCATGCTTGTATCAGATCATGTGATGTACAGAATGTTATATGACAATGTCATCCTGTCAGTTTCTAAATAAAGAAAAATAAAGAATGTCTACATTTGGAGGAACTCAACTTTTATCCAAACTCTCTGACGGACCTGAGTGGCGTTTTTTTAAACGTGACGTCACAAGAATGACATGGCATCGGTCCAAGGAGGATTCCCACATTTCCCCTTCAGTTCTCCACCACTGTGAGGCGCTAGAGTGAGACGTACTGGTGTTACAGGAGACACTGGTTCATATCGTGAAACTCAAAAAAGATATTTTACTCAGGTCCTGTCCAAATAAATGTAATTTCTTCAGTTTAAGCAGTTAGCTTGTTAGCTTACCAGTGAGCTAGAGGTCCCCAAAAGCTTACCAGCGAGGATCGGTATGGAACAGTGTTTTATTTTTGTGTTTGTCTGTGTGTAGCCAAGAGGTTTAAGGCACACGCTTTTACTTTGAAACTACAATTTAATACAACACAGGTGATGTTCTGTAACAGGAGGACAACTCGTACTTTATTTTCTCATCAAATCAAAAATACACACTGCTCTGATTCAACTTCCTCCCTTCACCTTCAAAATAAGAGCACAAAACAAAAACATGAAACTGCTCGGTAACAGGAAACATAAAATCACTTGTCACGTTTGCTAAAAGCATCAAAATGGATTCCATGTGTTTGTCAGACTACAGGTGAGAAAGACATGATGTCATAAAAGGTAAGATCCATCCTCATCTCTGTTCAGCAAAAAGCTTTTCAAAACTGACCAGAGAATCTTTGTGTACTTCTGATTCTTCCATGTTACTATTTGTTTGTTTAGACTCACAACAATAATATTAATTACAGTATTAATAACTTAAAGTATTCAGTCCACTCAGATCATGTCTCCTCCATCAGAACCTCTGAACAATCATCAGCAGTGGAGGAAGATCAGAGTCTTCCCACCATCTTCATGCTCTGAAGGAAACATCTGAACTCATCATCATGGACAGCGAGACCAAACTCTGTAAAAACACATTTCTCAAGTCAGCAACTCAAGAAATGATCCCTGAAAGTAAAGTCTTGGTTTGTTCAGGTTGTTTCCCAGAGTCTTGGTTCTGGAGACCAGGACCTTCACTCCTGGTGATCTCCTGAGGTCCAGAGAGAAGCTCCTCCTTCAATCATCTCTGAGGTGGTTCTCCACATGTACATGGGTTCTTTGTCTCTGTGTTTGGACCTTTTGTCCACATCACACGCTGTAAACGGTCACCATAATGAAGACTTTCAGGATCCAGGATGAAGACTTTCAGAGTCTCAGTTTGAGGTTCTGACGTGTGGATGGGACAATCGGGTTTATCTGAGGCTGTCAGCATGAAACATCTCAGTGTGACTGAAGGTATATTGTGCTTAGACGACTCTGGACAGCGTCTGTCGGAGCGAGTGAGCGCTCTCTAGTGGATGAAGGATCTTTTAAATCCGTGAATTTCTGGACGCCATTACTTTCCTTAACGAGAGGAGAAACATCTCCGTTTATAAAAATCTCCGTATCCATGGTGGATGAGTTTCCTCTGGTATGAACTGAAGAAAACCTGGAGGAGTCAGTGGGAGGAGCTTCCTGTCATACCTCCATCCACCTTCAACCTGAGCAGAGTTCTGATCAGACAGAACAGTCTGTAACACCTGTGTGGGTGAGGAGGACCTGTGAGGAACCACCAGGACCACCAGGAGTGAAGGTCCTGGTCTCCAGAACCAAGACTCTGAGAAACATCCTGAACAAACCAAGACTTTACTTTCAGGGATCATTTCTTTAGTTGCTGACTTGAGAAATGTGTTTCTACAGAGTTTGGTCTCGCTGTCCATGATGATGAGTTCAGATGTTTCCTTCAGAGCATGAAGATGGTGGGAAGACTCTGATCTTCCTCCACTGCTGATGATTGTTCAGAGGTTCTGATGGAGGAGACATGATCTGAGTGGACTGCAGGTAGTCCTAATAAGTCTCTGACACTGATCCAGAACACTGCTGCATGTGTTCTGAGCAGAACCAGGTTACAAGAACATCTCTCTACTATATTAGCCTCCCTTCATTGGCTCCTGGTAAAATCTAGAATTTAATTAAAAATCCTTCTACTCACATATGAAACTCTCAACGATCAGAACCAACGTATGTGAAGGAGCTCATAGTTCCATATTGTCATTCAGAACTCTAGGCTCCCAGCATGCAGGGTTACTGGTAGTCCAAGAGTCTCCAGAAGGAGAATGGGAGCCAGAACCTTCAGCTATCAGGCTCCTCTCCTGTGGAACCATCTCCCAGTCTGGGTTCGGGGGGGCAGAAACTCTCTCTACATTTAAAAGTAGACTTAAAACCTTCTTTTACGATAAAGTTTATAATTAAGGCCGGCATAAGATAGCTGTTAGCTACGCTGCTATAGGTTTAAACTGCTAGGGGATCTCCCATGATGCACTGAGCTTTTCTCTCTTCCTCTCTCACTGTCACTCTTTATACACTCCTCTCACTTTAATGCATGTTACTGGATTAATGCATGTTAGTGGATTAATGCATGTTACTGGATTAATGCATGTTAGTGGATTAATGCATGTTACTGGATTAATGCATGTTAGTGGATTAATGCATGTTACTGGAATAATACATGTTACTGGATTAATGCATGTTAGTGGATTAATGCATGTGAGTGGATTAATGCATGTTAGTGGACTAATGCATGTTAGTGGACTAATGAATGTTAGTGGATTAGTGCATGTGAGTGGATTAATGCATGTTAGTGGACTAATGCATGTTAGTGGATTAATGCATGTTACTGGATTAATACATGTTACTGGATTAATGCATGTGAGTGGATTAATGCATGTTAGTGGATTAATGCATGTTAGTGGATTAATGCATGTGAGTGGATTAATGCATGTTACTGGATTAATGCAAGTTACTGGATTAATGCATGTTAGTGGATTAATGCATGTTACTGGATTAATGCATGTTAGTGGATTAATGCATGTTAGTGGATTAATGCATGTTACTGGATTAATGCATGTTACTGGAATAATACATGTTACTGGATTAATGCATGTTAGTGGATTAATGCATTTGAGTGGATTAATGCATGTTAGTGGACTAATGCATGTTAGTGGACTAATGAATGTTAGTGGATTAGTGCATGTGAGTGGATTAATGCATGTTAGTGGACTAATGCATGTTAGTGGATTAATGCATGTTACTGGATTAATACATGTTACTGGATTAATGCATGTGAGTGGATTAATGCATGTTAGTGGACTAATGCATGTTAGTGGTTTAATGCATGTTACTGGATTAATGCATGTTACTGGATTAATGCATGTTACTGGATTAATGTATGTTACTGGATTAATGCATGTTACTGAATTAATGCAAGTTACTGGATTAATGCATGTTACTGGATTAATGCATGTTAGTGGATTAATGCATGTTACTGGATTAATGCATGTGAGTGGATTAATGCATGTTAGTGGACTAATGCATGTTAGTGGACTAATGAATGTTAGTGGATTAATGCATGTTACTGGATTAATACATGTTACTGGATTAATGCATGTGAGTGGATTAATGCATGTTAGTGGACTAATGCATGTTAGTGGTTTAATGCATGTTACTGGATTAATGCATGTTACTGGATTAATGTACGTTACTGGATTAATGCATGTTACTGAATTAATGCAAGTTACTGGATTAATGCATGTTAGTGGATTAATGCATGTTACTGGATTAATGCATGTTACTGGATTAACGCATGTTGGTGGATTAATGCATGTTACTGGATTAATGCATGTTAGTGGATTAATGCATATTAGTGGATTAATGCATGTTAGTGGATTAATGCATGATAGTGGATTAATGCATGTTAGTGGATTAATGCATGTTAGTGGATTAATGCATGTTAGTGGATTAATGCATGATAGTGGATTAATGCATGTAAGTGGATTAATGCATGTTACTGGATTAATGCATGTTAGTGGATTAATGCATGTTAGTGGATTAATGCATGTTAGTGGATTAATGCATGATAGTGGATTAATACATGTAAGTGGATTAATGCATGTTACTGGATTAATGCATGATAGTGGATTAATGCATGATAGTGGATTAATGCATGTTAGTGGATTAATGCATGTTTCTGGATTAATGCATGTTAGTGGATTAATGCATGTTAGTGGATTAATGCGTGTTACTATATTAATGCATGTTAGTGGATTAATGCATGTTACTAATTTAACTTCTTCTCTGGAGTCTTTCTGCTTCTACACCCGTCAGGGTCTCGTGGATGGAGGCTGGTTCTGCTGCTGTGGACCTGCTTGATGTCACTGATTACAATATGATCCTGATAATGATTACAATTATTACTTTTACTATCATTCTTATTATTATAGTATAGTATTTTCCTATAAGTTATATCCACTAGAATAAACTAAGTTTCAGTTATGAAGGGAGTTTTTACCTTATTTTGTTTTTGGCACGAAGCTTTTATACATCAGAACCTCAAAGTCTCTGTGTTATTGAATTCTGCTGCATTAAACAACTTCTTCTGCTGATTTTACCCACAGATGTTCTGTGACGGAACCGTTCTGCCAAACCCAACAGATGATTCTTGGAACTTCTGTTTTGTTTAGTAAAGACAGTTCAAAGAACAGTCCACTCAGATCATGTCTCCTCCATCAGAACCTCTGAACAATCATCAGCAGTGGAGGAAGATCAGAGTCTTCCCACCATCTTCATGCTCTGAAGGAAACATCTGAACTCATCATCATGGACAGCGAGACCAAACTCTGTAGAAACACATTTCTCAAGTCAGCAACTAAAGAAATGATCCCTGAAAGTAAAGTCTTGGTTTGTTCAGGATGTTTCTCAGAGTCTTGGTTCTGGAGACCAGGACCTTCACTCCTGGTGATCTCCTGAGGTCCAGAGAGAAGCTCCTCCTTCAATCATCTCTGAGGTGGTTCTCCACATGTAAATGGGTTCTTTGTCTCTGTGTTTGGACCTTTTGTCCACATCACACGCTGTAAACGGTCACCATAATGAAGACTTTCAGGATCCAGGATGAAGACTTTCAGAGTCTCAGTTTGAGGTTCTGACGTGTGGACGGGACAAGCGGGTTTATCTCAGGCTGTCAGCATGAAACATCTCAGTGTGACTGAAGGTATATTGTGCTTAGACGACTCTGGACAGCGTCTGTCGGAGCGAGTGAGCGCTCTCTAGTGGATGAAGGATCGTTTAAATCCGTGCATTTCTGGACGCCATTACTTTCCTTAACGAGAGGAGAAACATCTCAGTTTATAAAAATCTCCGTATCCATGGTGGATGAGTTTCCTCTGGTATGAACTGAAGAAAACCTGGAGGAGTCAGTGGGAGGAGCTTCCTGTCATACCTCCATCCACCTTCAACCTGAGCAGAGTTCTAATCAGACAGAACAGTCTGTAACACCTGTGTGGGTGAGGAGGACCTGTGAGGAACCACCAGGACCACCAGGAGTGAAGGTCCTGGTCTCCAGAACCAAGACTCTGAGAAACAGCCTGAACAAACCAAGACTTTACTTTCAGGGATCATTTCTTTAGTTGCTGACTTGAGAAATGTGTTTCTACAGAGTTTGGTCTCGCTGTCCATGATGATGAGTTCAGATGTTTCCTTCAGAGCATGAAGATGGTGGGAAGACTCTGATCTTCCTCCACTGCTGATGATTGTTCAGAGGTTCTGATGGAGGAGACATGATCTGAGTGGACTGCAGGTAGTCCTAATAAGTCTCTGATGCTGATCCAGAACACTGCTGTATGTGTTCTGAGCAGAACCAGGTTACAAGAACATCTCTCTACTATATTAGCCTCCCTTCATTGGCTCCTGGTAAAATCTAGAATTAAATTAAATATCCTTCTACTCACATATGAAACTCTCAACGATCAGAACCAACGTATGTGAAGGAGTTCATAGTTCCATATTGTCAATCAGAACTCTAGGCTCCCAGCATGCAGGGTTACTGGTAGTCCAAGAGTCTCCAGAAGGAGAATGGGAGCCAGAACCTTCAGCTATCAGGCTCCTCTCCTGTGGAACCATCTCCCAGTCTGGGTTTGGGGGGGCAGAAACTCTCTCTACATTTAAAAGTAGACTTAAAACCTTCTTTTACGATAAAGTTTATAATTAAGGCTGGCATAAGATAGCTGTTAGCTACGCTGCTATAGGTTTAAACTGCTAGGGGATCTCCCATGATGCACTGAGCTTTTCTCTCTTCCTCTCTCACTGTCACTCTTTATACACTCCTCTCACTTTAATGCATGTTTCTGGATTAATGCATGTTAGTGGATTAATGCATGTTACTGGATTAATGCATGTTAGTGGATTAATGCATGTTACTGGATTAATGCATGTTAGTGGATTAATGCATGTGAGTGGATTAATACATGTTACTGGATTAATGCATGTTACTGGATTAATGCATGTTACTGGATTAATGCAAGTTACTGGATTAATGCATGTTACTGGATTAATGCATGTTAGTGGATTAATGCATGTTAGTGGATTAATGCATGTTACTGGATTAATGCATGTTACTGGATTAATACATGTTACTGGATTAATGCATGTTAGTGGATTAATGCATGTTAGTGGACTAATGCATGTTAGTGGACTAATGAATGTTAGTGGATTAGTGCATGTGAGTGGATTAATGCATGTTAGTGGACTAATGCATGTTAGTGGATTAATGCATGTTACTGGATTAATACATGTTACTGGATTAATGCATGTGAGTGGATTAATGCATGTTAGTGGACTAATGCATGTTAGTGGTTTAATGCATGTTACTGGATTAATGCATGTTACTGGATTAATGCATGTTACTGGATTAATGCATGTTACTGGATTAATGTATGTTACTGGATTAATGCATGTTACTGAATTAATGCAAGTTACTGGATTAATGCATGTTACTGGATTAATGCATGTTAGTGGATTAATGCATGTTACTGGATTAATGCATGTGAGTGGATTAATGCATGTTAGTGGACTAATGCATGTTAGTGGACTAATGAATGTTAGTGGATTAGTGCATGTGAGTGGATTAATGCATGTTAGTGGACTAATGCATGTTAGTGGATTAATGCATGTTACTGGATTAATACATGTTACTGGATTAATGCATGTGAGTGGATTAATGCATGTTAGTGGACTAATGTATGTTAGTGGTTTAATGCATGTTACTGGATTAATGCATGTTACTGGATTAATGCATGTTACTGGATTAATGTATGTTACTGGATTAATGCATGTTACTGAATTAATGCAAGTTACTGGATTAATGCATGTTACTGGATTAATGCATGTTAGTGGATCAATGCATGTTACTGGATTAATGCATGTTACTGGATTAACGCATGTTGGTGGATTAATGCATGTTACTGGATTAATGCATGTTAGTGGATTAATGCATGTTAGTGGATTAATGCATGTTAGTGGATTAATGCATGATAGTGGATTAATGCATGTTAGTGGATTAATGCATGTTAGTGGATTAATGCATGTTACTGGATTAATGCATGTTGGTGGACTAATGCATGTTAGTGGATTAATGCATGTTTCTGGATTAATGCATGTTAGTGGATTAATACATGTTACTGGATTAATGCATGTTAGTGGATTAATGCATGTTAGTGGATTAATGCATGATAGTGGATTAATGCATGTAAGTGGATTAATGCATGTTAGTGGATTAATGCATGTTGGTGGACTAATGCATGTTAGTGGATTAATGCATGTTTCTGGATTAATGCATGTTAGTCGATTAATGCATGTTAGTGGATTATTGCGTGTTACTATATTAATGCATGTTAGTGGATTAATGCATGTTACTAATTTAACTTCTTCTCTGGAGTCTTTCTGCTTCTACACCCGTCAGGGTCTCGTGGATGGAGGCTGGTTCTGCTGCTGTGGACCTGCTTGATGTCACTGATTACAATATGATCCTGATAATGATTACAATTATTACTTTTACTATCATTCTTATTATTATAGTATAGTATTTTCCTATAAGTTATATCCACTAGAATAAACTAAGTTTCAGTTATGAAGGGAGTTTTTACCTTATTTTGTTTTTGGCACGAAGCTTTTATACATCAGAACCTCAAAGTCTCTGTGTTATTGAATTCTGCTGCATTAAACAACTTCTTCTGCTGATTTTACCCACAGATGTTCTGTGACGGAACCGTTCTGCCAAACCCAACAGATGATTCTTGGAACTTCTGTTGTGTTTAGTAAAGACAGTTCAAAGAACAGTCCACTCAGATCATGTCTCCTCCATCAGAACCTCTGAACAATCATCAGCAGTGGAGGAAGATCAGAGTCTTCCCACCATCTTCATGCTCTGAAGGAAACATCTGAACTCATCATCATGGACAGCGAGACCAAACTCTGTAGAAACACATTTCTCAAGTCAGCAACTAAAGAAATGATCCCTGAAAGTAAAGTCTTGGTTTGTTCAGGATGTTTCTCAGAGTCTTGGTTCTGGAGACAAGGACCTTCACTCCTGGTGATCTCCTGAGGTCCAGAGAGAAGCTCCTCCTCCAATCATCTCTGATGGATTAACACATTGTAATGATGACGTCTTTTTCTACCAAGAGTTGAAGAAGTTGTCCACATATAGACGGGGTTCTTCTAGAACTGAGCTTTCTCTCTTCTCCTTCAGGAGAGTAATCAGGTCAAAACAACTCTGCGTTTAAAAGAACCTCCAAACATTAGAGAGCGTTCGCTCTGACAAACGCTGTCAAGAGGATGACCGGCGTAATATCCGAGGCATTCAGTGACACCAAGGTGGGAAAGAGTCACGCAGTCAAACTTATGATCTGGACCAGTTACCACCGATTGACACTGACACATCTATCTAAGTTCTGGAGGAACTCCTAGAACGAGCAACTGAAGATAATGAACACATATTCAAAGAAACAAAATGAGCTCTTTCAAAGAACATGAATAAAGTTGAGTCCAATTCGGAACTTACTAGTTCAGAGTTACAGATTTCTCCAAGGGTCGGGTCGAAGACTGGTGGTCTTTATCCGGAATGGTAAAAACAGGAAACCCCTGCTGACTGTGATGGAGTTAACGGGTTGTGATTGTCTGATCTGTTCTCCAATGGGTAATGGGCATCAGTGGTCCTCTGTCGTGTTGACTGACTGACAGGTCGGTTATTCGACTCAGCCCGCCTTCACAAGAGTTCATTTATCTGGACGTCCAGGTTTAACAAATAACCAATCCTGTTCATGTTCATGTTCATGTTGATGTTCATGTTCATGTTAAAGTCAAGAGGAAGACATTTGTAACACATTCACCTACACAGGAAGTGGTCTCTACTTTGGCTGTGTTCGACTTCCTGCATTGTCACCGGCCAGTGTTACAGCGCCACTCTATGGGAACGACGTTCATTTAGAGTTAAATCACAAACGTGGGTTTAGGGGTTCTGTGTCTCACAGGGGTTACACTGACTTAAACAAACTGGTTTAAGTCATCTACAGCTGCAGTTAAACTAGATGTTGAAGTGACGAATGTAGAAGCAGCTTTACTTCAATTCTTCAAAATCAACTAAGGTTTTATTTATGAGGCACCAATAAACCAAAAATCTTATTTGATAAAATCTTTATTTAAGTTTACTCTAAAGGAAACAGGAAGTTGAGAGACCTGTAAAGCCCCGCCCACTCAGGTGTTCCCACATGGTGTTTCCTGATCAGACCTTCTCTGAGGAGATTTGCTTCTTTCTTCTGCTCAGCTTGTTTCAGTCCAAAACCTTCTTGATTTTACCCACAGATGGAATAAGAGACTGAAGGTTGTCTTTGAACAAAACAATTAACCGCTTAATTTGTTTTATTGTCAAACAACAGTCCACTCAGATCATGTCTCCTCCAGCAGAACCTCTGAACAATCATCAGCAGTGGAGGAAGATCAGAGTCTTCCCACCATCTTCATGCTCTGAAGGAAACATCTGAACTCATCATCATGGACAGCGAGACCAAACTCTGTAGAAACACATTTCTCAAGTCAGCAACTAAAGAAATGATCCCTGAAAGTAAAGTCTTGGTTTGTTCAGGATGTTTCTCAGAGTCTTGGTTCTGGAGACCAGGACCTTCACTCCTGGTGATCTCCTGAGGTCCAGAGAGAAGCTCCTCCTTCAAACATCTCTGAGATGTTCCTCCATGAGGAGAGTGAAGATGTTGAACCCAGCAGAGTCACACACTGTGGTGAGAGATCTTCACCTTTCAGTAAGCAGACGTCAGCTGACACGTCACGTCTGAAAGCTCTGCTCCTGGTTCAGAAGGAGGAGGAGTCAGGATCAAACTCAGGCTTTCTTGAAGAAAAGCTGACAGCGAGCAGGTTAGCTTCACAGAGTAAAGTTACCATGGTAACTGACCCAGAGTTTAACTTAGCTCGCTTTCTGGAACAGCAAACCCAGAGTTTCCCTCATCTCAGGTTTAACAAACTCAGAGTTACATCTGAGCCCCCTTCCTGGAATACCCACCTGGAGGAGTCAGTGGGTGGAGCTTCCTGTCATACCTCCATCCACCTTCAACCTGAGCAGAGTTCTGATCAGACAGAACAGCCTGTAACACTTGTGTGGGTGAGGAAGACCTGTGACGAACCACCAGGACCACCAGGAGTGAAGGTCCTGGTCTCCAGAACCAAGACTCTGAGAAACATCCTGAACAAACCAAGACTTTACTTTCAGGGATCATTTCTTTAGTTGCTGACTTGAGAAATGTGTTTCTACAGAGTTTGGTCTCGCTGTCCATGATGATGAGTTCAGATGTTTCCTTCAGAGCATGAAGATGGTGGGAAGACTCTGATCTTCCTCCACTGCTGATGATTGTTCAGAGGTTCTGATGGAGGAGACATGATCTGAGTGGACTGACTATTCTGCTGAAAGATTCAACATCCTAGTAATATAATTATTAGTAATTTAAATCCGTTAATCTTTAGAGGCCATCAGTGATGGACCAACTTTAAGGTGAGAAAACAGAAGAAGTGAAAGTGGTTTTAAGGGTTGAAGTTGTTTGGAGCTTTGCTAGGAATGACTTGAGATCAGAAACTCAAGAAGGTCCAGTCCTAAACTTAAAAGTGAACAACTTAAAATGTGATTAAAGGACAAACTTACAACGTCAGCCTTCATAACAGAACAAGATTCCACCGTTTAGAAGAACCAACTAATGATGAATGAATGTCTGGTCCTTGTTTGGGTTGGAGGTTTCTCTCATCTACAGGAAAACCAGAACTGGAACTAAGAGCTGAAACAGCTTCATCTTCTGCTAGAAGGAGACTCCAGGAATGTTGCAGCAGTGGAGGAAGATCAGAGTCTTCCCACCATCTTCATGCTCTGAAGGAAACATCTGAACTCTTCATCATGGACAGCGAGACCAAACTCTGTAGAAACACATTTCTCAAGTCAGCAACTAAAGAAATGATCCCTGAAAGTAAAGTCTTGGTTTGTTCAGGTTGTTTCTCAGAGTCTTGGTTCTGGAGACCAGGACCTTTACTCCTGGTGGTCTCCTGAGGTCCAGAGAGAAGCTCCTCCTCCAATCATCAGATTGGAGATCTTAACCTTTCAGTGAGCAGACAGTCAGATGTATTAAACTCTTGTGGTTCAATCCTGTCACATTTGAAGATTAAACAACTTTTGAGACGTTGAAACATTCAATCAATCTTTATTTATTTATTTATACAGCGCCAATTCACAACAAGAGTTTTCTCGAGGTGTTTTCCAGAAAGAGAAGGTCTAGAACTCTTTATGACATGATCTTACAGAGACCCAATAAATTCCTCTGTGAGCAGCTTTTGGTGGCAGTGGTGAGGAAAAACTGCCTTATAACGGGTAGAAACCTCCACCACATCCAAGAATCAGGGTAGATGGCCTACTGCCAGGACCGGATGGGTTTGAAAAGAGAGAGAGAGAAACCGAGAGAGACAGACGGGGGAAACAGCAACAATGACATCAGCTATGATCCACTTTCTTCTGTTCTCCAGGGTCGGGCCGCGGCGTCAGCAAGGATCCACAGGTTGATGATAACAATAATAATAATATAACATTCAGCAATAGCTTATAGGAAAATACTAAACTATAATAATAAGAATGATAGTAAAAGTAATAATTGTAATCATTATCAGGATCATATTGTAATCAGTGACATCAAGCAGGTCCACAGCAGCAGAACCAGCCTCCATCCACGAGACCCTGACGGGTGTAGAAGCAGAAAGAGTCCAGAGAAGAAGTTAAATTAGTAACATGCATTAATCTAGTAACATGCATTAATACAGTAACATGCATTAATCCACTAACATGCATTAATCCACTAACATGTATTAATCCACTAACACGCATTAATCCACTTACATGCATTAATACAGTAACATGTATTAATCCACTAACATGCATTAATCCAGTAACATGTATTAATCCAGTAACATGCATTAATCCAGTAACATGTATTAATCCACTTACATACATTAATCAACTAACACGCATTAATCCACTAACATGTATTAATCCAGTAACACGCATTAATACAGTAACATGCATTAATCCAGTAACATGTATTAATCCAGTAACATACATTAATCCAGTAACATACATTAATCCACTAACATGCATTAATCCACTAACATGCATTAATCCAGTAACATGCATTAATCCAGTAACACGCATTAATCCAGTAACATGTATTAATCCAGTAACATGCATAAATCCACTAACATGCATTAATCCACTAACATGTATTAATCCAGTAACATGTATTAATCCACTCACATGCATTAATCCAGTAACATGCATTAATCCAGAAACATGCATTAATCCAGTAACATGCATTAAAGTGAGAGGAGTGTATAAAGAGTGACAGTGAGAGAGGAAGAGAGAAAAGCTCAGTGCATCATGGGAGATCCCCTAGCAGTTTAAACCTATAGCAGCGTAGCTAACAGCTATCTTATGCCAGCCTTAATTATAAACTTTATCGTAAAAGAAGGTTTTAAGTCTACTTTTAAATGTAGAGAGAGTTTCTGGCCCCCCAAACCCAGACTGGGAGATGGTTCCACAGGAGAGGAGCCTGATAGCTGAAGGTTCTGGCTCCCATTCTACTTCTGGAGACTCTAGGGACTACCAGTAACCCTGCATGCTGGGAGCCTAGAGTTCTGATCGACAATATGGTTCTATGAGCTCCTTCACATACGTTGGTTCTGATCGTTGAGAGTTTCATATGTGAGTAGAAGGATTTTTAATTAAATTCTAGATTTTACCAGGAGCCAATGAATGGAGGCTAATATAGTACAGAGATGTTCTTGTAACCTGGTTCTGCTCAGAACACATGTAGCAGTGTTCTGGATCAGCTTCAGAGACTTATTAGGAGTACCTGCAGTCCACTCAGATCATGTCTCCTCCATCAGAAGCTCTGAACAATCATCAGCAGTGGAGGAAGATCAGAGTCTTCCCACCATCTTCATGCTCTGAAGGAAACATCTGAACTCATCATCATGGACAGCGAGACCAAACTCTGTAGAAACACATTCCTCAAGTCAGCAACTAAAGAAATGATCCCTGAAAGTAAAGTCTTGGTTTGTTCAGGTTGTTTCTCAGAGTCTTGGTTCTGGAGACCAGGACCTTCACTCCTGGTGATCTCCTGAGGTCCAGAGAGAAGCTCCTCCTTCAAATCTCAGCATCATTGGGAACAAATTGGACACAATAGCATAAATTGACGAAGAGTTGGAGACTATGATAGTTGTGTTTCCTCTGACATCTGTTTGCTGGTCTGTTGGTTCTGTCTCACATAAACTACTGGTTGGATATTAATGAGACTTGGTGGAAGGTTTGGACAATTACCAAAGAAAAAACCCGTTCAATGTCGAGAGGATCTGGATAAAGTGGTGTGGATCCAGGATTGTTTATATTTGAGAGATATGACCTTCAAAAAAACTTCCATCTATGTATTTCTTACAAACCACTTATTGTTTCCA
Source organism: Lophius americanus (assembly GCA_037951165.1). NCBI lineage: Eukaryota > Metazoa > Chordata > Actinopteri > Lophiiformes > Lophiidae > Lophius > Lophius americanus. Next base: position 445,945 of record JBBDHG010000322.1, read on the forward strand.
GTTGACCTGGTAGGAGAGTTGGTCATAAGACTTAAGTCGTTCACTCAGGTCTTTTTTCCATGAGAATTTCACTCAGAACCTCTGAACAGTCCTTCACTGGAGTAGATGTCTTCACTCTTCATCACTGCGTGTGTCATTCAGGTTATGTGACCATAAAGTGATCTACGACTCACAATTACAAAAGTTTTGAGATCAAGCAGGATCCACAGTCCACTCAGATCATGTTTCCTCCATCAGAAGCTCTGAACAATCATCAGCAGTGGAGGAAGATCAGAGTCTTCCCACCATCTTCATGCTCTGAAGGAAACATCTGAACTCATCATCATGGACAGCGAGACCAAACTCTGTAGAAACACATTTCTCAAGTCAGCAACTAAAGAAATGATCCCTGAAAGTAAAGTCTTGGTTTGTTCAGGATGTTTCTCAGAGTCTTGGTTCTGGAGACCAGGATCTTCACTCCTGGTGGTCCTGGTGGTTCCTCACAGGTCCTCCTCACCCACACAGGTGTTACAGACTGTTCTGTCTGATTAGAACTCTGCTCAGGTTGAAGGTGGATGGAGGTATAAATAATAATAATAATAATACATTTAATTTATAATGCACTTTACATTTGGATCAAATCTCAAAGTGCTACAATGTAAAAGCAGATAAAAGCATCAATAAAAAATAAAATAATAACTATATAAAAGCCTGACCAAAAAGCAGCAATGTTAATTAAAGTTATAGGTTCTGCTAAAAAGGAAAGTTTTAAGTCCTTTTTTAAATGTGTCAGTCGTCTGTGGAGCCCTGAGATGGTCAGGGAGGGCATTCCACACACGAGGGGCAGCAGAACAGAAGGCCCAATCATCCATGGTGCTGAGCTTAGTCCTGGGAAGGAGGAGGCGGTATGACTGGGTAGAACGAAGGGATCGTGTCGAGGTCAGTGGGTGGAGTAGTTCTTTCAGGTAGGGGGGTGCGTTACCATGGTTACACTGGTGAGTGAGGAGAGAGATCTTATAATCAATCCTAGTGGAGATGGGAAGCCAATGAAGGGAATGAAGAACAGGGGTGATGTGGTCGTGTTTACGAACTCTCATCAGGATCCTTGCAGCACTGTTTTGAACATACTGAAGTCTTTGAAGACTTCTATCAGGGATCCCGATGAGGAGTGATGAAGGTCGTTACAGTAATCCAGTCGGGAGGAGACGAACGCGTGAACCAGCTTTTCAGCATCACTCAAGGTGAGTGAAGAACGGAGTTTTGAAATATTTCTGAGATGGTGAAAGGAGATCTTCAGATGTGTTTGATGTGGGATTCAAAAGTGAGTTGAGGGTCAAATCTTACACCGAGGTTGGTGACTGATGAAGAGAGGGGAATGTCCTGACCAGAGAAGGTAATACTGGTTATGGTGGAAGACTGGGTCTGATGTGGGGTGCCAATTAAAATAGCTTCGGTTTTGGAGCTGTTCAACTGGAGAAAGTTGTTTTTCATCCACACCTTTATCTCCTCCAGACAAGTGCGGAGAGTTGACAGGGGAGATGATGATGACGATGAGGATGGAGAGGCTGAGGAGGAACATGTGTCAGTTTTTATGTAGATTTGCGTGTCATCAGGGTAACAATGGAATGAGAGTCCATATCGACTGATGACACGGCCAAGGGGGAGGGGCATGTATAGTATGAAGAGAATGGGGCCAAGGACTGATCCCTGGGGGACCCCACAGGTGACGGTGTGTGTCCGGGACTTTGAACTTCCAAGGGAAACGTATTCTGTTCTGTTAGTGAAGTAGGACTGAAACCAATTTAGGGCGGTGGCAGTGAGTCCAGTGGTGTGATGTAGGCGGTGTAGGAGTATTCCAGGGTCAACTGTGTCGAAGGCAGCAGATAAATCAAGGAGAATCAGGAGGGAAGGTGAACCAGCATCTGCTGCCAGCCGTAGATCCTTTGTGACTCCAAGCAGAGCTGTTTCTGTTTTGTGGGCGGAGCCAAAACCAGACTGAAAGGTTTCAAAGAGGTTGTTATATTTGAGGTGGTCCTGGAGGTGGGCAGCAACTACTTTTTCCAGAATTTTGGAGAGGAATGGGAGTTTGGAAATGGGCCTGTAATTAGTAAAAAGTTCTGGATCGAGAGTAGGTTTTTTGAGGAGTGGTCTTATTATGGCGACTTTTGGGGCAGATGGAACAAAGCCGGCATGGAGGGATTGATTTATTACAGCGGTGATCAGGGGACTGATGGAAGAGATGTTAGTTTTCACTAGGGCCGTAGGAAAGGGGACGAGGGCCCAGGTGGAGGGTTTCATGGTCCTGATGATAACCTCAACCTCCTGCTTTGAGATTTCTGGGAAACACCTTAGAGGCTGGGAGATCTCAAACTGTGAGTAAGCAGACTGGATAGGTAGAGAGGAGGAACCAGAAAGGACAGAATGGATTGAGTCAATTTTTGATTTGAAGAAAGCCATGAAATTATTACAGTACTCTTCTGTAATTTCTGTAAGTGGGGGAGTTTGTGGTTTAAGAAGATGATTGATGGATTGATTGATGGTGGAAAACAGCTGCTTAGAATTTCCAGGACTGGTTTTGATGATGTTGGAGTAGAACAGTGACCGAGCCTCTCTAACGGACTTTGAGTAGGCCTTTTGGTGTTCCCGAAAGACTAGCTTTTGGACAGTAACACCTCAAGCCTTGTAACGCCGCTCAAGGACACGCCCAGCTGCCTTCATTTTCCGTAGCTCGCTGGTGAACCAGGGGGCTGAGCGGGAGAAGGTGACTGTTCTAGTTTTTACAGGGGCGTGACGATCCAGGATGCTACTCGGGGATTTATTGTAGAAATCTACTGAGTCATTTGCTGATACAAAGTTGGCAGAAAGAAGATGCTGGAGGTCGACTCTCATGGTTTCTGGGTTGATGTTTTTCACATTTCTGAAGTAGATTTGACGTTTGGGCTTGGTGAGGGATGACACAAGCGACATCTCCATGGAGACGGCCTTGTGGTCGGACACACCCAGATCGTACACAAGAAGATGCTGAGAGGAGCAGAGTCAGTGATGACTAGATCCAGAGTGTGTCACATGGTGTGGGTAGAGACATCGACAAGTTGCCTGAGATTAAAACAATCCAGTAGTTGGAGAAATTCGGAAGCAAAACGACATGCAGGGGACATGAATGTTCATATCTCCAAGAACTCAAATATTGGCAGAGGTTGTGCAAAAGGTCGACGAAAGGTTGTACATCTCAGAGATGAAGGCTGGGTTTTGTTTGGGTGGTCGGTGGATTAGAAGTATGGTCATGGAGAAAGGGGGCTTACAATTAAATGCCAGGCATTCAAAAGAAGAGATCTCTGGCAACGGCAGTGGAGACAAGTCCAAATCCCTGCGGTAGATGACAGACAGACCACCACCATGACCAGTGGTGGGGGCTTTCTGGAGGTAAGAGTAACCGGCGGGACAGGTCTCATTCAGGACAGGAAAATCATCTGGTTGTTGCCAGGTTTCTGTAAGGCACATAACGTCCAGACATTTCTCCAGGATGTGGTCATGTATGAGGCATGATTTGTTTGTGAGAGATTGTGAATTAAAGAGTTCGATTTTAATACTAGATGGAGCAGGGAGTCTCTGTATTGGCCGAAGAAGACTGAAATCCACTCCACGTTTTCTAACCCGCACAGTGGATGATTTTATCGAGGAACGTCCATTGACAATAATGGGAAAAGCTGCAGCATTCTGATGACGTGTCAGACACGCGATAGTGCGCACGTCAGAGCAAAAGGACGGAATGGAGTTATCTGAGCAGGAGCGGGAGTAAACAAACTTAGAACGGAAACTTCTGTGAATGTAACGGGCGAAGGAGTCCAAGTTGTTTAATAACCGATATGAACAACGGAGTGTTGTAGTTGTTGAATTTCATCACCTGGGTGACGGAATAATTCATCAACAAGCCAGTCGTGGAGACTAGCCCGTTATTAGCCGTTAGCTTTGGACGAGACGCACAGAGGACGTTAGTAGCCGTTATTTTAATGGAAATGATGCCGAGAAAAAAAAGCTATCAAACACAGAAAATGATCAACAGCGGCTATTGGTGAAAGTGTCACGGGGGCAGTGATGAACAAGACGGATAAACAAACTGACATAAACGATGAACAAACAGAAACGGACATAAACCATGAAACAAACAGATACAGAAGTCTCCGGGTGATGGTTCACCTGCAGCAACAGGTAGGCGGACCGTCACCAGACTCGGTAGAATACTTACAAATACAAATACAGAAAAACAGATACAAATACGGATATATATCCAAAAGGTTTGCCGGTGACCAACAATAAAACAGGAAGCTCCACCCACTGACTCCTCCAGGTGGGTATTCCAGGAAGGGGGCTCAGATGTAACTCTGAGTTTGTTAAACCTGAGATGTGGGAAACTCTGGGTTTGCTGTTCTACAAAGCGAGCTAAGTTAAACTCTGAGTCAGTTACCATGGTAACTTTACTCTGTGAAGTTAACCTGCTCGCTGTCAGCTTTTCTTCAACAAAGCCTGAGTTTGATCCTGACTCCTCCTCCTTCTAAACCAGGAGCAGAGCTTTCAGACGTGACGTGTCAGCTGACGTCTGCTTACTGAAAGGTGAAAGTCTCTCATCCCAGTGTGTCACTCTGCTGGGTTCAACATCTTCACTCTCCTCATGGAGGAACATCTCAGAGATGTTTGAAGGAGGAGCTTCTCTCTGGACCTCAGGAGATCACCAGGAGTGAAGGTCCTGGTCTCCAGAACCAAGACTCTGAGAAACATCCTGAACAAACCAAGACTTTACTTTCAGGGATCATTTCTTTAGTTGCTGACTTGAGAAATGTGTTTCTACAGAGTTTGGTCTCGCTGTCCATGATGATGAGTTCAGATGTTTCCTTCAGAGCATGAAGATGGTGGGAAGACTCTGATCTTCCTCTACTGCTGATGATTGTTCAGAGGTTCTGATGGAGGAGACATGATCTGAGTGGACTGTTTTGGACTTTAAACATTAGCTTGTAATTTTAGTCATGTGATTTGGATGAATTTATATTCACACCATGTGACTAATCCATGGGGAAATTAGACCTTTGGGTAACGACATAGCACTGAAAAGTTTCCTGTCCCGTACCACGTGTCAGCAAAGTAAGTATTATGATATAAATTAAATGTATTATTATTATTATATGATATAAATTATGATATGGGAGAAATACCTCCATTTAATCCATGTGGAGTAAATTGGACCAACAGTTGGGAAGTTGTGGGCTCTGAAAACTTTTGAAGGTAAAGCTCCCTCTAGTGTCAGAAGTATATTTTCCATAAATCCATCCAGTTCTTCCTGGCACTAAGGACCATGTGGGTATAAATATGGACAATAATCCACGACATAGTTTTTGATTCATATCAAGGGGGAAAAAAAGTTCCTGTAGTGAGTAAAGACATGGACCACCAGAGTAAAATATGACATTTAAAATAGACTCATCTTCAGGTCATTGAAAAGATAGTTTTTCACAAATTCATGCTTTTTTACGACCAAACAATCTTTTCAATGAATTTCAGTCTGGATTTTGTCCGAACCAAAGCGCTGAGACGCACTTACTAAAGTCTTAAAGGACATACCTCTGAACAAGGATGCATCCAAAACCTCAGTCTTGGTATAACTGGACCTCAGTGCTTTTAAACAACATCAGAACCTCAAAGTCTCTGTGTTATTGAATTCTGCTGCATTAAACAACTTCTGCTGATTTTACCCACAGATGTTCAGTGACGGAACCGTTCTGCCAAACCCAGCAGATGATTCTTAGAACTTCTGTTGTATTTAGTAAAGATAGTTCAAAGAACAGTCCACTCAGATCATGTCTCCTCCATCAGAACCTCTGAACAATCATCAGCAGTGGAGGAAGATCAGAGTCTTCCCACCATCTTCATGCTCTGAAGGAAACATCTGAACTCATCATCATGGACAGCGAGACCAAACTCTGTAGAAACACATTTCTCAAGTCAGCAACTAAAGAAATGATCCCTGAAAGTAAAGTCTTGGTTTGTTCAGGATGTTTCTCAGAGTCTTGGTTCTGGAGACCAGGACCTTCACTCCTGGTGATCTCCTGAGGAGGAAACATGAGCTGAGTTAGGTTGTTTACTGTCTGAGTTTGTGTTGCATTTTAAATGGTTTCAAGATGTGAGAATATCTCCTCCGCTGTAGGACTGATGATGAAGCGGGAGAAATTCCCAAATGACAACATTCCTAGAATTTCTTTCCACCGGAGGATCAAAGACAGTATTTCTCAACGTCTCCACTGTGGCAGCTCTCACTTCGTGTTTAACTTTTGATTTGCGTTTGAGTCTACAAAATATCCCGGATTTGAAAGGGGTAGGTAGGTAGGTAGGTAGGTAGCTAGAGGAAACGGTGGTAGGTAGGTAGTTATGAGGTAAGTAGGTAGGTATGTAGGTAGGTATGAGGTAGGTAGGTAGGTAGTTATGAGGTAGGTAGGTATGTAGGTAGGTATGTAGGTAGGTAAGTAGGTAGGTAGTTATGAGATAGGTAGGTAGGTAGGTAGGTAGTTATGAGATAGGTAGGTAGGTA
>JBBDHG010000322.1:457500-472500 GCA_037951165.1 Lophius americanus
TAAACTGTGACGGGATGCGCTGCTGGAAGGCACAGAGGCAAGCGGAGAGGCAAAAAGACGATGAATCCAGGAAATAAAGGCTAATTCGGCGCTAAGTTTTCAAATCTCTTATTTTTCCCACAATTTTACCAAAAAACAACTTGAAATATGAATCAGTAAATAAATGTTTTTATTATATGGTAATGTGACATTATTTTTTTTTCCCCTGTGACTTTTTAATACAAATATTACACACTATAAAAATAGACTTTATTAAGTGATTTCCCCCCTGGCCACACAATTCAGTACTTTCAGCTCAGATCTTGGACTCAGTATTTCTAAATTTAGTTGTGTTTTACTATTGAGCACTTCCCCCTCCTCTTCTTTTTAACAGTGCACATTACACCAGAGTACACCTAACACCCTCCTGTCTCCTCTCCTTACAGCAACATCATCCCCTCCTTTGTATTAATGGACATCCAGGCGTCCACGGTGGTGACGTACGTGTACCAGCTGATCGGCGACGACGTGAAGGTGGAGAGAATCGAGTACAAGAAGTCTTAAAAGGATGGCGTGAGGATGAGGAGGAGAGAAGAGGGGTTAAGGTTGCTCAGCGTGTCATTTCATTTCTGCCCACCAGGGGGCATCAGCAGCAGCGACCCTTCAGATCTTCACAAGCTGTAACAAACTGTGGAGTAACTCGAGACTAGAAAAAAACTATATATTATATTGTTTATATGTCATCCGCATTTGCTTTTATCTAAGCTGTCAGTTGGTAACTGTAGAGAATGCAATAATATCACACGTATTTGTTATCAACCGAAATATTTTGTGCCATTTGAATTTTTTTTTTTGTGTTTATTTTTGCCCTCATTCCCTGAACATGTAACCAACAGACTAGTAGCTTCATGTAATTGACCTTTTCTTTCATAAATTTCCTCCCTATAATAAAGATCTAATTTCACTCAGTCAGTTCTTTTGTGATTATTCTGAACAAAAACATGACGTAACACAATATTATTGAATAATAATTGGTTTAAAGCAGTAGACAAAAGTTTAGTTTTAGGATGATGATGTCATTTTTGTTGTCTTTTTGTTTTTTTGTTTGTCCTATTTTGATTATATAACATAACTTCCAGAAGTGTATGAAGTATTCAGGTCCCTTAACTTGAGTCAAAGCACAGATATCACATGATGGAAATACTCCAGTACGAGTAAAAGTCTCATAGATTTATCCGAATATGGTAAGTAAAAGCCATCATTGTGGCGTAAAATTGATTGAATTACTGTGAATCACCATGGCAACCGGTGGCTATGGTCGCCATTTATTTTTATATGATCAAATCAGAAAGTTAGATTCAAGTCATTTTTCTAATTTCGTTCATTCATATTTGGTCTTGAAAAGGAAAACTTTCTTGTTTTTCCAATTTTGATTCTTGTACCTCAAAACATAGCAAGAAGACATAAACTTTAATCCATGACAGACGTCCCAGAACCAACAACACGGGTCGCAAACCCCAGAGAGGAGCAACACAAACCAGCAGCCTCGTTCCTCACCGGAGTTTTAGCAGGATAAAGAAATCCCTTAATCAAACGTCAGGCTAAAAGTGAATCTTTCCATCTCGTAGATTAATAATGTTCAAATGAAAGTCATGGATGACATTTAATGAACATTTTAGATTTTAGTTGTCATCTTGAAATAAGTGAAAGAAAGGAAAAATTCTATTCATTATTCTCAGTTTCTCCTAAATACGACTATTAAAATTCCGAAGTGTCACACAGCCGTCCTCGTCATCCTCCAACATCCTGGTACTTTCTCCTGGCAAAGAACCAAAACAAAACATTTCATTGATGAAACATGACGGCTTTACCAACATACAGAACCGCTCTTTTTATTTATTTCTTTTTACAGCATGTTGTCCACACGTGTTCTAAAGATTCTATCCAGAGCAGAACAAGAAGACCAGAAGAAGATGTTCCTCCTCTGTTTTTACGGGGCAAGAGGGAGATCAAAATATATAAAGAGTAACTGCTAGAAATAAAACGTACCAAATCTGTTTAATTTATTAAATCATTTTATATCCTCTTTGGAAAAAAATCCATTCTTGGAATTCAGATGATGCTTCAGCAGCGACACCTAGAAGGAAGCAAGGTGAAAGGCACTCTGTGTGAAGTGGAGAGCAGAGGAGGACAGACTTCCCTCTCCTCCTCTGGAGGAGTCTACTAGATCCCTTTAATGAACTTCTATGTGCTTCTATTCTCTTTCTAATCTGCTGTAGGCCAAAACACTGGAAGTCATGCTGTGAAGGGTGTGTGTGAGTGTGTGTGTGTGAGTGTGTGTGTGAGTGTGTGTGTGTATGTGTGTGTGTGTGTGTGTGTGTGTAGCCAAAGGTTTATGACACACCTTTTTACTTTCGAACTACAAAATAATACAACTTGCAGGCGATGTAGTTCAACAGGAGGAGTACAACTCGTACTTTACTTTCTCATCAAAGTAGAACTCTCACTCTGGACATTTAAACTTCCACTCTTCTCTTTCAAAATAAGAGCATTCCAACCAAAAACCTCTCCGTATCAGGAAACATAAAGTTACTCGGACCAGGAAAAGTCACCAGTTTTAGATGTGGATGTGTTTTTAAATGATATAAACAGTGATTCCCCTGAACGACATATCTCTGTAAAAAGCTTTAACTAATATTTTTTATTTCTAGAGACATATATCTGTTAAATGTTTGCCTCCCACCTGACTTGTCTGTTTGGAATTTTTGGAAGAAAGGATTTTGGATTTCTTGCACCAGTGTCTTTCTTCTCCTTGCGTTTCGCCGTAGAAGAAGCTGATGGATGTTCATCGCTCCCATCAGTCCCGGTGAGCCAGAAGTCCTAGTGAGGTCGTCTCCATCAGGGCTGGAACCTGCAATCAGAACCACCATCAAATCAGAGATAGAATTTCTGTGTGGAATCTCCCCATATTAGGAAAATCATATGTTAACACTGTAAAGTAGCTGATAGCCCAGTGACCCCCAGTGACCCCTGGAGAAGACGTGTATTTCTGGGGGAACTTTTATCATTTAACCTCAGATCCTATAACGTGTCAAATAAATCACAGTGTGAAAAAATCTATAGACGAGTCCTAATCACCTGTGAGTCTATAAACAAGTTCTAGCCGGATAAGGACTCATCGGAAGCTAGGACTAGTTCATGGACTGGTAGGTGGCTAGGACTCAGATGAGGACTCATAAGTTGCTAGGACTCGTTTATGAACTCTTAGTTGGCTAAGACTCCTTTACAGATTTATATGTGGCTAGGACTCGTTTATGAACGTTTAGGTGGCTATGACTCGTTTATATACTCATAGGTGGCTAGGACTCGTTTCTGAGCTCTTAGTTGGCTAAGACTCCTTTACAGATTTATATGTGGCTAGGACTCGTTTATGAACGTTTAGGTGGCTATGACTCGTTTATATACTCATAGGTGGCTAGGACTCGTTTCTGAACTCTTAGGTGGCCATGACTCGTTTATATACTCATAGGTGGCTAGGACTCGTTTATGTACTCATAGGTGGCTAGGACTCACATATTGACTCGTAGGTGTCTGGGACTCGGATGAGGACTCATAAGTGGCTAAGACCTGTTTATGGACTCGTAGGTGGCTAGGACTCTGATAAGAAGTCATAAATGACTAGGACTCCTTTATGAACCTTTAAGTGGCTAGGACTCAGATGAGGACTCATAAATGACTAGGACTCGTTTATTGACTTAAAGGTGACCAGGACAGCTCATATGAACTTGTAGGTGTCTGGGAGGACGTGGACAGTATGACAGGTCGGTGTTGCAGTGAGAATTGTGGGTAAGCTAACTACGTTTGACTACACAGAGTTTTATCTTGATAGCTAACAGCGCTATGGCAGCCAAGACTCTTTTACTTTTCTTCCTTGCTGAGCCTTTGCTATCAGCCATAACTCTTGTTGCTCATTATCCACATGACTTGTCGTGTTACCTCGGCAACTCAGACCTTTAAAAAAAAAAAAGCCCGACGATGGCCGACCAAAATCTTCGGCATGTCAAATTTCATGTAATCGTTGGACAGTCGTCCAGGACCTGCTGATCGGACCTCGTCAGTGGCTCTGTCTCCACAAAAGCAAAAGTTCCAGCAACCTCCAGAGTTCTAAAAGGCTTCTCCAGCACCACGACACGCGTCTGATCTCACCTGTCTGTACACGCCTGTGCAGCACATGCATGTAGTGTTGCGTGAGGAGGTGACGGACATGCGCGGTGCTGTGGGACGCGGCGATGCTGTGCAGGAACTCCCTCTGCGCCGGCGTTAAGGCTGCATTCTGAAACCACAGACCATCCTGTTGTTTTCCGTATTCTCAGAACTTGAGCAGAGATGTCAGACTTCAGAACCATCAATCACAGCCGTACCTTCAGAAATGGGCCGGCGGCGACGGCGGCGGTCGCGTGTCGGTGTTGTGGGTCACATCTTGCAGCTGGTGGTCTGTTGATGTTCACGGTGGCACCTTTTAATCCAGTGGCGAGAGAAAAAAAACAAACCCTGATGTTTGACAGGTTTGTGATCCAGCAACAGCTTCTACGTTTCCTGTTTATCTCCAAAACCACATCTTCAAACGAAATTCAACGTACAACAAAACGTAAAAATGCAAGTTTTAAATGAAAAATGTTATCCTAGAATCCTAGAATTCTAAATTCTCCGGTTAATGTCCTGATCAGCTGTTTGGTTGAGCACATTTAGAGTCTCTCTTTCTTCTTGAATAACGTGACTGAACCTGTTTGTAATCGGACCCAGAGGCACTATGTGTAAAGAGTAAAGGGGCCAAGGACGGAGCCCTGGGGGACACCACAGGTCGAAGGGGGCACCAAGGAGGAAGCGTTAATAACGTCCTATTCCATAAGTCGAATTTCTTCCAACATATTAAAGCGATTGAAGTCTTAGAAAAACCAATTATGTAACTTGATACGGACAAAAGAAAAGTCCGATAAGGGTCAAATAGTTTTCTGAAGACACGCCTCCACAAAAAGGTGGAGCCAATCTAATTAAAATGGACGTTTTTCCTTGAAATATAACATTTCACAATAAAGTTTTAAAAACTAACTATTTGTCATTTTATGGTGACTTTAGGGTGTCTAAGATATGAATTAAATGTGCCACAATAAAATTTAATACGCAGAGAAATGGATTTTTCCATATTTTTCCATTCATGGTGAGGACATTAAAGGGGTCAAAGGTCACACGAGGAAAAGTTGTCAGGTGTGATTTTGTCCACGTGAGCCTGAAGCTCGTCTCTGGTGAAGATGTCCAACCAGTTTCTAATTAGAAAGCGAGACGACACGTCCGGGTTCAGGTGTAGGATTCCACTTGGGTCACTGAACCCGCCTCACATGACCTCACTGCGCCGCGTCCTCATTGGAAACGCTGGTTCTTAAGTTTCAAACGGGACGGGAAACAAAACCATGTTGTGTTTAATTAACACGTGTCTCCAAATCTGAACCCGCAAAGATGGAACACTATATATATATGTGTGTGTATAAACTAATGTATATATATACATATACATATACATATATACACATATATATAAAATCATATATACATACATGCACAAAAAATATATAGTAAGAATATATATGTGTATATATATATATAGATATACATGTATATACATACAAACACAGGACAGAAAAAAAGAAATAAGAAAACCAAGAAAATGAATAAATAAAATACATATATAGATAAGAATAGAGGAATAAAGGACATGCAAATGTAAAGAAAAGGGAAAAAGGGGAAAGAGTCTGAACTCCTATGGCATAGATAAATATGAAGACATTATTTATTCATTCGTCTGATTTTCTCCAACCCTTTGCTTTCTTGAATTAAAACTGTATTTTTGCAGGTTGAGGACTCACCCACTTCCGACTCAGCCCCCCTCCTGCAGCAGAAAGTGACAAGCATCTGTGACACCAGGACAAACAAACAGGTGAAAAGCCCCCTGAGGTCAACCCAGATGACGAGCTGAAGGAGGTCATGTGACTGTAGTGTCACCGGTGGGCATGTCCTGTCCTGGGGAAGCTCATTTACTATTTTGCTCCGCCCCCTTTTGCCACAATAACAAATCCTTAAATCCTTCTGTAGTCTGTGATGAGGTTTGAGAACACTTGGAGAAGATCTGAGACCATTCATGTTCTGACCCAAACCAGCAACTTCACACAAGGGACCACCTTGTTCGAGTCAAAGACCCATTGAGGGCGTGTCTGACTTTCTGCTGAGTCGGACACGACTCTCGCTTTGGTTATATAAAGACCGGATGGCTTGTAGAAACGGTCCCGCTACCCCATACTCTTGCAGCGCCCCCTTAAGGACTCTCTGTGGAACACGGTCATAGGCCTTTTTCAAATCCACCTAACACTTGTGGACTGGAAGGGAAAATTCCCACGAACCCTTGAGCAAGCCTGCAAAAATGAAATGTTGGTCCAGCGCCGGACGTCCCGGATGGAATCTGCTTATATCTGTCAGTGCATCAGGTGTTCGACTGTGTGGTTCCCCTATGAAAGGACCCAACCCGTTGGTCCTGACACGCACAGTCTTGTAGGGGGGAATCTCCCTGTGGGGCAAGTGGGGGCAAAGGGATAAAGTCTAAATACTTTCATTTTCAGGATCCTTTTCTTCTCTGATTTTCTCTTGAATTTATCAAGCAACAGCAACAGACACTTCCTCAAAAGATTTAGGGAGTTCCCAGTTCTAAGAGATCACCGATCCCAAAAGGTTTAAAGGCTTTCTTTAACCCCACCAGGCAACTGTTCCCGGTGTTCATGATTAAACTCACATTTTTACAATGAATGTTATGAGTCCTTGTAACGTGAGCTGACAAAGACATGGAATCATGTTTTGTGGTCGGGAAGAAAAAAACATTGTTCCCCTTGAATCCAAGGTTCGACAATCCGGCGGACTCTCCCCTCCAGCACCCGCAGACTTATATGTACGTTTAAAAAAAAGATTTGTTTCATATTGTGTTTATAAGAGTTTGAACCCAATTAGATTTTTCTTCTATTTATTATTTTTGGAATAACTTATTCAAACCATTCATACGTCGTATTTGGAATGTTACATAACTATTATTATATGTTTATTCATGTATATTGTCATTTATAAATTTGGACTTTTTCATTTATTCGATGTATTCTGTTCTAGTATTTCTGAAATTTCGAGAGAAACAAAACTAGCTAAGGTGCGCCAGGTGATTTCCCTTTCCATGTGTAGTGAAAGTTTTTACATCATTCCTTTGTTTGCTGCTGAGGTGAAAATGTTGAAGCGCCGCCTCCACCTATGCAACAGGTAGCAGTTCTCTGTCAATCAAACAGGAATGCCATAGTTCTGAGTCATGAGTGGATAGGTGTTTTTTTTCACACTCACTCCTCTCGTGGTAAAATGAAACTGAATTAAATAATATTTTTCTTTTCATAGATATCATAATTTTTTTCGGTCATGTTTTTTTTTTGTTCAACATTCATGTTTTTTTTGTATTTGTTGTCTTCATATAAGATGGGTATTCAGGATTTAACACATTATAATTGGCCCACTGCATGAGGGGAAGGAACCTCTAAATGGAAATCCTTCTTTCTTCGCTAAACGCAGACAAGACTCCGCCTTAAATGATTTATTCACTGTAAACACAGTTTTTTATAGAAATAGCAAAAATGTTATTCTACACACTTTCCCAGGATAGAGCCAGGAGGATTCTCCATTTGGACCAGATGGATAGACATGGACCCAAAGAATGACAAAAAAAAGAAAGAAAGGATTTTAACCCCAGAGGGGGGATTTTGGCTGCCAAATACCACCTATGTCCACAAGAGGGAGCTGCATGCTCACGCTACAACCTTCATCTGGGATTTGAATCCATCATATTATTCAAATCTGGCATTGTGTCTGAAAACAGGTGATCCGCTGTCGTGACCCTGAGAGGGAACATCTGAAAAAGAAGAAGTAGAAGAAGAAGAAGATTGTAAAAACTATAAAAACTATACAGAACCCTGATTCTGGGCCTTCAGGTGACCATACTGAATGGCTGAAGTGTTCTGTGTTGTTGTTGTTGTTGGTCCGACCCCCCCCCCTGCTGGTTGGTGCTTTTCTAGGTGCTAATGTAAAAAAACATTATTTGTGTCACATAACTTTTGGATCGTTGCTTTATGAGGATTACGAGATTAAACCTCCTTTCCTGCATTAGGAAAGAAAACTTATTCTCCTTTAAGCGTGCTTCATTTAGTCGGAGATCATTTCCTGTTTACGTAGAAGGCCAAGATTCTTTGCCTGGGAGATATTGTCATTGTTTTTTCAGACTCACCTAGCAGCTATCACTTTGTTACCCGGAAACAGTTTTGTGTTTGAAAAAGAAAGTCGATGGGGAGACGGAAAAACCCTTCAGCGAAGAGCATAAATAGCTGTCCAGAAGTGCCTGCTCTCAGTGAAACACAATATTCGAGAGGATGGGTGCGACAGCCAGTCAACCAGTTTGTGTTAAACCATTAAAATGTAAAAAACTGAACTTGGAAATTTCCCGGCTTCGGGGCAAAACACGGAAAGAGGAGTGGAGATCTTTAGTGGAAAATACAGGAAAGGAAGAGGAAGACGGTAAGACTTCTTTTCATCATCGGGATTATTATATGGGTTTTTAACGTTTTGTACCTGAATGAGGCCTTTGATCCGTTAGTCAAGCGTGATCAGATGCGATTATTACAAAAGTGATATTTTAATATACAGGACCGTCGTGTCAGGTCTCAACCTGGGGAAAAATGTAAGTTTCATTTTTTATGGGATCTTTTTATCAATCCCTTTAAATCTTTACAAACTCTGCCTGTTGATTGACGCCCATCTGCTCCCCATGCTATTCATTACTTTATTTGTTTTTATATCTTAATGCTTTTGTGTATATCCAATTTATTGTAAATGTTAGTGATTTAAAGTCGTTATTATTCATCTAATTTCTTTTGATTATTTATTCTATATTTTATCCAACTTTATATGAAGACGGCTGTTCCTCATATTCTTTCTATCAAAAATAAAGAAATGGGACTTTCGAAGAATTGCCAATAAACACACTTGTGTAATAAAAGACTAAAAAATAACAGAACAAGGAAAAGTGGCATTTGAAATGAACATTATGAACATAATTAGTTATATATATATATATCTAAATATGACAAAGAGGAAGTTATAAATACAAACTGATGTTGAGAAAAGTCCATTCATCTTTTGAAAACAGAATTATTACCTTACATCCATTAAACCGGTGTTTCTCAAGTGGGGTTACGAGTCCCCCTAGTGGTTTCCCGGGGTACTGCACGGCAGTACCTGAGATTTCTTTGAAATTCCATACATTCTTTCCCAAAAACACTTTCAAGTGAATAACTATAATAAATTGTAAGCTTCTTTGTTATTTATATTGAGCTTCGTTTTGGTTAGGAAGTCTTCTGAAGTGTGTCTTTCAACATTTTTCTGTTCTTCATTTTCATTGTTCTAGCAGTGGGGGAGGATTGCGCCAACAGTATTCAGTCGGTAGTCGGGTCAGGAAATACCATCCCTCTTACTGTCAGCCAGCAGGGTACCGGCAGAAACTGTGGACAGAATCAGACGATGGACTGCGGCGACCCGAACGGGAAACAACCCAAAGAGGAAGAAGGTGAAGATTATTATTGTGTTAAATCTTTTATTTTGAAGGTTTAGTTCTGGGTTTATTTTCAGGTTCTTTCCCCTTCATATGTTTTCTGAATTTCCTCTCCGGGATTCTTTCTCTTTAAGTTTCTCCCTCTGCTTAAAATGTCCTCACCTGACCTCATTCCTCACCTCTTCACGGAGGTCATTATGATGTCACTATGTGATGTCATAGTAACGATTTCTTAACCCTTTGCGATATATGCAACTTTTGTTTTGTTTATTTAAGGCAATAACTCATAAACCAGTGGACAAATCTGCACCACATTTTACCCAGATGTAGGTTTTGTTACATTTTGGTGATGTTACATCATGACGTCACAGCGATGTCATAATAACTTCTTCTTCTTTTTTTTTTTAAATATTGCAGGATAGGTCAATTTTGGAGTTTTTGGCGATCATTCAGATCAGGCTTATAATTTCAGTCCCGCTAACTCTGAGTTTGTTCCCGACTTTTTCAAAGATCACCACCAGGCAGGCAGAGGTTATGGCAATCCCTCATCTCAGACCCCCTTCAACACCCACAAGGAACCATCCTCTCCAAGTTTGGACTGGATCCGAAATCTTGGTGAAATTCTCCATGTGCCCGCAGATGACATTACACCTGAGGATGATCCACAGAGCCTCATACAAAAATCTGTGTGCCAGCTCTTGCCAAAGCCACCGGCAGATCTGGACCTGAACCTACAGCAATACCTGCTGAATGTGCAGGAAAAGGTGAAGAATGAGCTTTTGAGGCTTCGCCCCCCGATGGAACAGAACGGGTTGATGGGAGACATTGTCGACAGCTACCATCGCCACATATTTCGTCACCTCGGTGATCTTGTCGACAGGAGTTCCTCCTCCAAGAACTCCCTTGTGCTGATTAAGTGGGTCCTACATACATACTTGAGGTATCTATGTCTGAGGTTCTATTACAGACTGTATTTTCATTTTTATATCCCTGAAAAAGTCAGGGTTATTATGGAATATAAGATCATTCGCAATCACGCATCACAACCTCTTAAACCGTTTGTAACAAAAACGGGGTTCTGCTGTGTCCAGGTCAACCAGGATGTGGAATTCTTTACCGCTGAATATCAGAGATTGCATAACTTTCAAGCGCTTTTAAGGCTAGTTTGAAAAAAAAAAAAACCCGGGAGTGTCCGGTTTGTTCCGTATTTTAGATTGTATGGATAGTTTTTATTTTAATTTTAATTGTTTTATTGTAATTACTGTAACCTGCGCATCATTTGGCCTCCGCCCGGAGAGGGACGGCAGAGGAAAACCAGCTCTTGGCTATATCCGGTACGATCTATGTGGCCAAATAAAGCAAAAAATGAAATAAAATGAAAAATGAACTCGCTGCATCCGCGTCTGCAGATCCTTCTTACAACTCTAAACCACGTTTTCTTCGGGAGAATAGTAGAAATAGTGACACCTACCAATGCTCGGCTCTGATGTAGGTGTTTGTGATCATTCCACAGTCGCGAGCTCCTTGGACATTCCCACCTTCAAGCAATGGACCCCATAAAAAAAGTCGACGTCCTGCTGTTAACTGAATGGACAGAAAAAGCGAAGCACAAACTCCTGGAAAATGTGCAGGTGAGAATACTGAAGATTGCATTCCTCAAACCTGTACCTTTCTGAAAAATCGTATATAGATAAAATATGGTTGCATCTTCAAAATCTGATGGATCGAATTTCTGTTAGATAGTTGCGTCTCTAAACATGACTGCACTAGTGTACAATCTGATTCCACATATGATGCCATGGAGTCTGTCCAGGTAACCCACTGAAAGCAACTCAGGGGGTCACCAATGGCTGCCGGTTCTTTAGTGATCACTCCCCAGGCGGAGAGATGGCGCGCAGTCAGCCTGAGATCCATACAAGGGGTTAGATCCGGGTGGAGATGGGGCGCCCTGAATCTCACGACCAATGGTGTGCATGGTATACAAGAAAGCCCGGAGGATTCAACTCGGCTTCTTGGCTCGGCTTCCCAGCAGTAGCCGCACAGGCACTGAGGCTGGTGGCATGGAGCTGAGTTGAATCCTCTGGGTTTCTTTTTATAAACCATAGGTCAAATACTCCCTCTTGGTAGAACTTTTATGTAGATTTGTGAATTATTTCATTACAAATCCGCTAAAGGTTCTTATGTTTTTATGACTTCGCATATCGAGGTCATGACATGACGTCAGCAAAATGTATTAATTTTTACAATATGCAAAAAATCAACGTCTGGGTAAAATTCCATGCAAATCCGTCCATTAGTTTTTTAGTTATCCCACTAACAAACAAAGTATAAACATAACCCCTTTGGCGGAGGTAGTAAACTCTGTTGAGGAGGCTTGAATTTAATACAGTGACCACTAGATTGTACATAATGTCTCAGACGGTATTTCTGTGTCTCTTTTTTGCCCACAGAAAGAGATCAGAGGGACTTTGGAGAAAATCCTACAACTAGAGAACAGCCAGGAAGGTTGTGAAAACGAGGAAGCTTGTATTAGAATTTATGTGGACACTATTCAGGTACTACGTACTTTTTTTTTCTAAATTTGTCTTTCTTTCAGTTTTTCTTCTTGCATAATAATACTCAGGTGTTTTCTTTTTTTCTTCCAGTGCATTGATGCCATTCCCTCCAAAGCGCTAAACGTCAGTTTGAAACTCTCCACTGACGTCCGGGAGGTCTGTTTTCTGGAGCTGCTGAATTTTCTGCAGAGGTGAGAATCCTCAGGAGAGGAGAAGCTGCAGGAATGTGACGGAAATGTGTCTCATTGCTAAGACAGAATATGTATTTTTTGGTTTTGCAGGTACAAGAGCGAGCAGACAGAGCTCCTAGCAAACAAAGCCAAAATGGGAACACCCGAAAAGATGCACTTCTTCAAAACTTTGAAAACCTGTAAAGAACTCAAGTGAGTATTTAGCTGTTCCACGTCTTTTGTTAAATATTAATTGAGCTCAACATAGTGTTGGTTTTAAGTTGAAATAACAGATGGAGGGAGAGAGAGAGAGAGAGAGAGATAAACTGTGAGAAAGATAGAGCCAGGGATTAGTATCTGTTTGGGTTGCACACTCCCTTACTAGCTTAGGCTATACACCCTACCTTCCCATGTTTAGAGAGAGAGAGAGTGAGAGATAGAAAAAGATAGATAGAAAGGAAAGGAGAGAGTTGAAAAAAGTTGGGAGGACAGAGAGAGATAGAGATAAAGGTAGAGCCAGGTAGTAGTGTCTGTTTGGGCCGCACACTCCCCTGCTGGCTTAGGCTAGATACCCTACCTTCCCATGTTTGGTGAGAGTGGGAGAGATAAAAAAAGAAGATAAATAGAATAAAAGACAGAAACAAAGGAGAAAAAGGAACTAAATATAGTGATTACACATAACATTTATATTTCCTCCCAGGCAGTACGTCCAGTCCAAGGGTGAAGGAACCTCCGTCCTCAAAGAGACTCTGGCTGAGCTTGACAACATGGAGGCTTTTACTTTGAAATTTCTGAAGGAAATTATAGCCGACTTCACAGAGGTGGCGGATGAATCACAAATATTCAGCTTTGCTTGCTTTTTGTCCATGAACGTTTTTTTCTATAAGTTGGAAATACATTTTTGGAAACAACTGCGTACTTTGATTTTGTTTGAAAAATATCAGTGTTTTGTTTCCCACAGGATCACCTTAAGAATTACTTCAAAGCAAAAACCCACAAAGACAAAGACAAATATGAATTCAGTCATGCAGTAAAGACGCTTTTCTCCAAGCTGCCGTGGTGTCAGGATGTCCAAAAGGTTTGTGCAGAAAATCTGAACCCTGTACAACTTTTTCCACAGCAGGAGTAACAGTTGAACTCTAAAAGATGAAGCGTCAAAAAAAATGACTCTCCAACACAGTCGCTTTTTTTGAACATTTCTTTGCAACTTTTTGCACATCTTTTATTATAATGTAATCCACAGAGAGGCATAAAGCACTGTAAAAAATATAATGTATAATATATATATATATAATATATATATGTATGATTTACAGTAAAAATAGCAGCGTAAAGAATTGGGCCATGTACAAAATAATACAGTAAATTACCATAAAAAAACAGAAAATAAATCCTGTTTAGAGCTATACAGAGATAATAACGTAAAAAATGATATTAAATCACAATCATTTCAGACTTTTTATTGAACCTTGACATCAACATTATTTCACAAAAGTTAAGTTCATGTAAATATAAATGTACAAATCATCAAAATCAGTCATTTTTGAGTGCTGAATAATAATAGTACATTTTAGTTATAACGCACTTTTTATTTGTTAGGAATCTCAAGGTGCTTGATTTGAAAAAGTTTTGCAACCGCCCACAAATTGATGGTTGGACGTGTGTCGTCCTCTTTCTTTGACTCAGGGACTGATGGACGACAACTACAAGCTCATCGCCCACATTTACCTCAAGCATCTTATCCGGAGAAGCTTGAGCAGCCTGACTAAGTACTGGGGTCCAAACGTGGGGCAGAAGGTGACTGAAGATGCCAAAGTTCTTCACGACATCATTTCAGATCTGGTGAGAATCAACATTTTTTATTATTGACTTGTTCTTCTTAAACGGGAGCAGAACTGAGGCTTTTAACCTGTGTTTGGCATTTTTGTTAAATTGTGAACAATAATATTTTTTAATATAATCATTTACATAGGTTGTAAATTGCAGCCAGAATCCCTCTTTTTTTTTTTTTGTACCATTTTGGGTCCATTGTCTGTCCAGCTGGTGCAAATAGAGATTCCCCCTGGTTCTGACCCACAGAAACTGTGTAGAAGAACATGAACTTTGTGGTATTTCTATCAGATGTGATGCAGGAGTTATCAAAGACTTTCTGAACAAATTCACTGATTGTTTACTTTCATGTCTCTGTAATATAGTGATAATTATAATAATAATAATACATTTAATTTATAACACACTTTACATTTGGTTCAAATCTCAAAGTGCTAAGACTTTGATCTAAAGACATCACCTGAGGAGAGAAATATTAGACATAGTAACAGATTACTCACACATAGTTACATGTAACTCAGACATAGTAACATATAAGTCACACATAGTAACAGATTACTCACACATAGTAACAGATTACTCACACATAGTTACATATAACTCACACAGAGTAACATATAACTCACACAGAGAAACATATAACTCACACATAGTAACAGATAACTCCTACGTAGTAAACAGATTACTCACACATAGTAACATATAACTCAGACATAGTAAAATGTAAGTCAGAAATAGTAACAGATTACTCACACATAGTTACATGTAACTCAGACATAGTAAAATGTAA